>OW388305.1:1987500-2587500 GCA_936450465.1 Gibbula magus
CACTGTGAACACCTGGATAGATAGGCTATCTTCTTTCTTACAGAACAGTCCTGATCAACATCCTCGGGATATTTGTATTGGTGACAGTTGTTGTTCTCTGTGGCTTGACATTATTTGCCTACTATGCACAAAAAGGATGCGACCCACTTTCAGCTAAGTACGTCAGCAACCCAAATCAGGTAAAAACTCAACAAAACAGGAACTAAATTTGAGGGAACTATTCAAATGTAGATAACATCACGTTTGATTGGAGATGAGTTTTACTGTTGTTCATTTGTCACAAATTAAAATAAAACATTGCATTAAAAGTGTTTATAACCACTTTGATATCAAGGGGCTCTTGATACTGTACTCTGCTAAAGCTAATGTATTGGCTATTTTCACCTGTATTTCAGCTGATGCCCTTCTTTGTGATGGAAGTGTTGGCGTATCCGGGCCTGCCAGGTCTCTTCGTTTCGTGTCTCTTCAGTGGAGCTCTCAGGTCCTTGTCAACTGATCTCATATATCCGAAAGATAATGACATTTCTTGTATTGATAATAACAATATGTATGACAGGGAGAACTACTCTCAGACTTCTCTCAGGTGATAAAGAACAAACTAAATAGTCACATATATCAACATTTAAAATAGTAATGACCATCCCAACATCCAGAGAGAATACACTCCTACCCTACATGTTTCAACATAGATTTGTGTCAAAAATACGTCCATGGAATGATTACAGATCGATGCTCATCCATAGAGCGTAAATATGTATCCATAGAAAGGGTGTTGAAGGTTGAAGGTTGAAATATATATATATATAATCATATATATAATCATATATATAATCTACGAGCCCGTGTTCGAGTCCACAAACAGCAAATAAAGTGTCCAGAGGTGCGCTGTATCCCTCTCAGTGAACATTTGGACGCGTGTGCAAAAGGAACAGAAATAAAATTTAGCATTTTCCCATTCTATCAAATGGAAAACTCAAATAAAGTCAAAAGAGTTTTAAAAGAAGAATATTTCATAAAGAAATACCACCCAAAATTGAATACTATTAAATTCTGACGCATAATTTCACGAATGTACATTGTCCCCACTATGGCGTCATAATATATAGACTATGACGTCATAACCTTCTGTATAACGAATCATTCTCCCTGAAGATGAAATGAAACCGGTAGGAGAAAGAAACTCGACGTTATGTTTTTAATTTTTTGATAATTTTAAGCAGCCATACACCTGGACATTTGACTTTTTGTACATATATATATATATATATATATATATATATATATATATATATATATATATATATATATATATATATGAATATATTAAAGATACCTTGTGATATAATACTAAGTGGCATTAAGATAGATGAGATATGAACATACGTTCATTCATACGTTTAAGGCAATGTTAAAGGTATTTTCAAAGTTTGTTAGGGTATTTGTCTATTCGATTGTTACTGGGACATTAAGTGTAGCAGACACTATCAGTAGGGTTGGGTATGTACATTATGTTCGCAACGCCACGTTCCATCTCCGATAAATGGTAAATCATAACAGATGAGAAGACACAATTAATTCATAATTGATAATAATGTAATTCATCACTGATAATACGGAAAAGGAAAAAAGATTCGGATTAATATAGACACTCGAAAGCACGATACTACGCTGAGTGTTTTCTGTTATATAATGGAATTGCCGTTTATCGAACAAATTATAAATCAGTTCCATTGTTTATGCTACAGTTCGGTGTCGTCATCACTGAACGCACTAGCTGCCAACTGTTGGGAGGACTTGCTGAAGCCGTCCCTTGAGGACAGACTATCTGAAGCACATAAGACATTTGTCACCAAGTTCTTGGGTATATATTGACATGTTTATATGCAAACAGTTGTTGAAATGGACAAAACTTTATATTGACTTGTGTGCAGAATTCAGATTTATCTATCACATAATATTTTATTTTAAAAAGCTTATAATGATTAAGGAAATGTAATATGATACAGCAATTTTACTTATATGCTGAATTACTCATTGAGTGTCCCATGTCACTGAGAGTTTGACAGACGTCAGTGATGTGTTTCTTAAATTTCAATCATGTTATGAATCGATATTCATAGATTTAGTGAAATTGTAATTTATACAGCAAAACGATAACAGCTTTACTTTTACAGTGACGTTCAGACTTGACACATTGTCAAATTGTATCTCTCTCGTGAACTCGCTTGTGAACATGTCAGCGCATTGATGTCATCAGTCGTCTGAAGAGGTTATTGGGGATTGTCTACCACTGCCCCTCAGTGTTTGTATCAACTGTCGACATGTCTGATGAGGTTATTGGGGATTGTCTACCACTGCCCCTCAGTGTTTGTATCAACTGTCGACATGTCTGTGGAGGTGGTTGTCGTTGTCTGATTGAACGATCGAAGTGGTTCCAGAGGTGCCCAATCGTGGAGGCCAGGGGGCAGAAGGTTCATGTGTTGATTAAGGAAATCTGCAGGACTCAAGCAACATGGGATCATGGGTTCCTCGTTTTGCGGCATGTACGGTTGGGCTACTGGCCTCAAACTCTGGTCGAATTAACGTTCACCAGCAAGTGTGTCACCACAGTATAGTGGTCTGGTTACCTGCCTCCCTAGATTATCACACTGACTCCAAGGTTCAATCTCAATCTGAATGCAGCAAGGCGCCATACTCATGTACACAAGTCCTCTTCCGTCAGTCTGGAACAGAGACAACATGCTGTCGTCCGTGAAAAGTACTCTTTGTCAGTCCCGTATCTGTCAGCGTCGTACTTGACATGCCCACCGTAATCTCTGCAGGCAATGTCCAAACGTCAGCATATTTTCAGGGGCTACTGTTGTTACTGATTCATTGTCAACATTTTAAAATAATCATGTATTTACAATTAACTAATTGCATCATTTTATTTATTGATTCAGTGGTTATATTTGGAGCATCTGGTATAGGAGTAGCGTTCATGGTGCGAAACTTAGGAGGAACTGTATTACAGGTACGTTCAACATAAAGAAAATTTAATTAAAATGCCTTCTGATACCCACCATCTTTTTTTAATAATGAACAAAGGAAGTACGTACGGGATATAACAGTTGGTTAATTAGAGAAACAAGCATTAATTAATGCTTGCTGAAGGTTATTTTACTTTTATTCATACTACTAGTACTATCTATAAAAAAAATGTAATATCTTCTCAATAAAGGAGTTGAATATGCCGAGACATTTACATCGAGTACTTTATTTATAGGTGGCATTAGGAAGGTAATGTTTGACATGTGTGCAGGTATCCCTGAGTTTTACTGGTGCAGCAACCGGGCCAATCCTCGGACTCTTCTGTCTAGGGGCACTTTTTCCTTGGGCAAACTGGATTGTGAGTTATCCACTTATTAATTTTAAATAGAAAACATAAAAACAATTATCGTTTAGATCATTAGATGATTTTATGACGTTTTTACTTTAATTTGCAATCTGGCATAATAAGGGAATTACATTGCCTTCACTACTAGTTGGAAATAATTTGGATATAATGAACTACATATTGATGGTTTCATTTGCATGTATCATATATATATATTCAATAATACATACTATTAGTAATAACGCCTTCGTACAGGGTGCGGTTGTTGGAGGGATTGTGGGCCTAGCCTTCCCAATGTGGCTCGGCATTGGTGCATACTCTGTGATTGGAGTTTCATCTGGCTTGGAGTTCCCTACGTACAACTGCAGTAGTATAAACTCTACAGTTACCAGCACAACGATGCTACCTGGGACCTCGGAGCTAATGGTTACACCTCCACCAGAGTAGTGAGTTTCCAAGCGTACATGTTTCATCAAATAAGGAGTGTTCTTGATAATACGCTATCAAACATCGTTTGTGTAACGCTATACAATATTTGACTCAATATTCTTCTTAAAATAGAATAAAACCAAAAGAGATTCATTTGCAGCATCTGATAACTGTAGCACTAATTTCTATCTAGTTTGTGCAGAGCATCTAGAATTGGCATAAATACACTACGTTTGTCCACAAAAGCGACGTTATTATCCAGAGGATTTGCTTGTCCTACAACAATTCAAGAAATAACAAATCTTTAAAGTTATTGTAAAATATGTTGGATTGCGACAAGTATGTGATCATGTGTTTAAGGCTAATTATACAGCAGGTAATAATATAGCTTACCGAATATTGATCCATTTGTTGTGTAGATATCAATATTTAATATCTCCAGTTCAGGACTGTCGGCTCTCTACACCATGTCCTACCTGTGGTACCCTACTATAGGTACATTCACAGTCGTAATTGTTGGCCTGATTGTCAGTGCTTTGACAGGTAACATATATATATATTTTAATTCTTCTGGTAATGAAGCATATTTGATAATGATAAAACATAATAATTATTTCATTCAGTAATCCATCATGATCTTTTCTCCAAATAATGTGTTATGTTCGTTAAGCATGTTAATGTTACGTTGTTTACCAAGTATTTCAAACTTTTAAATGCGGTTCCAGTGTGCAAGAACACATTTTGAAAACGCGTTGGCGATTTGTGAACACTTGATGCAGAGCTCATCAAATGAGATGATTTAATTCGCATTCATATATCACATTTGAAGTTTTGACACTCTAGTTGGGCTTTCATGCGTGTTGATGTGCAACATGTCTTTTTGATGTAAAATTTAGGAAAACCTTGGAATTTCATGGGCAACATCTATACCATTATAATAGTATGTAATTTTCAAATACTGCTGAAGACATAATCCGTCAGTGTTTGCTAATATGACAATCTGTGGTCATTTGCTAATTGTTTCCTACATACATGAACAGTGTAGGATGATAGCTAATATGACAATCGTTTGCTAATTGTTTCCTCCAGGTATGAACAGTGTAGGGGACGTAGACAGCCAGTATCTGATTCCGCTCTTTGACAGACTCTTCTGTTGTTTGCCTCATTCTGTCAGGAGAACCCTCAGATGTAACCAGGACTTTGATGATAATAAGGTGATATAACTGTGTCCATTTGTCATGTAATGAATATATTGATAGTCCCAATTCCTTTGAATATGAAATTATTTGCTTCATCTCCATATTTATCCTGAGTATAACATATGTGGCAGGAGAATGTCAAGAAGGTTGTGTTTGAGAGTCGGGCGTAGTTGTACACTGATTTGCCATAATGTTTTAACTCATATCGTCAACAAGAAATAAAAGGTTTGAAATTAATATTTGTTAACAGCTACAAGATTCATTTTTAACGTTTCAGGTAACTATCAGTGGGGACTATACACCAAGCAAAATGAACATCGATATCTCTGAAGTTCATATGGTTTCATTTGAGAAGAAAGATGCAAACGATACGAAAGTTGTCAACAACAATTGAACGCACTGGACATCATATTCTCAACTCAGACTGAAGGAGTGTACCTCTTTACAGCCTTGAAGTATTTAACAAATAGAGATTATTATCATGAAAATAATTAAACAAATACATTCATATTACAGTCAGGCCTCGATAATCCGAGATTCGGATTATCGGTGGCCGGATTATCGCGTCTTGACTGTATACTTATTAGCAATGATTATGCATGCACAAACTGCCTTTTTTCTTTTTTCTTAACTTAATAATTAAAAAAATGCTACACAATGTAGCATGCGTGTCTGGAGATGTTATGTACTGATATGAGTTATAAAATACCTGAAATACTTTACCTCTATTTCTGGATTGTAATTCTACTTGGGGTGTCTACTAAAACTGTTACCAGAGTATGTGGAAGAAGATGAAGGATAGAGATTCAACACATTTTGCAGACATTTGACAACAAAGAGTTATTCTCAATGTCATGTCTCAACTTTAATTGTCCAAACAATTACTGATGTATTTTATGTCAAATAAATCTCTTTTTTAATTTCAAAAAAGGTATTTTGTCCTGAAATCGAGGAGTTGGAAGTCATGTCCGTTGATATCTTTAAGGGATCATTCATTTAGAATATTTACAAATTGTTCAAATCGTCACCATAAAGCAAAGTAACGACTTTAATATTTATTGTAACGGTCAGGAGAAAAACATTAATTAATTAAAGGCATTCATTAATGTTGAAATGAAGAAATATACCCAATTTAGAAGAACTTCAAGGTTGATGTATCGGTGTGAACGAAAGATAGTAACGGTATTGACAAAATTTTAAACATTTTCCAATTTGAAGATATATTTTCTAAAGTGTTATATAGTGCTATGGGATAAACACATTATAACATTTATTTCTTAAATAATTAAGCGACCTCCTTACAACCGGTCGGTTATCAAACGGTTGTTAAAAGGTACATGCATCGTCGAAAACAAAAGACACGAAAGCATAAGCCATCGTTGATGACTGACCCCACGGTTCGTAAAATCTATCCTCGTGCCTACTGAGGTTTTCTCCTGTCATCTAATGCTTGCCCATGCCCATCGACTTCTTGAGAAGCCAATGATCTAATACATAATTATCATAAACACTGGAAATGTCAATAAATGCTCAAAGTTTATCCAATTAAAATATATGATCATGCACATTAATTACTTGTGAATCCCCCTAACCTTATATTGCACCATCATGAACACTTAAAGGTTAGATGAAATGACATATGGTCACTTTCGGATTCGTTGAAAAGGGGTTTCAATTTGACAATTGCTAGATTTTAAATTTTTGAAATCGACCCATAAATAACTTATATACGGCTTTTTTTTAAAAGTGCCCAATTAAGCCCCGGCGACCAGAATGAAAATGGGCGGGGGTGGTCACTGAAGCGTATCGGGCTGTGACGTACGTGAAGGAGCCTCTACATGGCCGCTAATCATAATTTAACGCGTTTTCCCCACTTTTAAACTGCTCATATAAGACAGAAAACTTCATCAAAACAACCCAAATTTTCGATAAACGGATTACTAAACTATTCAACTAGCGATGTTATATGGTTACAACAACCGGGGCGTGCTTTATTAGAGTGCATTCTGCGCTTTTGTATAGTATGTTTGTACCAATTAATCGCGGAACTAGAAGGGAAGGTATGACAGTTCAAGTGACACTGAAACAAGGGAAGAAGATTATCGCGGGAATCGGGTGAACAGAGATTAAGTAGCATCAATTGATCAAAGTATGTTGAATAATCGGCATGTTAATTTTGTTTTGTATGTATTAATAAATAAATATATATGGGTATATATATATAGGTATAACTTCATATACACTGAACGATTGACTGTTCAAACAAGCGAGACAACGTTGCAGATTTATAAATAACATTTTGTATTTAATATAAAAGATTACTGTATTTTAAGTTTGTCAATTAAAATATTCTATATATGATGTAACGGAATGCAAACCATTTTCACTTCACTTTCATGAATAAATAAATGAACTGTTTTGGTCAACAAGCTCAATGAAATTTACATGAAGATTGCTCTATTGTGCACGCTAAACATATACACAGATTGATATAGACAACGAACATTATCGAATAAAAGAATTATGTTACCAGAAGCATTTTAATGAACATATCGTTAATGAAAACGAAATGGTTTAATTAATAGTCTGATAGCTTTTATGTGTCACTTCTGCACATCAACACACAATTCTCAGTTTAGCGGACCATATAGATCGATGTTTCTTCCAGATCAAAGGGGAGAAGTGTTGTTACAGCACATTAGTTTACGCAATTAAGAAGCTGAGTATGTGAGAAGGAAGGAGTGTAATTATGTTTGTACAGATAACAAGTTTACTGGACCGACTTAATTATATAACACAAGTCGGTGACCAGCATGTCATGTTTATTGCCAACGTCCTGTCTTGGTGACACACAATACACTTAACGCGACATTCAGTCTAGAAATTTCAGCCAATGAACATATCTCTATCAAGTTATCCAATAAAAACTCTTGTTTAAATCTAATGTACCAATGAAATTATTTTTAGTGTAAAATCATCATAACTATTTGGTTTTCTATCTTGCCATTTGCGAAAAGACTTTTGCTGAAAGAGGGTTATTATTTGACCATCTTCTGTTTCCAAGTACTGTCATTGATGGAATTATAGGTTAACATTTTGTGTCTAATGTGCATTTGGATATTCATATTGTCCTTTTGGATACGGTTATAAGGTAAGTTTCTTACATTAATTGACACTCTTGATGAATTGTCAATTTAATACGATGTTTATTTCATTATATTTGATTAACCACACATTTTATTGAAACCATTATCTTATAAACTATGAAATTCTGAATGTTTTAATGTGTAATAAGTGATAACTAAATCGTAAAAGGTAACATTGGGATGCGATGTTTTCGTAGGTGGATTCGTAGACGTATTATTCTTTTGATGTTTTAAAATATGTGGTGAGTTATTTTGATTTTTGTAATGTACAGTTAGTAAATTAGGTTGTCGGTTGATTAACGATGTTTAAAAACAGGATGTTGTGAAGTGCTTTTATTGTCGATGGCTCACAATAGGGTCTACTTCGCCGGCGTGCTTATCTCACGTTTGTTTTTTTATTTCAAACACAAACAATCTCTAACAAAAAATAACAACAACACCGACTATCTGATTTCGTTGTCTAAACTGTACTTCGTTCATATTATCATATCTTGGTTTCATTTTGTCATCTTATATATCATTAGCATTGATTTATCCTATGTCTACGAACGTCTATGAATCCACCGTCTCTCACTAGTTATACCAATTATATTTGATTTGATATATATAACGATATTTTGGTGCATTTGTAAAGTGAAACTTGATAACTAACATTACTCGAACAGATTACACAGCAGAACAGCGATGTGGCATCATTGCAAAGCGTAGATATAACAGATTAACTGACCGATTCCCCAGTGTTTGCCATTTTAAATAGTAAGCGAATGTTTACACCCCGTCCCTTCACGTACGTCACTTCCGGTATCTTCCAACTCTCTAAGCCCCGCCCCATTTTTGGTTTGTTGGTCACGGGTGAAAAGCAGACGATGTTTTTGGGTGTTTTTAAGCCGCTCTAGTTTAATATAGGAACAACATATGGATTTATTTTTGGTTTCTTTTTGCACAAAATAGTCTGATGAACCAATTGCAGTTAAGAATTCAATAG
This sequence comes from Gibbula magus, assembly GCA_936450465.1. Classification (NCBI taxonomy): domain Eukaryota; kingdom Metazoa; phylum Mollusca; class Gastropoda; order Trochida; family Trochidae; genus Gibbula; species Gibbula magus. Next base: position 1,996,636 of record OW388305.1, read on the forward strand.
AAAATAATTCATTTCAGCCTTCCTTTAAAATGTCCGTAAAAGCTCACAATCAACCATGTGTTTGCTCCTGCCAACTAATATTTGCTCCTACCTACTGATATGTGCTTCTGCCAACTAATGTTTGCTCCTGCCTACTGATATCTGCTCCTGCCAACTAATGTTTGCTCCTGCCTACTGATATCTGTTCCTGCCAAACTAATGTTTGCTCCTGTCTACTGAACACGCTAAACAATGTATGAAAATACTGATTGCATGCGTATGTTGGTTGGGAAAATACTTAGAGGATATTTGTCTTTTCTTGACTAATATCATGTTTATCTCATCGAGTGATGTAGAAAGGTTATATTTTCACAAGTGGCGCAGCCACGAATGAAAATATATAACTTTTCTACCTCACGAGATGAGATAAACATGATATTAGTCAAGAAAAGACAAATTTTCTATTTATTATATGACCAAATCTTTGCATATTCACCGAAAAAAACTTGCATTTACGTTAAGTCGGCTCCAGAATGAGTCTGTCGCCTCAGCAACAATGTGACGTCATGAACGTGTCATGACGTCGGAGCATTGTTTTATGACGTCAGGTCATTGTTTAATCAGTCACTAGTGACTGATAACAAGTTCCATTGTTATTTGCACTAGTGACTGATAACACGGTTTATTTTCATTGATAGATTCCGGTATTTCACCTGCAATCTATAATAAATGGTTAAACTGCATGTGATGACTACTGTACATATCAAGTGTCATTAAGCTAGGCCTAAAGGTTTTCAAGGTCTTCAAGGTTTACTCCAAAACATATCTAAATTGAGATTTCCATGAATTCGCCAAAATGAAAACTCCAAAAAGTTGAAAACCCCAAAAGGCTCAACTACATATAACATCCCAAGTTTCGTAAAGCCGTTGTAGCACTTTTTTGTGCAAATTATTTTTTCTCCAATGTGCCATTTATTATTAAAAGTTTATACATTATATATTTATACGCTAGAGTGTTAAACATCTGTTACAAGACCGGGTTAGTCGTATCCACAGAAAAAGTTATCCGTATTGAACGAAATGGTACGACGTATAAACGGACAGTGGTTAGGAACTCTTCAGTGTGAGAGGCGTATTTGAGATTTCAGACAGCAATATGGCCACAGCCCACAATTAGTTCTATCATCATTGTCTTTCTAATACAGCCACTTCCCTATATCTCGTTAGGTATTCAGATTTTGCACACTGCCTTACCTGCCATAGACCACTTTTCAGTCAAAAATTTAGCATAGGTTTCGTGGCATTTTTGGCCGGAGCCAGGGGAAAAAAAAGTGACCCCGTCTTCAAGGTCGGTCCCTGACCCTCGACCTTCAATTTGGGGTCACCGTCACTTTGCCTGCTCACACCAACCCCATAGCAGTAAATCTAAGACCCAGAAAAAATCACACACATACTACAGTATCAGACTTTTCATTTGAACAATCACATGTCACAAAATAACCTTTACAAGTACGAGAAACAGCCCCTACACTAGGGACTACATTGTCTCTGAATTGCTTCCGGGTTGAGGTAAAAGTTAGCGCATGAAATTGTGGGCTATGTCCATATGGTTGACCATTATATCATGGTGCCATAATTTAAACTCTATAATTAGTGTTTAGGTATCCCTACATCAGTCACATCAATTGAACTATCTTAAAGCGGCCATTTTAATGAGAACACCTTTAAATGGCCACTCGAAGGGAAATAGACACTCATGGCTTTACCACTCAAAGTACATTCATTTGGAAATCCTTTTAATGGCTAAGAAGTATTATTCAGCCATTGATGACACCTATTTACCTTTTCGTGAGATCACTTTATTTCAATAACAACGGCGTGCAGCAGAGCCTATAAGCTTGCTGGGCTAACGGGTTAGAGTTCTGCCCCGGTAACGATGTGATCCCGGACGGATGGACGGACGGATGGACGGAGCCATCAACAACACCCCCTTGCATTATATGCCAGGGGGATAAACACGTAAGGCTTGATTTACAATACGGTCGATTTCCTATACGCTGCGTCGTGCGTTGCGTCAGAAAAAAACGCAAGCAGTACATTTTCAATTTGTGCAATACACTACATACGAATTCGGCATGTGTCGCGATCCGATGCGAATAAGATAGGAAGGCCTGCTAATTTTTACGCAACGCAATTGAATTCGCATATGACGTCACTCAAATGAGGTATTTTTCAGCTAAGGTTGTTTCCTTTGATATCAAAGGAATACATTTCATTCCAAGTGTAGAATTGATTTTATGTATGTCGAGATATCGACATATCAAATGATATATTACGGCATATGTCTTTTATCTACGACTGTGCTTATCTATTGGATAATCTTTCCCCAACAATATGATGTTAAAATTCAATATCATCATTTAAAGCACAATTGTTGAAAAAGTGTGTAAAATTCCATAATATTTTCTATTCGGTGATGGGAAGATGAAAGTTATACACTGTAAGTTAAGAATGTTTTGTAGTTCCCTTCAATTTATCTGAAAGTACATCTTGTATGTATGGTGCTTTGGTAGATGTCTATTGCAACGTAAGGTTCCTTTCTTCAAGGTCTCTGGAGTTCATCATTTTGAAGAGTTTCCGACGGAATGGACCACATCCCAATACCTTTCCTTTATATATACTATTTCTATGAAGCGTGCCACAACATCACTCACAAAATGGTCGCGCATGCTTAAAACTGAGTACACTAGCGTAACCAATACCTCACAGTGCAGGAACTGGCGTACCATAATGCAAGTGCGCGGTCGCAAACTGTGCGCAAACTATCCGCAGATATTGCGTACTGTAACGGGTCAATGATGGACGATGAGGGACACATGAGAGCCAACTAACATGGTACGAATGCGCACCAGTGCGGACAGATTTTGCATACTATGAGCAAAGGTTGGTCAGCAACGGTGAAATATACATGATATCCATCCGCATTGGTACGCATTAATGATTACCATTGCGGATTCAATATGCGTGAAGGTGTCAATGGGGCATTACTTAGCTAGAAATATAGACTCCTGATTGATTGCATCAACAGTTATGTGTGCAATGAATGACGTTGTGTCATGAGCATTCCGTAATTGTCGAAATTACTGGAGTTGCTTCAGCTGGGCCATGTGCCCATATTGTGTACAAGACGGAATTCGGTCGCAGATGTAAAATAATGTCTAATTGAGGACGTTGCCAGTGCTGGAAACTCTTCCAGCAAGGGATTTTGGGAGAATCGTGAAATACGGGTCATATGCAACTGAGTTCAGGGTCGAAGAATGGAGTGGAGTATGTAGGCAACAAGCTCTCTGTAATGTTGTTATTTCATATTTTACAGTTTAAAATTCTCCTGATTCGGTCTCTTTGTTATTTTTTGCAACATAAGGTTCTTTTAAAATAAAAATTACCTGAACTGTTCTTTAAGGCATGATATCGAGATCTTTCTTTCCGAGAACCGTTGATGACGAAAGTTGATGCCAATTTCATGTAGAGCATTTTTTTTTTATTGAATAATAACTTGTTCATACCTATATAATCAATTTAGATACATAAAGAATACTAAACGACGTCCCGTTTAATAACATGTTTATGAAACAAGTGAATGGTTTGGTATCTAACGAGCGAAAGCGAGTTAAAACCCAATACCATCCAAGAGCTTCATAAATATGTTATTAAACGGGACGGAGTTTAGTACTTTATTTATTAAACACTCTAATTAATTAAATGTGTAAGTAACATTTAATCTTCATTCACGTAGATGCGCGTAGGGATACATCTTTTCCCATTGACGCATAACGCCTTCTCTCTGTACACCAAAAATAGGTCAAGGATAAATCAGTTTATAACAGTTTTTATTTTAAACAAAACCATTTTAAAACATTCATTTCATTGTCTTTGTGTTGCAAATATAACGAACGCAAAACATCGTTTTAATGTCACTATGGATCTTATGAATGAATGTCAGGTGATTGTGACGTCATCGGAATGCGAGTGTTTTCAAGCGTTAGTTTAAGCTACAGTTGCTTCGCCAAAATAGACTCTTTGACACCCTGACGACAATGATACTGGGTGAAGAGTTTACATACAGGTAGCTCTGCAGCTATTTTCAGCCGGTGAAATTTAAAGGAGGGTTCTGTCGGGGTATTTTTATGGAAACGAAATTCGGGAGGATATTCCTGTTTACACATATATGTTATTAATACATGATTAAAACACAGTGAAATTGAAAGATACTAATGAAGGTAACATTTTGATGACTTTCACAACTTGATAAACACAATAAAGCGCACATTTGTTGAACATTAAAACAATGAGAACTGAAGCCATTCATCAGCGCTGCTAGTGGGGAAAACTTCGCTACAGCATAACAGCAAATTGTATATTAAATTTATGACGTGTTATGTATAACAATGTGAATACTCTATCAGTGTATGTCTTGAGTTATGAACAATATAGCGCGTTTTAATTTCACATTACGCAAAATCCAATATGGCGGCAGAACTCGCCCTTTAAGAAGACATTTGATTTTTTGGCCGATGAAGTAAACATTGACGACATCATTAATATTGCTTACCGAAAGTGGAATTCCTGCATTTTAGCAAACGTTTATTTTACATCAACATTGACGTTTACCTTGAAACATTTTTATTTATATATATTGGTATGGTATCTGTAACAATAATAATAATAATAATAATAATAATAATAAAAATAATAATAATACTAATAATGGATAGTTTTTATATAGCGCACAAATCTCCACGTTGTGCGCTTCTAAACATTATTACCCTGGTCTACCCTAAGCTGCCGCAAAGCGCTTAAAGGTAACCTCCTCCACATCTTACACCAGGTACCCACTTAGTGCTGGGTGAACAGAGGCACACGTTGAATAAAGTCACTTACCCAGGGTGACACCATAAGTCTTTCCACTCATGTCTCAGTGTGGGGCAGGAAATCACCCTTCAAACTCTCAGTTAATTCAGCAATGAAGTGGGTAACCCACCCATGCGGCAAGCCGCGCCCATTGTTGCTGAACTTCACTGATAGCGGTCGACTGAGCTATGCACAGGACCACGTGTCACAGATGGAAAGGAAAAATGCCTCAACATGGGAAACACGAAACTAAATATTTACATTCTAAACAATAAACTCATAAATAACACACCATTCTCACCACATCTTGACACAAAGCAGATTTGGTTTCAATACTCCATCATACATAGAATTCTCCCATTGAATGATCTTCTATTTAAAATGAAACTGAACGACACAAACAAATGCACCTTCTGTAATGAATCTATGGAAACCTTAGTACATATGTTCTATGATTGCCCGATAGTGAATAACATTTGGAGTAGACTTAAAACATCGATAGAGCAAACAACATACTCTATATTGAACTTCTCAAAACGCAACATATCTCTCGGATATCCCGAAAGACGAAACATGGTTCTAAACCTTATTATAACAACAGTAAAGTATAGCATATACATATCAAAGTTAAAGGGTTATTTACCGCAAATCAATTTAATAAAACAAGCCTTTAAAAATGTATACGAATTTGATAAACTCATATGTTACTCCACATGCAATTACTCAAAATTCATGAAATTCTGGTCTGTATGCCATAATCTGTTTAAAGACTAAAATACACTGCAACTTTGGTGAGTGTATGATGCCAGGAGAAAACAAGAACTTGTGAACTTATATACTTTTGTGTGAACTTTATGTGAAATTATGTTTCTAGTTGGTCTGTACAAATATTTATAAATGCTGATGTTGTTTACCTTGTATTATGAATAAGATATGTATTATATGTCTGTGTATTTAAAAAAATAAATAAAAATTATAAACAAAAAATAAACTCATTCCTCAAAGAAGAGAATATCAAATGCACTTAAAATGAAGTCGCAATAATACTCAGCTGACGACTGTCAAAGGATTTATGGGTACAACGCGATGTTCCTTGTGACTTTACAGTAACTTAAGCTACGTCAAGTTGCATGACGATGTCAAATATGGCGGTCAAACCGCGAGAGCCCTAACGAGATTAGGTTACATGTCAAGGAAACTAACTCTGGATGAACCAAGTGATACTGATTGACAGTGATTGTGGTAGAAGCGTCCGGGAAATAAAGCGGTATGTGACAATACATCGATACTATATAATACAATAACTATCGTCTGCATCCGTCTTCTTAAATGAAACAATGTGAACTTGGTCAGTATCACTCAATTCTTGCTTGTTGTATTGTCGTCACTAACAGTTACCTCCATTTTAATATGATCGTGTACTTTGCTTGAGGGAGTCTGAAAGGAATAATGGAATAGTTAATATTGTCATTCATAATGGCACTGTTGTTCATAGCTGTTTACAATAAACTTCAATGATAAATACAACTGATATAAAATGTTTACAAATACACATATACATTTCAAATGATTTGTTCATGTCGATGACGTAATGGAATAACATTATCAAGCAGTATTAAAACACAGTGGCATTATAACATCTATTCACCGTCATTTCATTTGGACACGTAGAAACTGATTTAATATTTATGGGATTTGGGACTATTAATTTATTCGTTGAATGAAAATGGTACACGAATATATTACCTCATTATCATCAAAGTCCTGGTTACATCTGAGGGTTCTCCTGACAGAATGAGGCAAACAACAGAAGAGTCTGTCAAAGAGCGGAATCAGATACTGGCTGTCTACGTCTCCTACACTGTTCATACCTGGAGGAAACAATTAGGAAACGATTGTCATATTAGCAGTTCATTTGTTTCCCATAGTTGAAATAATCGTTTTCTAACGTGTGCCGACGCATCAAATATCGGGGGAAGCAATTAAATTGTCATAAAATAAAAGAAACTAGTGATTACTAATTTACTACAAAACTATGGAAAGCTTCATGAGTGACGGCTTTCATTCGAATTCAATGACATCATAGGCACGAGCGGTTATGACGCAACATTGTCGATTGTAACGTTACAGGGGTTTTCGGCTTAAGTCGACATGGTTTTGAGCTTCGCAGACCTCTTGATATGAAAATACTTTTATCAAATAATCATGTATTGAGAGAAATGGGCAGAAATACAAAACTTTCAAATAAAACTACATCTATATGTTATTGTAAAAGACATTTTCGCAGGGGACATTTTAATCGGGCGTATTAACAAGGATAGGTACATACATAGTGAAACTACCTCAAACGTGTTAAGATATGGAAATTCAGCTCCTCCTCAGGTCCTTTTAGCGAAACTTTACGCTCAATATTCGAGTTCTTTCTTTAATTTGTAATATGGGAAATATAAAAAAAATAACCAAATCGTGACGGGGAATGACATATTAGCTGTCCCTTGTTAAATCAATTGTGTAATTCTCTCGCCAAGGCCCGAGAATTATGCAAATGATATAACTAAGGGAAAGATTTTCTGTCATTCCCGGTCGCTCGTTAGTTATTGTCTAAATCATTTATGTGCCTTATTACCAGAATATTGAGTAAACTGAAATATCATATCATGAGTTACCTGTCAAGGCGCTGACAACCAGACCAACAATGATGACTGTGGATGCCCCGATTGCTGGGTACCACAGATAGGACATGGTGTATAGAGCCGACAGTCCTGAACTGGAAATATTAAATATTGAAATCTATACAATTGTGTCTGACAAAATGGATATATATTCAGTATTGTCACCAGTTTAGCCTCAAATACAAGTACTTTTCACAAATAAACACATTATAAAATAACTGTAAAATATTTGAAATGTCTTTTTGAATGTTGGAAAATCAAATTTTCTGGATGACAACTTCCTCATTGAAAACAAGACACATTCTTTCGGAGAATTCGCTTACCCCTTCATCCATCTGACAAAATTATTTTCTACTAGATGTCCTCTAAAAACTTGATGGAGAGGGATGCTAACATTTAAAATATGCAGCAAATGGATAACTCTTTTGCTTTGATTGTACTTGATTTTTGAGTAAATCATTGTTCAAAACATGTTTGATAGTTTATTATCAAGAACACTCTTTATTCAAAGAAACCCGCACAGAGGATTGCAAACTCACTACTCTGGTGGAGGTGTAACCATTAGCTCCGAGGTCCCAGGTAGCATCGTTGTGCTGGTGACTGTAGAGTTTATACTACTGCAGTTGTACTGAGGGAACTCCAAGCCAGATGGAACCCCAATCACAGAGTATGCACCAATGCCCAGCCACATTGGGAAGGCTAGACCCACAATCCCTCCAACAACCGCACCCTATTGGAAAGTAGTAATCATTATGTATCATATGTTGCAAATACTTATGATGAATGTAGCTAAAACCACCAATATGCAAATTTATATAAAAGACAAATTAAGTGAATAACTCACAATCCAGTTTGCCCATGGAAAGAGTGCCCCGAGAAGAAAGAGGCCAAGGACAGGCCCGGTTGCTGCACCAGTAAAACTCAGGGATACCTGCACACAAATTCAGTAGTTTTCTATCGTTATTTGATCCAAAGCTGGTTCTACTTACATATTTATGTGACTGACAATGACTTCGGAAAATAAAAGAAGAATGGATTCAGATGATATAAACAATCTCACCAGAGTGTGTCTAATCAAATATATATAAACTCTTGGCGAGCAAAGGATAAAGCTATTTTTAATCATGTTAAAGCAATAGACATAAGAAGGCATTTGGATTAAATTCCCCATCTTATGTACCTGTAATATAGTTCCTCCTAAGTTTCGCACCATAAACGCTACTCCTATACCAGATGCTCCAAATATAACCACTGAAAGCGTAAATGAAATGATGCAATTAGTTGATTATCAAAACGTTTATTTAATCATAACTCTTTATGGAAATTCAACAAATATTGTTAAACACAACATGAATGATATGGACAAATGAGCATGGGGTTGAAATGTGGATTTCATGAAAATTGTATCGATATTGTGAGCTTGTTGAGCAAATTGAGTCACTTATACCGAATGTGTCCACTTCTTGCATTGGTACAGGCATAGACACATCTTCGGGCTGAAGTATTCAAGCGTCTGATAACGTCAGCTTGGACACTTCTCCATTCATGCGAGCTTGAGCCATCTGTCGGGTTTTGTCGACTCTGAATTCAACTGTCAAGGTGGTCCCATACATGTTCAATCGGGGAGAGGTCTGGAGATCGCGATGACCATGGCATGACATTGACGTTGTTCACGTTGAGGAAGTTATGAACCAACCTAGTAACATGTGGTGGAGCATTATCGTCTTGGAAGAGGACTCCATGTTGTCTTTGCAGAAATGGTTGGACAACTCGTGTAAGTATCTGGTCGCTGTAACGATGGGCCGTCAGATTGCCAATCACAACGACAGGATCAGTCTCTTGGTCTCCACAAATTTCGCCCCGCACCATTACACTCACCGCCATGAGGTTTCGACTCCTGGATACAGCAAATCCACCTGCTCGCCTATAACCCCCCACTCTTCCATCAGCAAATAGACTTTCATCAGGAAAAGCACTCAACGAAGGTCACGTAGCTGACAACGTCGTACTTGAGTGACCCAGCATAGTCTCAGATGCCGATGTTTGATGGTCAGTACCGAAATGCTCTGATACCAAAGGCACAGAGTCTTCTAGCAACTTTCCTTCGACACAGGGTGTGACCCAATGCAGTTGCCGCTAATGACGTCATTAGGAAGCGGAAGATGCAACGTAATCAGGTTCTGGTCTTCCCCCGCTGTCGTTATCCGCGGTCTGGCTGTCCGTGGTTTGTCTGAGGTCTGCCCTGTTTGTTGAAAACGTTGGAGATGATTCCGGACAGTTACAAAGGAGTAGCCGAACGTTTTTGCAATGTGAACAGTTGTAGCTCCGAAATGTGACATTCCAATGGCCCTCCTCTCCCTCTCTCCCTTCTCCCTTTTGTGTTTTACTTGTACTTCATGTGTCCTTCTTGTGTGTGCCACGTTGTCTATACCCTTCCCGTGCTCTTAATAACAGTACCCAAACATAAATATCCTATATATTTGATATTCCAACTAAGTTCATGAAAAAAGAAGGGTTTTTTTTATAGTTTTTGAATAAAGAATTCTTCCTTTATTTTGCGCATCATAGGATCATCAGTTGAAAGTTGACAGAAGGGAAAGATGATCATTTTTAAATTCTTCCCATTAGCGCACGAATCTAAATGTTCACATCAAGATACATATAAGGGTATACATCGGGTGTTTGCGTCCTTTATTCGTTGTTTGTGTACCCTTACCCTCGCCCTTAATATTCTGTTTGGCCAATATACTTCTCGTGGCACCCCGGACAGGTGATTACGTATATGACATTACAGGCACCACAGTTCATATTTGAATGGACTTTGAATTCTTCGTTCTTTTCAGAAAATTTTAACGATATCTGCTCTATCATATGGTCGTATGTTCCACAATTTCCTCTTTTGTATATAATGACTCCTGTAATTTACATTTGTGTCAAAACGCGCCCTGGAAAGCATCTGTTTAAGATTAGGGCTCTGTCTTTTACTTTTTATTAGATTGACATATTTCATCATATTTTTAATTTTGTTATCCTGTTCTAGGATCTGCATATTCTGTTTGATAAATAATAATAATAATAATATACATTTTAACGCCTAATATCCAGTGCAAGCACTGCTCAATGGCGGTACAATTATTACCCTGAAGGAACTGTACTTTCGGTGCAGCTACTAAGCGCTCCGCGCGACCATATAGGTCCGTACCTCCCGTGTTCAGGTACCCATTTAAACAGCTGGGTGGACTGAGTGCAATGTGGATGAAGTGCCTTGCCCAGGGGCACAACACAGTATAAGACCCTGGTCACAAATGTTTGGTGTCTCCACCGGGATTCGAACCCGGGCCGTTGGCGTGAGAGGCAAGCATGCTAACCACTACACCACTACACCACTGTGCTCTACATATGTGCTCTGTGATAACGACAAATAGGTCCCGATTTCGGGGATTGTTTGTATACAAAATACTTATAGGTATAAATAGTTATATATAAGTTTCTACATAATTATCATATTTAAAAAAAAAATGACTTTAACAGAATAAAACGTTTGCCCCTTTTTGCAACATTACAAAAAAAAAATCATTCATAACTAATTAATCATAAACATACTTTTTAAACTAAAATCTTATGTGATAGATTAATCTGAATTCTGCACACAAGTCAATATAAAGTATTGTCCATTTCAACAACTGTTAGCATATAAACATGTCCATATTTACCCAGGAACTTGGTGACAAATGTCTTCTGTGCTTCAGATAGTCTGTCCTCAAGGGACGGCTTCAGCAAGTCCTCCCAACAGTTGGCCGCCAGTGCGTTCAGCGATGACGACACCGAACTGTAGCATAAAAAATGTTTCCGTTTCATGCCTTGTTAAATAAGCAACCCCTAACGCCAAATGCATAGTGCTGGTTTCCCCGTAAAATTGTATTTAATAACAATTCCGTCCAGTAAACAAGTGCACCCATGATTGGTATATACACATTCTGCATTGAGCATGACGTTTAATATTGTCCTAAACGGTATGAAAGAAAATATGTTCGTTTTTAATATATGTACCGTCACAAACTTTTGTCTCACAAAGTTATCATATTTTACATCTTTCATCCTTATTTACGCTCAATGCATCAACCCTGTGTCATATCCATTCCATGGGCGTATTATTGACACAAATCTATGTTGAAACATGCAGGGTAGGATTGTATTCTCTCTGGATGTTGGGATGGACATTACTATTTCAAATGTTGATATATGTGACTATTTAGTATGTTCTTTATCACCTGAGAGTAGTTCTCTCTCTCATACATATTGTTATTATCATTACAAGAAATGTCATTATCTTTCGGATATATGAGATCAGTTGACAAGGACCTGAGAGCTCCACTGAAGAGACACGCAACGAAGAGACCAGGCAGGCCCGGATACGCCAACACTTCCATCACAAAGTAGGGGATCAGCTGAAATACAGGTAACAACTAGAATAAGGTAACAATAGTCAATGCATTAGCTGAAGTAGAGTACATGATTGATCACCCCTGATACCACATAAACTTGGTTATACGAACACTTAAAAACAGTAAAACTCATCTCCAATCAAATGTATATAAACTATAATGCTCTTTTAGATCTAAATTTGTATAGTTCCCTCAAATTTATTTCTTGTTTTAGTGAGTTTTTACCTGATTTGGGTTGCTGACGTGCTTAGCTGAAAGTGGGTCGCATCCTTTTTGTGCGTAGTAGGCAAATAATGTCAAGCCACAGAGGAAAACAATTGTCATCAATACAATCACCCCGAGGATGTTGATCAGGACTGTCCTGTAAGAAAGAAGATTGCCTGTTTATCCAGTGGTTCACGTGTAATGTTTCACTCATGTCAGGGCAGTACAAACATGATTGGCATTACTGCAGTGTGGATTCACTTTATTAAGTATATCGCTGTCAAAAGAAGTACATATTTCGCTTACATAAAAAGAACAGTATGAGCATTCGAACATGGATATATTAAATGTTGTTATTTTCTTGTTCTTAAGGGAAGTGTACAAAATGGCAGTAAAACGAGATGAGCGATGTATAATACACTAATTTAAAGGCAGATAATAACGCACAGTTCAGGTTTGAAAAAAAATATGGATTGCACATGGTTTTTAATTCAATTTGTTAACCTTGAGGTAAAAATCTGTAGCATTGTACATGACCTTTTTAATGTTTAAATCATGATTCAATGCAAATGCTTTTTTTGCAGCAACAAAAAACATTGAGAAATACACTGCCGGGCAAATGAAACGTGCACCTAAACCAAAAATGGCATACATTCTAATCCACGAGTTATTGATATTACACAGATTGACGTCATATCTCTAGGAACCAACTGAACTGAATATACGTTTAAAACATTAAACGTACATTTTTAAAAACACAAATGCTGTTTTGGAAACCCCTTAACTTTACCAGATAGGAGAGTGAATTTTGGATTGTTCTAAAACCACGTAAAGTAAAATAATCCAAATAAAATAAATAATGTTATTTTATGTATTTTACACTCAAACTGGCTAACTGCTAACACTCTCTTGAAGATTTACTATGCTGAAAATGAGCAGGCATTAATCTTGCCCGGCAGTGCATATGATCGATATATGGAATCCCAAAATCGAATACGTTGATAAAGCATTACATATATATTGGCAATACGTAGGTAAATGTTGTACCTACTGTTTCGCTTTTCTGATCGTGGGTAATGAACAGTATCTCTGCACGCTTGCCTGAGTCACACCATATATGGATGTCCACATTATCATTCCGCCAATCACAAGTGACCAAAAGGTGTGACGAACCAATGGGTTTGGGTTGAAACTGAAATCAGATGTACACGACTCCGATTGAACATTTTTGACAGTAACACTATTCTTCATGAGGTGCCCAATGTCATTAATTGGTATGCACACTATAACAACATAACTAATCTGGTTTTAGAATTTCGATGTACACATGATAATGTTGTTTTCGAAATCTTTTGTGGCATTTCTGTACTTCATTTCCATCTATGAATACCTACTCAAAGAAATCTATTCTTTTCCATTCGTCGTTCAGCCTCCAGACCTCACCGATGCCCCCGACAGTAATTGATCCCTGAAAAGGTTGTAAGTAATTTGATATTCCAAGTATTGATTTGAAACTGTATTGTGAAAACTCATTATATAAATCTTAAATATGCATTTTGCGATTGAGGTCTATACCATATCAATGGTTCGTAACTGATAACACAACTAATTTGTACGTTTTCTTTTTTAAAATTAAATTTGTATAATAAGATTTATGACTATTGTTGGTTCGTAACTGAGACACAGCTAATTTGTACGTTGTTTTAAAAAATATAAATATTTATAATAAGGTTTATGCCTATTGTAAATAAAAAATGATGAATGGGATGTGTTGGATCTAAAATGATATAATTAGAACATATGTATATTGATATCTTGGCATCGCATGGACAGTTTGTACTTCGATCCTCTGCTGTAAGGTGTGGGTGTAATACTACACTGAATTTCATCTCAGGAACCACCGATGGTTCGCTAGTTCCAGCCGATGCTTTCTCTCTGTACTAATGCTAGCAGCCGTAATTTAAATTAATGAAATACTATATAGAGGTGTGTTAAACTCAAGCTCATCTCCTTTACGACAGAAGGGATTGGCAATCGTCTTTATACATGTAGGCTTCTTGTTTCTAGCGGTGGACCAGGACAAGCAATATTATTGTATCCTTTAACTGACCTTGTTACTCATGCGTAATATTGTCATCTAATGATGTACATTGTAAACTGACGTTTTGACTTTAAACATGTTCCCAACATCTCTAACCGCATGTCTTTTCATGTGTTGTATATTAAAACGTCTTCTCAATATAAACACATCGTTTAGCGTTTAGATTTAAACAATCTGCTGACATATGAATAGCTAAAAACAGAAAGAGTTCTGGGTACACTTACTTTAATGTGAAAATACACATTAAAGAAGTTGTTATCAAGAAAATCTTCCTGTTCTTATGTATACCACTTCTACAAACCCTCCAAAGACATGATATGTTTAACTCAAACCACGTTTTGAAAATCTTTTTATGTTAAACTCGTGTCTTTTCATTTGCTGTACATCAAAACGTGATTGGAATGGAAACACATTGTAGTGCAGAAGATAGCACTGGAGGTTTTCCCGTTTAAATCGTCGATCGCCCTAAATATGGCGACTGATCACAGAAAAGTCTAGAGATCCAATCAGCTCTTTCCTTTTATACACGCTCATCGCCGTGTAGTTTACATCAACACAATCATAATTGTCGTTTGGTATCATACGATTGCTACAACTCAGTCCATCATTATAATATTTCACCTTATCTGTATAAATGTTATGTCCATATCATGAATATTGTGACAATATGTCACAACACGTTATGTTAATCAATGTTATCATAGTGCTATGTTAAATGTATTCCTTGTTATGAATTGTTAATGTATGCAAATGATGTTAAGTGATTTTCATTGTGAATATATAAGGAAATAGGTGTCAGGTGGTGGTCTAAACATTCCTGGAACTGGCATTGTATGTGAATATAAGACGGTAATAAAAATACAATGCTACCGCTCTTTAAATGCAGAATCGACGATACCATCTAAACACTTTTTAACAATACGTTTAGTTTGTAAACTGATTTCACAACATGTTTTAATCGAAAAACTTTTTACAACATGTTTATTTATCTAAACACATCTTCTGGGTTTTAAAACTAGATCGGCGTCTGCCCTTATTTTCAACTTTTGCGAGAGACAATGCAAAACGGACAATCCAAAAAGGTTTATCAAATAAACTTGTTAGCATGAAACCTTTTAGTTCAAATTGTGGCCATTTTTTAAAACTCTTTTTAATAACATTTTTCCATCGAAACCAGAAACAAAATTCAGAATGATTTAAGTAGCAAAAGGCTGGCATCATTTCATCTTTGAGTCTAAACACATAGAAAGTCTCATTAAACAATAGTGAATAAATTTTGAGATAGAAGTCAGAATAGGTTCCCAACTCCCTTTGGAATTGAAACCATTTCCGATGGGCGGAATCACGAAATCAGGAAATAACAGAATTAAAGAGTTACTGAATTACAAAACTACGGACGGCGGCGACAACATTATGTCTCCCGCAAATCTTTGCGGGGGACTTATTACAACGAGCAATTGGTTTTATAAAGATATCACAATAGACAATTAAATAGTATATTTTAAAAATTGCAATTATAACTAATTAATTCAAATTCATTTCTGCATAAAATACTTGATCATCATTTTTTTTACCTGAATCAGAACTGCTAGCAATCCCGCAAGTAACACAAATCCCTGGAAAACATCTGTCCATACAACAGCCTGTATGCCACCCTTCAATCAAACAATTAAACTAATTGATATTGAAAAACAAATTATATCGTATACTTTAGTACATTGCAATTTCCTACAAACTCAAACAGTTGCATCACATAAACCCATCGGCAAAAGAAACTTATCACTTATGAAATAAGATTTTGCGATTTATAGAGACTGCTATTAGTTTTCAAATATGCAGAAAACATTCACCATATATGGCATTGTCGTTATATTATATATCCTACCACTCAAGTGTTTCTAGAACAGTTCACTTATACAATGATTACCTCTAATGTATTGCAACCAAGCCAGGTCAGATACTAATACTTTTCACTTATACAATGATTATCTGCAAACAAGCCAGGTCAGATACTAATACTTTTCACGAGTTTCATAAAATTTGTACTAAACGATACCATTCTGAGTAAGTTTAGTATTTAATGAATTAATCGTTAATAGTAATCAATTATGCAAGAATAGACATTTAATCTAGGAAGACTACTCACCATTGTGGTCGCGGTGCTGACATTGTGACGTCCTATCTTAACATGTATTATGTCACGTTAATCTCAATATGTGATAAAATAGTAAATATAATACACATTGATATCTTTAACAGAATGTTTATCAACGAGTGATGCATTACCACGGCTGTATAGAAGGTTGCCACAATCCCAACGATGATTATGCTTGCCCAAGTTGGAAAACCTGTAACTGGAATGGACATTACAACAAATTAACTCTTTGAGTATAATTTTCCCCAGTCTATTGAAATACAGATTAGTCTAAGATCACATATCGTATCAGAGAGAGTCGAGTGGACGGCAAACGGTGATTTCAGTACACGAAAATGTGAATAAATCAATAAGAAAGAGGGATGACTAAGCATATTCAAGAACGTTTATGAAATGTCAAGTTGTTCAGTGTAGATATTTCCAACTGCATTGTTAACTTGTTTAACCATTTTGGTTATGTTTTTCGTGTCATTGTAATCACAACAGAAGTCCATTTAAAATACTGCAACTGCAACTATATGGAGAATTAACGCATTCACTATCTTTCCTTGGCAACAAGTGTATTCTTGGGCAAGAGACGAAGTAAACAGAGCACTGAATACACAAATTATAACGTCTCTGAGAGCAAATGAGATACGACTATTTCACAAAGTTATGGTAGAACGGTTAACCAAAAAAGGTGGAAATTCACAAGAGTTCAGTAAATTGAAATTTTCGCTTGTTTATGAATTAAGAGTTTAAAAACATACTTCATTTAACGGGGAAGATAACCAAATAAAAAACTTGATGGCAACGGAAGGTCTGGAATAAAGCTGCAGATTGGAATACATGTTCCCTATTTATTGTCTGAATGAACTAAAAATAAAGACGTGCTTCAATAAGAGAAGGATAGATACCAGCTTCAAGGGCTGTAGAAGGTGCGAAAGAGGCGACCCCAATGTACAGAATCTGTGAACGGAAATGTAAATGCTTATTATAATAAACAATCTTACAGTTCAAGTATCTATGGCAATATCATTGCACATTCCTTGTCATAGGCTTATCAACTGTAATGACTCGAACTTAGTATTCATTAGAGTTGATGTTTAAAAATCCTCTTGTCGAGCTATTAAGGAAAGTAGATTTTTCGCAATTTTGACACCTGACCTTGTAGAGGAGCTGACTGAAATGCTGAAGGTTAACAGTAGCTATGAACTAACACATTCATCTGTCTCTCCTGAAGATATGTTCCAGAAACAAACCCTAACACACAAGTCCAAGTTGTTGCCATGAAAAAGAAAATAAGTTCAAAACCCCCAAAGCCACATCTACATCAAATGAGGAGGCAGTATACCAAATATGGCGAGGATTGGTGTATAGTATATAGTTTTCGAATTCTTGCAATTATCGAAGTGTTGCAATTGAAACAGAAAAAAACAAACACTTGGAAATATTTTTGACCGTTACCACCATTTAAGTGTTATTTTCCTTCATATGGAATTTCTTTCTTTTCCAACCAGATATATGGGCAAGACGAGTCTTTTCTAGAACAGGATCGACCTGATTATTACATATGTGATTTATATCCCTCAATTTTATTCATGGCATCAGGAAACGTACATCATTCGAAAACAGTGTCTCAAGGTAACATTTTAACAATTGCATCAGGAAGAACTCAAACACTGAAATACTAATCATGTGTATGGGTCGAGGGGTGAAATATAACATGACTGTAACCATGTTATAATATATATTACTCTGTTTCTACAGCAAGACAAAAGCTTTATATACGCTACACCGTTATTGCCACTACTGATAATTGGTTTGTGTAAAAATATGTCTTACCCTCTAAAGTAAATTTAAATGACATAAACTATCATTATAAATGGGAAATTTGAAAGAAAAAAAAATTGCAAAAAACGTGCCACAGCCCCTTTAAGAAAATATACCAGCCATTATCAATGATACATTTACCAACGAGTCTTGCATCAAATACTCATAACATTTGAAAAAGAAACTTTAAGCTGTTCTGAGGACACAAATGGTTCCTGGAGTCTGCAGGTCATATTTGTAAATTTATCACTGATTATAAATAGGTTTGTTAAATTTATGTGAGCCGTGCCTCTTAATCAACTTTCAAAATGATAGTATATCTTATTAAAGTTAAACGTCAACAACATCCTTGTTTGGGGGCTATTCTGAAAGTCACTAGTTACTCTAACACTGTTTCGCTTGTGGCGTTACTCTGTGTCAACAGATAAAGTTACTGTTGGTGTTGCTAATAATTACTATGAAATAAATTACACAGTGCAATGTTCTGTTACCTGTTGTAAACACATTATTAGTGTCCCTGTTATCTTCGCAGCACGGGAATCAAACCGTTTCTCTAGGTACTGAAGACAAGATGATAATCAAATGTTAGAACATTCCGTATTAGAAGAATTGTGCAAATGCCAAATGTACAATGAAGACATTAGTTATGAAGACATACCTAATATACAGACACGTAAGCTTTATACTTAAAAATATGTTACCATTGTGGCGTTACGCCACCAGGGTGGCCAAACGAGTTAATGTTTTTTGTAACTATAAACGATAACTTTCCAGGTATTTAGTCTAAGAAGCATTTAGAAGTTGGTCAGATGAAAGATAAATGAGTTCTCTTAAAAATACAGGTACTTTCTTTTGTTTGCAAGTATACATGTATGCACTCTACTTCCATCCAATTTCACACACAATGCAAGTCATTCAATTTTTAAGTCGGAGTCGGAATGTTACTTTAAATGTGGGTCACAGGGGTCATGATTTAAAAACCTATGTGTTGCTTGTTAACAATATATTACTTGAGAAAACTTAGAAATTCAACCTTACATAATAAATCAATGAACTCCTAATGAGCTACAAAGCCCATGGCTCTATTTTTAAGTCGGAGTCGGGATTTGAGCGTTTCTGGACATATTTATCTACTCACCTCAAAGCAGCTTGTGATATTAAGAGGATAGAGCAAGGGTACAAACAGCACTGCTGCCAGCACGACTCCCAGGCTTATCCCAATCATGTACATGCAATACTGTGTTCCGTGGGTGTATAACTCCGCTGGAGTGCCAAGAACCAAAATCGCTGACATATAGGATAAAAGGATCGAGGTTGCCACAGGAAGAACCTGCATGTTCCTGTTTCCCATGAGATATTCTCCAGTCGTGTTCTGCTTTCCTCCACGGCACGCAAAAACCAGTCCTATCCCTGCCGAGATTACTAACATAGCTGCAAACACTATGTAGTCAGCAACTGCAAAAGTTTTCATTTCTTGATCCATCTTGGTGTAGAAGTCCCACGCCTGAAGCAGAATACAGTGGCACCTCGTTTAACCAGACCCCGTATATCCGGAAAACTCCTCTATACGTTTATATGCAAATGCAAAGTATCATCAAAGTATAGTTCAACCATGTATTCATCAACATTTGAGTTAATCAATATGTGTACATCTGAGGTTTAATGGGTATAATGTATAGTGTGTCGTACGTTTCTACATGATTAAAAAGGATAAGTTTAACAATAATTAAAAGGAAACGCCATTTTTGCATCTTTATTATTCGTTCTGAGTTATCGACAGGAGAAATGAAAACTTTGCACTGAACATTTGATAGAAATAGGTGAGTAAATATTTTGAATTTTTTAATGAAATATTTTACATTTTTAATTTAGATCTATACACGCATTCATCTGGCGAACTATTTTCAAATAATTATAGTGCATATGTTGTGTCTTGTTTAATCATCCCGTTATTCCCACAGAACCAGAACGAAAAGATGTGTACAACAACCTGTACAGGGTTCTTGTGGTAAATATTTCAAAACAACAAATTACACTTCACTTCACTTCAAAATTATCATGTGTCTATTTTCGATATGCTTCATATAGTTTTTTTTGTCATTTTCCAGTAAGGGAAAAGGTTGTCCTCAACCCCTTTCTACTCAGAGGAGGTAGGAGTGTGTGAGAGAATGATTCCGAAGATACTGGACATATGACAACCAGTACATGTCATGTCAACTGTAAGTATTTTGCACTTTAAGAAATGTATACCTCTAACACAATGCCCTCAATATAAATCAATAGGCCGATATATTGTCATGTTTTATCCTTTTAGTCATATTTACCAAGTTTTATACTTTTATGATCTTCATCCCAATGGTACCATGTGGGACTAATCAACTTTATTTGTAGTCTTTGTTTTACTTTCAAAATAACATTCTGTATAACAGCATCATTTGTCTATCATGAAATATTAACAACATAATAAAATTTCAAATAAAATAAACAAAGAGCATTATGTTTTCATCTATAAATTTCAGTATTACCAATTTTTGGACACCGTCATTATACAATAAAACATGCTACAAACTGGTATGACCTACCAAGTTGTGGGTAATTATGTCAAAATGAAATATAATTTTATAAATGTGAATTGTTTTAGAAGGGTTTGAAGCATACGTTCCATCATGGTAACATTTGTGAGGACAAAGGTTAAATCAACTTGTTCATACCATGATTTGTGATATTTCGGTCAATACTATTGAACTTCTATCCATTTCATTCCGGGTGCTTGACGGTGATAATCCAGGTTATTTCACTAAAAGTTGAATTTCTGTGTTTTAACCTATATAGTTGACTGAGACAATTGTGCCAATGAAAGCAAATAAATTATTCATTGACAATATAAATTATTATAACGGGCATCAAGTTTCGAAACATTTTTTACAGCACCTGTACAATTTTGATAATTTTATAGATTTTGATTTTGATATTGGATTGAATACTGTATATATTTCATTCAAAAGCAATTCATGTGTTGAATAAATATGTAATTGTTATGTTTCAAATTCAACTGCAATTTTGGCACTAATTTCAATGCAATCAGAATATTATACAATTATAGACTGGTGATTCGGTCAATACCTGTTTTTCTGGACCTGAGAAAACAATATTGACCAAGGACGAAGTCCGCGGTCAATATTGTTTTCTCGGGTCCATAAGAACAGGTATTGACCGAATCACCAGTCCATAATTGTTTTATTGTGTATTTGACACAGGAACGAAAAGAATACAATGAAATACAGTCCAAAATGTAATTTGGTTTGAACAGCTGGGACTACGGTCAGATGACGTCACAATAACATGACGTCATGCAACAATCGTTTGACGTCACTCAAGTCAATATTGCTTTTGGTCGGACTCGGGCTGGAGTCAATATGCTTTTCTGTCGACGGTCACGTGATGGCCTCTCGACCAATCAGATCGCTGGAAAAACACGCTCACATAATAAAACTTAATATCTGACCAGTATCAACAACATTCTAACTTTATTTACATTTAAATGATTTTGCTACCTAATTATGAGACGAGAAGACCACGTTTATAAGTTGTTTTTAAAAATAATGAAACAAGTGTTGTGATTGAAACACATTTTTGTTCAACAGCTGTACCTAAAATAAACGATATATACAAGTGTGTTTGTGTTTATGTGTGCATATATCATATGGTCAATACAGATGATATATACATGCACTACATGATCAACTAGTCACTGACATATATGATAACGGAATACAACGTTTCTTCATTATCACAAAATAAATTTATTGATATTGACACAATCCTTCAAATATTCTAATTGAACAATGCACCTGTTTCTATACATAAACAATTCTCTCTGTCAACTTCGGTACAACAATTAGCCGCATGAATTAGAAGCGAAATGTTGACATTTAATATGTTTTAGAATTCAAAATGTGGATGTGAATGCGTTTCGAGACAATGAACCTTTTGTTACGCATGAAATACACTTAAATTGCCTCATTGTTGCTATGAACTGAACATATATGAACTGCTAATTGGCAAATTTCGTTTAATTATTGAAGCATAATTAGTAAAATATGGATATTGATTTAGTTATTTCATTTATCATTGATTAAATATAAATTTAATAGTCTCCCTAAAACAAAAAATAAAATTTTAAATCTCCCGGTTTAGATATGTATCATCTATCAATAGAAATAATTAGAATAATCTACTAAAAAATAGCAAAAACTTCGTGTTAAAATGGAAACTGTTTTAGGATAAAAATAAAGTTTACTTACGGACGTGTAATGCATATGGCATGATAATACAGGTGAAAGACTTCGTGTGGAAAAATTAACATACCTTGTGATATCCTTTTCAGATCTAATCCCTCATTTAATGTATGTACACCATGAAACATTATTACGGTACAATAGATAGATAGATGTGGACTTGCTACCGCATATATTGAATATTAACATGTGAATGTGGATGTATACATATTTAACCATACGCGAAAAGTAATTAACTTCTATGTGTGTATTCATATCAACTTCGAGATAAACATGGACGTCATATCAAAGTTTAATATCAGCAACGATGAATCAATAAATACACAACATAGCAATATTCGAATTGACATATTTGCTTAAAAGTTTTCCAATGGACAGACCAGAATAATACTTAATATATGCACAGTTTCAACAACTTCTTAACTTTGTTTGCATTTAAAATGATTTAACTACCTAATTATGAGAAGAAAAGACCACGTTTAAAATAACAACTTGGAAAATGATGACACATTATTTTTAAAAAGGCCCTATTATATGGTTATCCCTCCTTCAAAAGTAAAGTAGTAAATTAGGGATATCTGTACACATAATGCATGCATAGAGCACGTGATGCTTACAAGCAACTGTTTAATATTATTAGCTGCAAAGTTAAATTCCCCATAAATCAGACTCCCAAGAGCTTTTAGTGTATGACACACATGTCATTACAGCTGGGTTTAGTTAGATTGGCTAAGTGAAAACATTACATTTTTCTAGGATATCTAACGAGTTTCCCCTTTCATATCAAGTTTATGTCTAGAGTGAAATAATTTTGCTTTGTCACGAGCCTTAACGTAATAAAAGAGATAGTAGTATTTTAAGATATAGTTGACAATATGTAGTGTAATAAGAGATAGTTGACAAGAAGTAACATAGAATGCATATTTATATAAAATAACACGCAAGTATCATAGAACGTATATTTATGTAAAGTAGCAGACGAGCAACATAAACTGTATACATATATAGTATTACCATAATACTAAATTTATGATATGATATTATTTAATTAAACCTCAAACTCGATTTATTTCGTTTAATACCAAATCAGTAGCCCATGTAATAAAGATAAGATTAATTGAAAGGTTTGTGTTACCTCTTTAGGTGAAATCCGGTAAACAGTCGAAAAACAATCAAACATAGACAAACAGCATTTGAAGTAATGTTACAGCTAGCTTGCTATCCAGATCACTGTTATCCCGAACGCAGGACATTAGCACTATTTTAACATCCTTACATTACACTAAAAGCACTTACCTGTCGAGGTGTATAATCTAAGACGTTAGATGCAGTTTCTTAACAAGCAAATTCATGCAAAACACTGCAGTGATGTGTATGAATTTCTTCCCAGTGGAGAGCTATAAAGTGACAATGCTGCTGACTCGCATGGCCTGCAGGCAAACTAGAATATGTGTAAATATGTTGAAGCTGTGTGGTGTGTGCTTTCAACTGTGTGGTATCAGCTCGGTCAACAAGGAGATTAAGACGTCAGGAACACGACAACCTTAACATCCTCTTGAGGCATACAGTGTACGATCTAGATAATGTTATGTAATGCATGGACACGATACAGATATTATCAATGAATTAAGGAGAATGTACGACACAAGCGGGCTCTTCAGCATACATGTATGATAACATATCTGCAGTATGTTTACTCCCCCGTGTCTCTCCTTGTTTATGAAAGCACATTTTATTCATTGAGAAAAGGATTAGGAACAAGTTCTCTTTGAAAACCCTCTTCTTGGAACACATTTGATTTTCTATGGACACGGATGACTGATAGAAGTAGTATTATCAGAGAACTAGTCGGCCAAATTATCGTAACTATACGAAACTATTATAATATCCTTACATTAAACGAATAGCACTTACCTGTCAATGTGTATACTCTAGGGCGTTAGATGCAGTTTCTTAACAAGCAAATTTGTGCAAGACACTGAATACGGATGTATGAAATTGTTTACAGGTAGATAGTAGGCTATATGTGACAATGCTGCTGACTCGCCTTACCTGAAGACAAACTATATATACTATGATGTCTAACTGTTCGTTCTAGCTGTTTGCTGTTCATGTCTTCACTGTATATAGAGTGTTTTCGGATGTGTGGTATCATTGTGTGGTAATGGTCATTGAGGACATTTAAAGGACAATTCATAACCATTGTATATTTTAATGATGTTTATAAATTATAAATATTGTGTGTACTTTGACATGAACGTCAGTCGCCATGTTTTATGCTGTTTTGTGATTGGTTGATGTTCACGTGGTCACTTGGAAAGCCTATATAAGCGAGCGCTCTCATTCACTCTTCATTTGGCTCTCACCTGAAACAGTTGAAATTGGATATTTTGGCCTGACATTCTAAATCCGTTATTCTTTTCGGACCCAAACCCAAACTAATAAAAGTAAATAGCAATACTACTTTAAGTCTGCTACATCCTTTAAATTATAAGATTAATTGATATAAGTACTAGTACTTGCTTCTCGTCAGTAATACAAATGACAATATTGGTATTTTCGTGTATCCTCAAACTAAACTCTTACTTCTATTGAACCAAATCTTCAAACGTATTTTATCTGAATGTTCTTGAAATAACATATCCTCGTTGCACCCTCGCGGTTGTGACAGTATTATATGAGTTAGTTGTAGTACTATATGAGATACTTGACAAGTAGAACTATATGAGATACATGTAGTTGACAAGAAGCAGCATTATAAGACATAGTTGATAAGAAGTAGCATTATAAGAGATAGTTGTAGAATTTTTGGAGATAGTTGTAGTATTATATGAGATACTTGAAAAGAAGTAGTATTATACAAGGTAGTTAACAAGATGTAGTATTATAAGAGATAGTTAACAAGAAGCAGCATTATAAGAGATAGTTGACAAGATGTAGTATTATAAGAGATAGTTGACAAGAAGTAGTATTATAAGAGATAGTTGATAAGAAGTAGTATTATAAGAGATAGTTGACAAGAAGTAGTATTATAAGAGATAGTTGACAAGAAGTAGTATTATAAGAGATAGTTGACAATTATAAGAGATAGTTGACAAGAAGCAGCATTATAAGAGATAGTTGACAAGAAGTAGCATTACAAGGGATAGTTGACAAGAAGTAGCATTATAAGAGATAGTTGACAAGAAGTTATATTTAAGAGATGGTTGACAAGAAGTAGCATTATAAGAAGCAGCATTATACAAGAAAGTTGACAAAAAACATAATTTGGTACTGTCAAAATATTTTATGCTGTTGTCGTGGTCCTAAGTCGATTTTTAAACATGATCCTAGGTTATCCACCGTTATTTGCAAGATTAATTTGCATAATGAGGTCAACTTAAATAAAGCCAACCACAAGACATGCATGTTTTCACAAGAGAGATTTCTATTTATTATACAGAACGACTTTTGTTTTAAAAAAAACACTCTTCTTATCAAATGTTCAAAGTGAATTTGTAAGGATTTTTCAGTTGCTTCAATTCCTTCACATGTAAATTGATCACAATATTGCAAAAAGGGGGATGTTAAGTATTGCATTTTTAGCTCATCAGGGGTGAAAGGCCCGATGGGCTCATGGCATGGAATGGTGTCCGGCGTCCGGACGTCTGCAATCTTTTCGCTTTTTCGACTTCTTCTCCAGAACCAATAACTCTTGAGAGCTGAAAAGTTGTGTGCAGACTCCTTTGCTAGGAATAATTATAAATTGTAGATTTCGTGACCCCATGACCCCAAATAGGGTCACAGGGATCACGACCTTAAAAACCTTTTTCATCTTCTCATGATCATCCTATATCAAAAGGTCTAGAGAGCTGAAAAGTTCTTTGCAAACTCCTTGGCCAATGATGATTTTAAATTGTAGATTTTGTGACCCCATGCCACCTTTAGGAACTGGAGAAGAAGATGGAAATAGGTTATTAAGGTTGTGACCCCCATTTGGAGTCATGGGGTCACGAAATCTACAATTTAGAATCCCCATTGGCCAAGGAGTATGCACATAACTTTTCAGCTCTCTAGACCTTTTGGAACTTGAGACGAAGATGGAAATAGGTTTTTAAGGTTGTGACCCCCATTTGAAGTCATGGGGTCACCAAATTTACAATTTAGAATCCCCATGCATTAGCTAAGGAGTCTGCACTTTTCAGCTCTCTGGAACTTTTTGTGAGTAGAGAAGATCTCCTGTGACCCTATTTGAGGTGACATGTTAACGAAATCTACAATTTTATAATCCCCGTTAGCCAAGGAGTCTGCACACACAATTTCAGCTCCCTAGAACAAGTGGTTCTGGAGAAAGACGAAAATGCGAAAAGTTTACGGACGGACGGAAACCGGACGCCATGCCATAAACCCATTGGGCCTGATGAGTTCAAAAGGACTTCAATCACAGCTAACTGTCTCCCGGGCCATTGGGAACACCGTGGATTTCATATCCCGTGTTTAAATCTGATCACTTTCCCGAAAGATGCAACCTCACAACGGAAAATCAAGCAGGTGTTTCACGCACTTGCAGACTTTCCCAATGTGCTTCAATCGACGGTTCTTTGATAGCGATCATCCGCTCTTTTGCATGCTAGGAGGCTGCGTACGTCTGCAGCAGATTTCACGCAGTGAACATTAAAATGCGACGGATATTTAAGGCTAGTAGCCATTGAAATAATAACCCTTTCCTTGTAAATCATACATGCAAAGCTTAACATGGATACCGATAGTTAATAATACTCATATAAAAAACTGTTGAAATAAAACGCATCAATAACTTGACAAGCTATACAACCTTGACATTGAGTTGAGGGAGGAGCGTTGATTTCGTAAAGAAAGTTCGGTCGTATTAATGTTCAAGGGGCATTTTACTAAAAAATTTATATTATCAAGAACAAATAAATTGATGTTTTGTTTAAATCTCCATTCGACCTGATTGTAATAACTAAGAAAGCCTCCACCCATTTAAAATTACAAGATTTGGTTACGAAACATCTTATAAACAAGTGTTTGCCACTAACATGGCAATGTCCCCCGGCGTTAACATTGAATTTAGTAAGACACATCATTTGGTCAAGTGTCAGTCACCTTGAAAATAAAGTCACCAACATCGACTGGTGTCTGCGTCATCCCCCAATGTAGACTGACACCAACTTTGACAACTTTGGGTGCTTGGGTTCATGCGATACTGCGTTAACAATAGTTCGAAAAGTGGTCAAAGCATTGTGGTGACCTTGAAAAGGCAAAGGTCATCAAAATCGACTGGTGTCTGCGTAAACCGCCAATATAGGCTGTCAGCAAATATTAAGACATTATGTCTAACCGGTCATGATATATCACGTTAACAAGAGACAATAAAGTGGTCGAAATGTCATTGTGACCTTGAAAATATGGTCATGGTCACCAAAATGGACTGGTGTCTGCGTCATCCGTCAATGTAGCCTGGCACCAAATTTGAAGACTTTGGGTTCATCTAGTCATGATATATTGCGTTAACAAAGAGTTCGAACAATGGTGAGTGTTGTAGTGACCTTGAGAATATGGTCAAGGTCACCAAAATCGACTGGTGTCTGCGTCTTCCCACAATGTAGGCGGACACCAAATTGGAAGACTTTGGATAAAACGCTTCATGAGATATCGCGTTAACAAGAAATGTGACGTTCGGACGGATGGACGCCGTTGAATACATAGTCCCCCGTTCCGCCGGGGGACAACAAGCGCAACTCAAACCAATAACATTTGTTCTCAATTTTCAGAATTCATATACCCGGAGGTACGTTTAAGGGATAAGACATGTTTTATTTGTCAGTACATTTTTCAAACAATTTAGTGATTTAAAGTTACTGACATTTTTCACATATGTACATAAATATAACCCATTTTTGTATATAATAAAATGATTTTTTTCAAACATTTAATTTTGGGTTTGTTAATAATTGTGTTTTTTAAGGTTAACCAATTAATGTGGTGTGCAGATGGCCAGGTGCAACCTATGACAGCTTTATGTTCAATAGCAGCAAAAGTTTGAAGACTGCAGGAAGAAATGGATGGTTGCTTGGCGCGGGATTCAGGGTCAAACACACTGTAGTCTTGAAAATCTGAGCATAACGTAAGAAATGACCCCTTTTTATCAATAACTCCATACTTTTGAACTCTTGATGTAAATGTAACTTCAGTTGTAATTATGTGTTTAGTTAAATTATATTCTCAATGTGTGTAACTGTTCAATCTTTCAGGTATGCCTGCAGACCATGGACGCTAACCCCACTCGGCAACCGACAGTCTCAGGCAGGGGAGGTATTGTGTCTTTGTTCAAGAAATAAGTTTTATGATCCTCAAGAGCCAAGATTTGAAAAGGTTTTCGCTAACGTCCGTCAAAGGTCAAGGTCACGACTTGCATAAGCATGCATATTTCAACTACTAACACTTTGAATCTTTCATGATTGTTATATACAATGAAAAGTGGTCACTAAATGGTCAAGGTCACCAGTTCTGAAATCACTAAATAACTTTTTTCCAAGAAGGTATCAACACGTCATATACATGCTTCTTTCTTAGACCTGGTGAATGATTCGGTCAAGGTCAGGAGTTCTGAAATTGCTAAGAAAAATCCTTGTAAACATGATAAGTAGAAAAATATTTGTGCTATCAGGTTCTTATTTGGTGTTATGAACTATGGAGAAAAACCATGCAAGATTTGAAAAGGCTTTTACTAAAATCTGTCAAAGGTCAAGCTAACAACTTAAGCATGCGTTTGTGAATATGATGTATTTTAACAATGAACACTTTGAGTCATTGCATGATTGTTATACACAATGCAAAGTGATCATTGATGGTGTGTCCTTGAAGGTCAAAGGTCAAGAGATCCTTTTATCAATTCATGAAATAAGAAATCGGTTTTAAGAACAAACTTGTAAAAAAGTGACCCCAGTGATTAGTAATAACTCGAATAATGAACACATTTATTTTTAAAGGATTCCCATTTTATTGATGAGGACGGAAAAGGTGAGACCCCAAGTTTCGGGGCTGCTCTGCTTTTTCGGTGTCCCGCAAACGCTCATCCAGTTGTATTTAGAATCAATTAGAATATATTATAAACTGTAAGTGTACAATGGTAATAAACATAATTCATCACTTTTAAAAATGCAAATTCTTATAGGTTTAACAAATCTACAATTTAAAATCATGGCCATAGTATATCTAACACATGTTTTTCATTTCTGAAATCTAAACCAATCTCATTCCATTCCTAAATGAATGATGGTGAGACGCACATTCTAGTTGACGGAAAAGTTAGCTCTCTCATTAGCCGCAACTCCATATGTATCTCCTTCCAGCACTTCAGCTGAAGCCGTGTTTGCAAGAATTGCACATGTTTGAAGGCAAAAGTACGAAAGCCTGTTACCGCCAAATTCGAAAGAGAAAAAAATATTGAGTTTTAATCTCGTAATTACGACTTTCTGTCTCGTAATTACGAGATATAAACTCGTAATTACGAGATTAAAAAGTCGTAATTACGAGATATGAAGTGGTAATTACGAGATTATAAAGTCGTAATTACGAGATTTAAACTCGTAATTACGAGATATAAAGTCGTAATTACGAGATTATTAAGTCGTAATTACGAGAAATAAACTGGTTCAAATGCGAAAAAGAAAACAATATTTTAATCTCGTAATTACGAGTTTAAATCTCGTAATAACGAGTTTATTTCTCGTAATTACGACTTTATATCTTGTAATTACGACTTTTAAATCTCGTAATAACGACTTTATATCTCGTAATTACGACTTTTAATTCTCGTAATTACGACTTATATCTCGTAATTACGACTTTTAATCTCGTAATTACGAGTTTATATCTCGTAATTACGACTTTATATCTCGTAATTACGACTTATATCTCGTAATTACGACTTTTAATCTCGTAATTACGACTTTATGTCTCGTAATTACGACTTTATATCTCGTAATTACGACTTTTAATCTCGTAATTACGACTTTATATCTCGTAATTACGAGACAGAAAGTCGTAATTACGAGATTATAAAGTCGTAATTACGAGATTTAAACTGGTTCAAATGCGAAAAAGAAAACAATATTTTAATCTCGTAATTACGAGTTTAAATCTCGTAATAACGAGTTTATTTCTCGTAATTACGACTTTATATCTCGTAATTACGACTTTTAAATCTCGTAATTACGACTTTATATCTCGTAATTACGACTTATATCTCGTAATTACGACTTTTAATCTCGTAATTACGAGTTTATATCTCGTAATTACGAGTTTAAATCTCGTAATAACGAGTTTATTTCTCGTAATTACGACTTAATTTCTCGTAATTACGACTTTATAATCTCGTAATTACGACTTTATATCTCGTAATTACGACTTTATATCTCGTAATTACGACTTTATATCTCGTAATTACGACTTTAAATCTCGTAATAACGACTTTATATCTCGTAATTACGACTTTATATCTTGTAATTACGACTTTTAAATCTCGTAATTACGAGTTTATTTCTCGTAATTACGACTTTATATCTTGTAATTACGACTTTTTAATCTCGTAATAACGACTTTATATCTCGTAATTACGACTTTATATCTCGTAATTACGACTTTATATCTTGTAATTACGACTTTTAAATCTCGTAATTACGAGTTTATTTCTCGTAATTACGACTTTATATCTTGTAATTACGACTTTATATCTCGTAATTACGACTTTATATCTCGTAATTACGACTTTATATCTCGTAATTACGACTTTATATCTCGTAATTACGACTTTATATCTCGTAATTACGACTTTAAATCTCGTAATAACGACTTTATATCTCGTAATTACGACTTTATATCTCGTAATTACGACTTTATATCTCGTAATTACGAGTTTATTTCTCGTAATTACGACTTTATATCTTGTAATTACGACTTTATATCTCGTAATTACGAGTTTATTTCTCGTAATTACGACTTTATATCTTGTAATTACGACTTTATATCTCGTAATTACGACTTTATATCTCGTAATTACGACTTTATATCTCGTAATTACGACTTTATATCTCGTAATTACGACTTTATATCTCGTAATTACGACTTTAAATCTCGTAATAACGACTTTATATCTCGTAATTACGACTTTATATCTTGTAATTACGACTTTTAAATCTCGTAATTACGAGTTTATTTCTCGTAATTACGACTTTATATCTTGTAATTACGACTTTTTAATCTCGTAATAACGACTTTATATCTCGTAATTACGACTTTATATCTCGTAATTACGACTTTATATCTTGTAATTACGACTTTTAAATCTCGTAATTACGAGTTTATTTCTCGTAATTACGACTTTATATCTTGTAATTACGACTTTATATCTCGTAATTACGACTTTATATCTCGTAATTACGACTTTATATCTCGTAATTACGACTTTATATCTCGTAATTACGACTTTATATCTCGTAATTACGACTTTAAATCTCGTAATAACGACTTTATATCTCGTAATTACGACTTTATATCTCGTAATTACGACTTTATATCTCGTAATTACGAGTTTATTTCTCGTAATTACGACTTTATATCTTGTAATTACGACTTTATATCTCGTAATTACGAGTTTATTTCTCGTAATTACGACTTTATATCTTGTAATTACGACTTTATATCTCGTAATTACGACTTTATATCTCGTAATTACGACTTTATATCTCGTAATTACGACTTTATATCTCGTAATTACGACTTTATATCTCGTAATTACGACTTTAAATCTCGTAATAACGACTTTATATCTCGTAATTACGACTTTATATCTTGTAATTACGACTTTTAAATCTCGTAATTACGAGTTTATTTCTCGTAATTACGACTTTATATCTTGTAATTACGACTTTTTAATATCGTAATAACGACTTTATATCTCGTAATTACGACTTTATATCTCGTAATTACGACTTTATATCTTGTAATTACGACTTTTAAATCTCGTAATTACGAGTTTATTTCTCGTAATTACGACTTTATATCTTGTAATTACGACTTTATATCTCGTAATTACGACTTTATATCTCGTAATTACGACTTTATATCTCGTAATTACGACTTTATATCTCGTAATTACGACTTTATATCTCGTAATTACGACTTTAAATCTCGTAATAACGACTTTATATCTCGTAATTACGACTTTATATCTCGTAATTACGAGTTTATTTCTCGTAATTACGACTTTATATCTCGTAATTACGACTTTTAATCTCGTAATTACGAGTTTATTTCTCGTAATTACGACTTTATATCTTGTAATTACGACTTTTAAATCTCGTAATAACGACTTTATATCTCGTAATTACGACTTTTAATTCTCGTAATTACGACTTTATATCTCGTAATTACGACTTTATATCTCGTAATTACGACTTTATATCTCGTAATTACGAATTTTAATCTCGTAATTACGAGTTTATATCTCGTAATTACGAGACAGAAAGTCGTAATTACGAGATTAAAACTCGTAATTACGAGTTTAAAATATTTGTTTCTCTTTCGAATTTGGCGGTAACAGGCTTTCGTACAAAAGGGATGTAACGGAGGCCTTGCATTATTGCATATATTCTCACCTGTTAGTTGGCTTGAAGGCACTGTGGCATTTCTTGTATGTTATTTAAAAAAAATAAAATTTGCAATTTATTTTACCATTTATTATTTATTTATACGCTGTAGTGATATGTTAATGAAACATCTCATTGCACGACCCGATAGGTCATATCCATAGAAAGTGGCTATCCGTATTCGTAGAAGATGGGGTGCGGAACTCTTCAGTGTGAGAGGTAGATTTGTAGGTCTCGTGAGAATTTGAGAGTTCAGACAGCAAGATATATAAGCGACTGACCATTCCATCATCGCTACATCAGTCAGAAGAACTACCTTCGAGTGGCGATTTTAATGTGAATATTGCAATGTGTATCAGATTCGGAGTGGTGATGCTCCGTCTTTTTTTGGGCGGATCCAATGTCTGTGTATATTCCTCCTCGACAGTTACGCTCAAGGCCCGTTCGAAATGCTGAATTTGACAAAAGATGGAAAGACGAATTTGAAAATGTTAAGTTCTGGTCTACATGTCCCCAATGGAAACTTGTCTAGAGCATGCAATTCTCTGTATTCATTATCATATTGTAACACATTGTACCACGTATACCTGGACGCCAGGCGGAAAGTGTCTTGAGTATATTTCATAAAGCAGTCCACGGATCCTCGTTTTCCCTGTTTGAGCAACTCTTGCATTTTGCGCGAGTTTGCATAGCGCCATTGCTCTACAGATATGTCAATCACTCTGGCTTTTCTTTTACAAAATTCAGTTTAGCATACTTCTCATCCAAATAAAATCACTTATTATACCCCCACTTATAATACCAAAGATTCCGCCCGAAGACATTTTTTGTCCGATCGATTACAGAAATTTGAAAAACTATTCATCTCATCCTTTTCAGTTTAGCACATATCTTCTTCACCCTAGGAGACATGCAGTGCGAAATTTAAGGCGCTTTTGACCTTCACCTTCGCACAGAGTGTAAGATTCTAAATATTAATCAAAATCACTTTGTAACACATTATTCATTTGAAGAGTCGAATATCCCCTCAAATGAATAATGTTTTGTTATCAAGTGATTTTGAAATATAATTATAATCTTGTGCGAAGGTGAAGGTCAAACATGGCGTCGATCGCCTTTCGTGTTATAATTACATCGCTGGTAGAAGGTACGGATCACGTCATTATTCGTTTGAAGGGTCAGGATACGAAATCGAAATGCCTAGCTATTACGATATGGTTATGTTTGTCGTCGACAACACGTTTTCTATTGAAATAGTCCTAATTCCTTCCCTCGAAAGCGATGACTTCGTGAGGCAGGTTTTTGGCGTTTTCGTGAAAAAATGCTCTTTTTTCAATCGATATAGCTAGGCCAAAAATGAACCGATTTTACATTCAATCGAAAGGGAGTTTATTTGGCTTTATTTATGTATGCTACCGACTGTGTTGTCTTTATTTCCCAAGCCAGAATTCGGAGGGGTGTTTGTGCGTTACATCCCTTTATTTATTTAAATGTAGGTAGCTATCATGCAGAGAATGAAGTTTTTGATTTGGGACGTATTGTTTTCAACAATACCAGCCCCTGTGGGTTATATTTTGGAAAAATTGTATTTCCTTTCCGCAATAAAGTGCTGTATATTCCTCACTGTGCTTACGTGAATGTGCGTCCATGTAAACTAACGGGCAAAAGAAAGTACAACACTCACTTGTTTTGGATTAATTCAATATGTTAAAGAAATGAGATGTATTTGATTATTGCACGATACAATAACACCTTTCGGCAGTAGTTTGAGAGACGGGAGACATAATGTTTTCGCCTCCGTCCGTCATTCCGTTATTCCGAAATGCTTTTTCGGGCCATATCTAAAAAACCGTTCAATATTTTTTCACGAAACTTGGTATGTGGTTAGCCCTAGTGGTGGAGTGGTGCCTTTTGCTATTTTGGTTATTCTGAATTTTTTTCTTCTGGTTTCCATGGAAACAATTTGAACTGGGTAGGGACCTTTTCCGGCCTCTATTTCAAAATCTATCTAGTATTTCTTTACGAAACTTGGTATGTGGTTAGACCTAGTGGTGGAGTGGTGCCTTTTGCTATTTTGGTTATTCTGAATTTTTTTAAAAAAAAATTTCTGGTTTCCATGGAAACAATTTGAACTTAGTGCATATTGTGAGGGTAGGGACAATTTTTTTTTCACCAAACTTTGTATTTGCTTAGACCTAGTGATAGTTGTGCCCTTTTGCTACTTTGGCTATTCTGACTATTTTATTTCTCGTTATTAATGCAGTATTGAACTTAGTGCTTATAAGGGTAATATGACTAGGTTGGATTGAAAGTTGGAGCGGGGGATATCAACATGCACATATTTCTAGTTGGTGACTTTTTTTTATATTTTAGATAAAATATCATTATTTAAGAATTTAAGACAGGGGTAAGAAATGAAAGTTACACCAACATGACCCCAACGTTGTAAATGTGTGCAGGACGAGGTACATTTGATTTTCACACAGAGTATGTGTTATATGTCGATGAAAAGTTGTGTTTTATAAAATTTAATTTGGGTGAATAAATTTAACGTCCGTCACAAAGGTCAAGGTCACGACTTAAGCATGCTATACACGTTGAGTGATTACATGATTGTTATATACAATTGATTGTGTGACCTTGAATATCAAAGGTCAAGGTCACCAAATAACTTTTTTCCCAAGAAGTTATTAACACCTGATATACATAGCTTCTTTCTTATGAATGACTTATTCTGAAATCACTACAACAATCCTTGTAAACATGATAACTTCAAACATTTTTTGCGCTATCAGGCTCTTATTGGTATATATGAACTATGGAGAAAGGTTTTCGCTAAAGTCTGTCAACGGTCAAGGTCACAGCTAAGTCACAACTCAAACATGCTTATGTGAATATGCTGTAATTTTAGCTCATCCGGCCTGATGGGCTTATTCCATGGCATGGCGTCCGTCCCATCCGTCCGTACACTTTTCGTTTTTTCGACTTCTTCTCCAGAACCAATGTGACCAATGACAGATTTCGTGAGTGATTTTCGCTAGTTCCAGCCGATGCTCGCAGGTTTCACCGCAATGCATAGCCACATGGCATTGCGGGCTTTCTCCCTGCCATAATACTAGCAGTCGCGATATAAGTGAAATACTCTTGAAAGCGGCGTTAAACCACAACTCACCTCACCTCCATTCATTCTAATTGGGATAGTAAGTAAGTAAAATAGTTTTGGCAAGTTAAAATAATTCTTTCTTTGTAGTTTAAAAACTTCACCTGTGGGTAACACATGATTCATGTATAGTCACTCATGCAAAATACCTCCATATAGTCCGGTATCGCGATTCCAGTGATCTGGTAGTCCGGGAAACAACCTGCAACAATAGAAAGTGTAATTGCACTATTTTTAATATTTTACTTGCGAGTTTGTAGAATTCTAATGTCTAGGAGCGCTAAAATCAACTTCTCATTGATTTAATTTAATATTTATAGTTTTATTTGAGTTAAGTGTTGTATAGAGTATATTCAGAAAATGTAACTTTATGAAATGACGGGCAATAATATGTATTCAATGGGTGAGTACAGTTAGTAACATTTTTTTAATAATTTTTGTTCCTAAGTTAGGGAAAGTTAAGGATCAATAATCAAGCTTATTTCCCATCAAATGTTCAAATACACATTATCTAGGATGGAAAAGGATCAATGATCCAGCATATTTTCCATCAAGCGTTTAATTACACTTGCACAGTATTGAAAAGGATCAACAATCAAACATAGTTCCATCAAGTGTTTAAAATACATGTGTATAGGATGAAAAAGGGTCCAACATCATTTGATTACTCTACGGGGTAATACTCCGCAATTAAACTAAGAAAGAGAGGGAACATCTTCTCTTCCTTCCTGTTCCATCGGAACATTATCTCATCTAAATGAGGGCCCAGTTGCTGCTTGTTTACCCCATGCATGAACTTAAATTGTGCCTTGGCATTTCCTAAAATCCCTCTATGGTGTTTGTGTGAGCACCTGTCTCTGTCTCAGTCGTTCTCTTCTCAACGCTAAAAAGTAAAACATTTTTGGTTTATGTCGATTAACCCAAAAACCCAATAATTATGGATTCCTAGGGTGGAGCCGTTATTGTATTTCCTTTTTCTACCCCACTTACTCTCATCCATCTCGACAAGAACAACTGGCTCATCAAGCAATGAACGTGACATAATATCTCTACATATTGTACAAATTATATCATAGAGTAGCCCAAGTTCGTGACGTCATTTACACATGTGCGTGATTGTCTATTACTTGCGCACAAAACTTTAAACGTCCGGATTATTATTTAAAAACTCAAACATAATCTATTTATACAACTTTCTGTAGCATTAACCCAATTTCCCATTAACCATGTGAGTTCTCAAAACATATGTGCTTAAAATCACTGTCTACGCTACCTCCAAAATATCTGTATTTTTTAATGGCCCCAAAATGTTCTCCGACCACTTTTCGGGTATCAATTCCTGTCGTCTGCTTTGCTTATTTCGTCAGTTAGCAGTGTGCCAAACATCAAAAAATAGTTGTCGCACAACTTATCTTACTAAGCCTAAGAAGTCATCTGTTCTTTTGTCACAATGTTCATAGAAATTTAAAAAAAGGATAATTTCGAAATAGGTTGTTTGATCGACAGATTTATGAATAATTAATTTCATGTGCTTTTTCCATAGCTATTGGCTATTTCTTCACATTTTTTCCAGCCAATCAATGTATTAACTTGCCTGGGAATAAAAATAAATTATAAGCAACTTATGTCGTAACTTTTTCTGAAAATAAATTCATCAAGCATTTTATGACCTCTGCAGTTAGTAAATACATTCAATTTTATAAAGAAAAGTAAGTCAGTTCAACAGATGTACATACTTGACAGAACATATGTGATAACTCTCGGAGAAAATAGCATTAAATCAACAGCCACGAACTTGAGAGGCAATGGCGGTCTTGCATGAAAAATGACAATACAGCTTCAAAAGGTTTGTAACTTAGTGGATGATGATAGAGTATGTCATAAAATATATTTTCAAGAGATAGATAGATGTTGTTTGTGTAGGTTATGATTATTTAGCATTGTGAATCTCAGTTTAAAAGCATTTGGTAGGTTTCTTACAAAGGCGAGTCCATCAGATCTCCGAATGATCAATATTTTGTACATGTCATGAAGTCACAATAATGAAATGATATTTGGTATATAAATCTTCAAATAAACAGTCACGTTCAACATCCTGAAATTCAAATTCACTAAGATCCATTTCTGTTTTCAGGTTTTGACAGTTGGCAGTTTCTTGTTGGCAATAACAACATCAGATACATCAGTAGTGATTGTCAAATAAATACAGTAACCTGGGAGTCGAAATCTGTTCCAGTTAGCCAAACATTTTTAAAGATCACATTACCACTTCGCCAAATAAGCACCACAACCTTAGTTACCCTAATACTATCAAGTGCCCTTAAATAGTAATCACACAGTGCTTTAAACTGTACACACTGTACAGAGACAGTAAATCATCAAGCCATGTGAACTTGTCCACTGTGTCTTCTCCTGCACCCTAAATCCAGTCTTGTAAACTAATGAGGAAATGATGTACATGGAATCTCAAATGATTATATACAAGCACTGTCCATTTCAGTCTCTGAGAAGACCGGATTAAATCTCAATGGTATTCTGTTCAAACAAATTTTGCATTTATATGTTTCAATCTCCGAAACCGACCTTTCAACAGTCCAAAATATCTGTCAACGATCTGTCTCTTAGATGCCAAAGCTGTATTGTAGTGCTTCTGCATGCTGCGCTGTCAGATGTCCATTGTCTCTTAACAGCGTTCGTTAGCACCTGAGTCTCCTTTCCTTGAGCTTTAAGAAGGTTTCTTCTAACAAGAACAGCCTTTAAAAGGGCAAGCTTGGGGCACCTTGGTAGATGATTTGTTAGACGGAGTTGATTCCAGGTGAATATGGGTGTTGGATATGGACTGACGGGTGTCCGACAGTGTATGCTGAGAGGGTTCAGGAAGGAACATACAATTAAGGAAGGAAGTATTGCGTGAGGAAAAGCTGAAGGAATGAAACAGTGTAGAATAATTATATCAATATGACAAATATTGATAATCAAAATCCGCATTTGTTTGTGCCAATTATTTCGGATAACCCACAATGTCACGTGGTTCATAATCTGCTACAGCTTTGGTCATTATCCCCCGCCAACCTAGGGAGGGGAGGGGAGGGGAGTTTTTATTTTATTTTTGAATTTCGTTTCCGGAGCAGAACTCGAAAACTATAAGAAATAGCTGAACGAAACTTGGTGTGTGAAACAATCATCATGCGTAGATGTGCCTTTTTGGGGTTTTCAACTTCTTCACAATTTTAAATGTGTTTCCACAATCATCATGCGTAGATGTGCCTTTTGGGCTTTTCAACTTCTTCACACATTTTAATTTGTTTAATTTTTACCATTTCCATGGATATATTACTTAATAATTCATTTCCGGAGCAGAACTCAAAAACTGCCATGGATGTTTTTTTAGCTCATCTGGCCTGAAAGGCCCGATGGGCTTATTGCATGGCACGGTGTCCGGCCGTCCATCTGTAAACTTTTCGCATTTTGTCTTTTTCTCCAGAACCACTTGGTCTAAGGAGCTGAAATTTTGTGTGCAAACTCCTTGGCTTTGCTCACAACCCCAAAAAAACTATTTTCATCTTGATCATCAGTAAACGATAACCATCAGTTGCAATAAATCTTATATTGGGTAGGCTAAGGTGGTTTTGATATGTTACAAACCTTACAGGGAGTGGCATCCCTGCCCTACTGAGCCAACAAATGAAACATATCATCATCCATTCTGCTACATCAGGCTATAAGGAGATGGTAGAGCCTTATACTGATACAAATAACCTGATATAGCAGGATGATCATGATATAAATATTGTATCTCATTCAATTCTGTAAGATACTTTGGGCTCAAGTTGAAATGTTACATTTAATCGTACTCTCCTGCAGATTGTAAGACCAATATAGATTGCTTATAACTGGGCACTGGTTAGTTGAAAAAAGGTTCATAGTCACTGTTATTCAACAACTATTCTTCAATAAATTTTCCAGGGGCGGATAGCGCAGTGGTTAGCGCGTTCGGCTTGGATCAAGAGGTCCGAGGTTCGTATCTCGCCAGGGGCACGGCAACTTTGTCTGCAGTAGAGAACCGTTCTACACGCAGTAAGGTTTGGGTGCAATGCTACACTGAAAATCAGCGTAGTACCACCCATGGTTCGCTAGTTCCAGCCGTTGCTCGCAGGTTTCACCGCAATGCATAGCCACACATGGCGTTGCGGGCTTTCTCCCTGCAATAATACTAGCAGTCGTGATATAAGTGAAATACCCTTGAAAGCGGCGTTAAACCCTAATTCACTTACTCACTCCATATATTTTCCCAAAGGCGGGGGATATGGCCGACTCTGTCTGTGTGTTAGTCATTAGAACTGCAAATATGCTAAGACAACGCATATCATATGCTGAAGGTTCTATTTGAAAATTCCAAACAGGCACAGCACGTCTGTGTCTGCTACTGGGACCATTGATGGCGGGTTCGCTGGTTGGGTCTGCAGGACCACCATAGTATCCGGTGCTGGCTGTTTTCCCCCTCTTCTCTCTGTTCTCCCACACACTAGCTGATTCCGTGATTGAAAGGCGAACAACGTCCTGGTCGGTGATGACGTATGGCTTCACGGAGGACTTCAGAAACTGGGTCTCCATCGCGTCCCTCCTGCTCCCGTCATAGGCACCTCTCCACGTGTTCCGGGTAGTCCCAGACATGGCCTTCCAGTGCGTCCTTGGTCTCGCTTTATAGCCATCCTAACAAGAGGCTGCCTTGCGTGGTCGTCACACTATAAATATGAATAATGTAAACGATAGTTAAATGTTAAATAGCAGTTCTAACTTGTAGTTAAATTCACCATTACGTCGATTTTTTTAATAAATCACATTTTAAAATTATTATTATTTGTTTAACAAAACATTCTATGATTTAAATCATCATTTATACACAAAAAAAGAACAATGAACAACAGTTTCGGTCATGCGGGTCAGTGTCGCATTCAGCATACGCTGCCGGCAAACCTTGGCCGGTCAAATGAAGCAGGTTTGCCGCTAAAACAGGCAACCGGCAAACGCTGGTTCTCTTGCCAGTGGACAAATCGAGCAGCCATATTCACTATATCTAGCAACATAAATTATAATGTTTCTATATAGTTAGTCTGAAATAACCATTATACGTATCTAGCAGCACAGGTGCAATAGGCCGAGTTGACATGGCCCGTTACTTTCGACAAACACACCCATAAGTGGTCAGGATTACTCCTCTGGTCAGCTGTCGGCAGGGATGGTATCACTTATCATTTGACAAACATGTAGTAATCCTTGGACAGCTAAACTGAGGACATAAACAAACTTGGAGCCTTGAGTTGCGGAATGGCTCTCATAGCTTTACTTCCACAGTTCGATGGGTGCTCAGAACGAGATAATTGTAAATGGCCCTCTCGGTGAATAACGGCAGTAAACTCTCATCACTCTATCCACTCTGTAATGAAAAAGGATCTGGCATCTTACATCCACTGGGTGTAGACAACTTCGATGTGATTAACAATGACATAGCAGCGTTAGATCGTCCCATTGGCACCTTTTGCACAGGCTATCAGTTGATCTTTTATTACTGTTACCTTTTGGTTTCTGTCTCTTAAATATTTGCAAAGTTCTTTTATATTCATCGTTCATGGTCTTCGTCCGCCATTTTGATGAAACCACTAACCGGAAAGTCGAATACTGTGATGCCTTACTTTCACAGTGAGTATGGTTGAGTAAATATACAATGTCGACCAAAAGAAACGCCCACTTGATTTTCCTCAAAGTGAAATATGAAATAATTTCTTAAATGTAATTAAAGATGGTCTCCACGTTATTCGTAAAAGCTATAACAATGTATCTGGTAGGCGTTTCATTTGGCCGACGGTGTATGATGTAAATCCGATGTACAGACAAACAACACTATCTGAATTAAGAAACTGTTCTCAACGAGCAGGATATGTTTATCAGTATTACATGTTACAAGATGAGTGAGTGAGTTAGGGTTTAACGCCGCTTTCAAGAGTATTTCACTTATATCACGGCTGCTAGTATTATGGCAGGGAGAAAGCCCGCAACGCCATGTGGCTATGCATTGCGGTGAAACCTGCGAGCAACCGCTGGAACTAGCGAACCATGGGTTGTACTACTGTGAAATTCAGTGTAGCATTGCACCCAAACCTTACTGCGTGTAGAACAGTTCTCTACTGCAGACAAAGTTGCCGTGCCCCTGGCGGGATTCGAACCCCGGACCTCTTGATCCGAAGCCGAACTGCGCTATCCCGCCCCCGTTACAAGATGAAATAAAACTTTCATCAGATATTCCATGATGCTATAATCATATTTTAAGCCATTTAAGATGTAAGAACTTTAAAGTTGCAGTTGAAACAGGAAGTCATAACAACACACTTTATTTTGTAAAATACCTTGTTGGCTTGTCAACAATGCAAGAACCGAGTATTTTCGACATGATACCTTTGATAGCCCATGTAGGGAAAACTTTGTAGGAATGAATGTCAATAATTTTAACCTATAACCTATTTCACCTATAACTAATACTTAACATTTTTATTTCTATAATGAAACTTAAATAGTGTTTGTATTTTGTTTATAGTGTCAATATTGTCAGATATATGTTATTTGAAAACAAGCCATAATATTTGTAAGTAGGCCTACATTCAAAGACAATATGCTACGAAATGCAACATGTGAATATTTCCATACTTAGATTTCCTAACGATATTAATACATACAGCAGCACTTGTTAATGTAAAACACGTGTATATAACAATATAGACTGTATCAACGTTTTATAAATTTATCAGAATTGAACTCACATTGATACCAAATCGTTGCCTTGTCCTCTTGCCTCTCTAAAACAGACGACCATTTGAAATACTACCCATAATTCCCTAACAGGAAATGTCATACCTGAATTGGGCCAGTACCGGGCCAGTTTGTAAACCTAATTTAATATGTTCCGGCCCAGTACTGGCTCTTTGAAAATATCCCATAAGGCATTTAGACAGGAAATGATATGCCTTAACTGGGCCAGTACAGGGCCAGTACCGTATTGCCAGCACTGGGCCAGTACAATTTTGCCTTAAATGGATCGATTAAGTTAAAACGGTTCTGGGCCAGTACTGGTTCTTTACCGCTAGCCACCATGCCTTAATCAACTTTATCAGCCAGTACCAAACCAGTACTGGCCCTGTACAGTCATGTTTGCTGGGTAGGTGCTTGTTATAAATCAACGTGTAATTATCTGGACGTATTTAACTCTAAAACACACGTAGATAAGGCATGTGTGCCTGTAGTTAAGCGTAGTGTACATTATCTACAGTAAGTAATTATCCAAGGAACAGTGTATGTAAAACAATCATGCCGTCTGCACGTTAAATTAGTAAATTAAAAACACACTTAACGATCTCGAGTATTACCATGTACTCTAACCCATAGCAGCATTCACTCGACCGTCAGCTCCTGATGACACTGTATATTAGATTAATTTGACTTTTTGCTGTACGACTAGCAATCGTTTATTTAAAAGTGTATCATACGAACCTTCGAGCTGAAGAATGCATGCTTCATTTTTAGTCTGCAAATACGATTTGGATGCGCATGAAACAAACGTATGTGAGGGACCGTACATAGAGGATATTATATGAGTGTCTATGTCATACTATGTTTACGACACGAGTGCCTGAATATATGTATTTCCCGAGCGAGAGCGAGGGATATACCGATA
The DNA here is from genome assembly GCA_936450465.1 of Gibbula magus. Taxonomy (NCBI): domain Eukaryota; kingdom Metazoa; phylum Mollusca; class Gastropoda; order Trochida; family Trochidae; genus Gibbula; species Gibbula magus. The sequence goes on from OW388305.1 coordinate 2,040,751, forward strand.
TTCAGGCACGAGTGTCGTAAACATTGTATTGCAAAGACACTCATATAATATTCTGTTTATTACCGAAGTCGTAAAATTAATGATAACGCGCTAAAATCCACTTTCAACCATAGGCGGGCGACCGGCCACCGCGCATTTAGAACCCAACGTCTTAGATGAAGCGTGACGTCATAGCATTGTTTATGACGTCACGTCACAATGACAAAGTGATATGTTGCCCTAGGGCATCGTATGAAAAATATGAATCCCGATATGATTAACCTCGTAGGTAATAAAAATCATTTAATGACATGCATGCGAAAATGTTTACCAATTAGCACAGAATCTCAAAATGACTATCATTCAACGACGTAAATTTGTATGTGCAACTATAAGATACTACAATTACTACGTTTTCATGACCAAACTTCCATTCTTCTGTTAAACGTACCTGGTAAGTTTAGTACGGCACATTTTCACAAGTGATTACAGGACCTACATACTAAAATCCACGCATACCTAATAATGTACAACAGCACTATACAATAGCATTCATCGAAAAATAACTGAATAAATAGCAATTGCTTTGCGTGGATCTGATTCGCTGAACACTGTCACAGACATTCAGTTCATACCTGCATAAACTTACTTTCGTGACGTCACACCACATTTAGCCACGCCCCCATGATGTCAGGTCCATGGCTAGTTGCGTTGTGCATCTCATTGACTGATGAACATGTTGTAGGCGGGGCTAATATTTGGCGTCTTCATACGCGTGAATAGTACAGCTCTAATTGTTGCAAATATATGTATACATCAGGTACGATTATATTTATTTATAAGTATTGACTTCAAAATTTATTAAGTTCATGGAGGTATAAACTTAAAAAAACGCTACGCGGATTTACACAGTTTGCACAGCGTTTTTTAAGTTTATACCCCCATAAACTTAATAAATTTTGAAGTCAATTCTTAAGTAAACACAGATGGGACCAAACTTCCAAATAAATAAACAAACACAACGTAAATCAATAAAGTTTATTCGCACAAAAAATAATATTATGACAGTGGTTTGAACTTTGAAGTGCATCATTGAACAACGGAATATCCAGAAATCACACACTATTCTGTTGGAAGGGGTCTGGTACGGAAGCATTCGTAAAATGATTCATTGCAAGCCATTAACTGGCCTCGGTCACCGAAGTTTTAATGTTCCATAACTCTTAACATAATATGTTCATTTCATTTGCAAGTATGATTAATGTTTCCAATTCAAGCCTTAAATCTAGGAATGATAACACTTTGTATCTACACGTTGTTACATATTACGTAGTGTAGTAACGTAGTTACTTATTATTGTTTGTTTAGAGGGTGCACGTTGACTTCAGATGATGAACATGGAGAGCTTGAAGCTTATTTCAACAATCGGATATTCAATGAACTTGCTTTGTGTTTGGTATCTGTTTCAAACATAAACATATGCACTGCTTATTTATTTTGCAAAGTTGCACAAGACTTCTTCTTTTGAACATGTTTGTTTATTTGATTATGTTTTCGCGGTACAAGGACACAGATTGAGCAGTTCATCAAGTCAGGGTGTTTGTTGTTTATCTTGAACGTGATGTGATTAAGACCTAAGATGTTAACAACATGCTTATCATATTCCTTCTGCTTCTCCCTGCTAATGACTGCCGATGCATAGACGATTAGGCACGCCACATATTGCGTTAAACACGGGTTTAACGAGTGCATGGAAACTTAGTAGGTGAACTGGTGATATTTATGCGAGATATACCCATACTTTTCAGAGTGTATCGAATGATATCCTACACCTTTCCCCGTTACGAGGAGCAAGTCCAGTAAGGCTTCAAGGGGAAAAGTGTAGGGTATCATTTGATACACGAGGAAAATTATGGGTATATCTGTCTTATACCCCACTTACGGTCGTTTTATAAACGAATACTAATTCATAATATTTCTAAACAGCTGTAAACAAGCTTGTGCATGAAACGCACAACTCAAATGGGGCCTCCCGGGTACGCTCAGCCCGTTCTGCGTTGAATGATTACCCATGTTTTGGGCTCGAAATCTAATTGATATGGCCCAATGACGGAATTGTCTGCGTTGGGCTCGAAATCTAATTGATATGGCCCAATGACGGAATTGTCAACGCAGACGCGCGTGCATCTTGCTGAAAAGTACAGCTGACGCCATAAACTGCATTGCTTACGTCAACATGGCCAAAGTTTAGAGAAAACAGAAGCAACTTTCAGTACGTTAAGATATTTCGCACCCAAATAAAATAACATACTTATAAAAAAAATAAAAATGTATGATAATGTATGATATCATATCATGCATTATAAGAACCTTATTCATTTGGTCGAAGTACGAAGTACGAAGTTAAAACAGGCTTCGTGGTGTGTAATGGTGAGTTCGTTCGGCCAGAAAGTAACACAGGTTCGATCATAGGTGTCTTACATGTTCATCTATAACATTTTATAAAGTAGGCTATTACCACTTAGATTTGGAAATTTAGAAAATTCACTCCATTGATTTCTCAGTTGTTAAAAAGTGTAGGTTTATTAGAAAAGTGTAGGTATTTCAGAAAAAAGTGTAGGTGTATCGGCTAATACGCCCCCCACTTTTAACAAAAGAAACCATAGTAACGAGACCGGAAGTGGAGTATAATTGAGTTGCACTATGACTCATGGTTATATTATTATAGATAATTTACATGGAATTACAATACATAACGTTATTGTTTACTTAACTGACATAGAGCAAAATGGTAGTAATTCACAAGAATCAACAAATGACGTAAAGATGAATAAATTATTTAAAAATTGAACCATGAAACCAATTGTAAATTTTTTTAAAAACATAATGGACGAAATTAAAGCACAGTGATGAATTTACAAATATGTTTATTATATGATGAATTATTAAACCATTACCCAACATATGTGAACAAAATATAAATTTAAAGAATTCGTACTTAACACAGTTTTCGCATTACGTGTAAAACGATCAAAGTTTGTAAGAAGTTGAAGCAAAATTAGCAACAGTTACTGCATTTCCTCAAAAATCGGTAAACATTTGAGACTTTTTTCAATCAGGATAACCTGAGAATTGCCGCAAAGTATTTACCCTAAACGCATGCATGTATTCAAACTGTAACACTGGAGTGTAGTTTAGCACAGCACCCACATTAAGTAATGTATTTTGCTATGTTGGAAACTTGAACAAAACGTCATTGTATTAAATCATATTATTTGCACAGATTTTATTTGGGTAACTTCTTCGATGGAGTTACATGAGATTCAGCTATGTCTAAAACAAGCATACGTATCACATGACTAGCATACCTAGTACATTTCAGGATCGTCATTTCTAAAATACTATAGTGGCTTTAAATCTATTTTAGGCGTTGGAAAATATATCCTTGAATTGTTTCCTGAGAAGGACTTACTGGGGATATGGAAATTTCGTTGTGGTTCTCATAAATTGAAGGTACAGTTACATAAATGTAAACGTTACGATAACCCTAATACATTATGTTCAAAATGTCTGTTTGGTTGTATTGAAGACGAATTTCACTTTGTATGTTTGTCCATAATATAAAACAAGTGGGCAACAGAAATACTTGCCATTTAGATAAATGTATCAGTTGTTATCATCCGCAAATATAAAAGTTACAAGATCATTGTCGTTGTACTTAACAAAAACATTTGCCTGTTTGAATGAATGACATAATATACGCACTGTGTGCAGTCAATTTGTACTAGCAGTATTGGTCTCGTGGCCCCAAAATAAATGTGTCACTTGTTAAACTGTTATAATAGAGGTATCAATAGATCCTGGTTCACATGCATACCATTCAACAAACTATACGATTCAAACTACATCTCAATATGAACATATATTTTCGATGTCCAAATGTGCTTGTTTCTTGTTTTATCTTTAAAACGTGCATGTTAAACCTATACCGATGCCGGTAGCATATATCATTACCAGTGAACTCTCACATACTTTACTATAAACATCGTGCCAGCCACACAGCCATAGCAGGAAGGCTTGATGAAGCCCTTTGAACAGGATTTTCTGAAGAAATGGTAGCCTTCAAATATAGCTGATCATAATTTATTCATCATGGAAGAAGTCGTATATCACATCTTCAACTTTTGAGGATACATATAACATAGAGAACCGAAGCAGGAGGGTCAAACTGGAACCATCCATCCATCCATACATCATACATACATCATACATACATACATACATACATACATACATACAGAGGAGAGTATGTCATGTGTCAAGGGAATTAGATCACCCTTGAATATCATCAAAACAATGGGTAGTTTATTATCGTGAAGGCCACAGCGATAGGGTACACTCTGACTGAATAAATAATAATAATAATACTTTATTACCCCGAAAGGAATTCATTTTGTATCATGACAGAGCTCGTGTACAATAAAGTCAGTCAATACAAGTTACAAGACATAGTACATAGTACATGTACGTAGAACAATCAATCACAATCAATTTAAATATTCGGTTTACTCAATTTTCTCGTGGGTAAATCTGCCATAATCGGTCTTGTCACATGTCTTGATTTCAAATCTTGGCTCACTGTGCAATAATGAACGAGTGTATTTTACTGATATCTAGGATATCCGTCGTTACTTGACTAATACCATGTCGAGTGACGTAGAAAGTTTATATTTAAACTATTATTAACAAGCGAGCGTCGTTTTCATGTAATTAACATTAAACTCTCACATACTTTAAAACTCGTGCCAGCCAAATAGTCACACAGGTGGCCCCATAGCAGGAAACCCTTTGAACAGGACTTTCTGAAGAAATGGCAGCCTTCAAATCCATAGCTGATCATATTTTATTCATCGTGGAAGGAGTCGTATACCACATCTTCAACGTTTGAGGATACATATAACATAGAGAACAGAAGCAGGAGGGTCAAACTGGAACCATCCATCCATCCATACATCGATACATACATACATTTACATCTATTTTCGTAGTATACAGCTAGTCGCAGGTTACTGTCAATATGGATGGTAGTAGCGATTGGTTTAAAACGTTTTTACTAGTCGCCATTCTATGGATCATTGACTCCAAATTGAGATATTTAGCAACTGTAAGATATGACAGAACATACATGTTTAGTATAAGTGTGCGTTAGTAAGATAAAGTAATAATAACATTCTGTAAAGTTTTGTTCGACCATTTTCGTTTGTAAAATCCTTTAATCGATAATACATAGTCTGACCATTATTGGACAGTATTTGAACAACTGTAAATAGATTAGATCACACTAATACAATATTTGTTACATGGAAAGAGTTTCAAGGACACAGAAGGAGTTTTATTGATAAACACTCCTGGTTAATGAAATCTATAGACAGTGAAAGTGTGTCTGCCATTTATCATTGATATCAGACCAGACGCACCATCATTCAGCTATATCACAAAGAAAGGTCACTGGATACGTTGTCATCAACAAGGATGTGACTCAGGAGTAAGGGTTTGGAAGTGTAAGGTCGGATGTGAACCAGATGACTGAAGAACGCTAAATATTAGTTCCATGGCTCTTCTGAAGGACGCGTATATGTGACGTATTGAGTCTTACAAACAATAATACAAACAACTAGGATTGCCAAGGCAATACTTAGGTCTTCAAGACTTCTGCTTGACCTTGAACTCCATGTTGGACTCGCGGTTAGTCATCATTTTCTCTGCTTTAAAATGAGCTATCAAACATGTCTCTATCTTCAATAGTTTTTTTTTACAAAAATTCTGCAAAGACAGTGACCCTCTGGAAATGGAAAAATCGCTTATTAATTGACCCCTACATGACCTTTCTCAAGATAAAAACAAAATGGTTGTTATTTTCATATTAAGTTGCAACATAGAAAATATTGTGCTTTTATTTCCACTTAAGTAGATGTAATCATCATTTAGATTGCATACATAATTAATGCGTTATCTTTTTCTGAATATTCAAGAAAATATTCAAAAATGCTTAAATGTTTACCCCTAGACAACGTTTGCGATGTTCGGAGCTTAACTATCAACATGTTGATGAAAGGGTTCAACGGCAAAGTTGTTGTTCTTGCATTTCTGCATCCGGAGGCGTAAATACAATGACACGTTGTTGTTCTTGAAATTGTCCATCCGTAGGTATAAATACAATTTCAATAATTTAATAAGTTAAGCAGTTATAATCCTTTGAACTTTGCTTAAAATGGCGATTTTGTAAAAATGACAAACTTCTATGACTTATCACCAACAAACTAAGAGAGATACGAACTTGAAAAATATTGTCCTTAATAAATGACGTTTCTGCTTCAACATGATCTATTTAAAGTCTTCCTATCTTCATTGGTTCATAATCAATAATTATCCAAAGGATATACCCTTCGAAAATGCTCAAAATCACAAAATTTTACTTTTTTGGGAATATGTCCAAATTGTGCCGAAACTATCAACTTTTATATGATATTGATGTATTATGGACTTGTTTAGCTCTTTATTAGAAAGAGATCGCAATCAATAACTTGGACATCAGTCAATAAGTTACAGAGTTATGGCCCTTTGAAATTGCAACCGAAAAACGCCCTTTTTAAAAAGGACCATATTCAAGGGCAGATTACTCGAATTCTAGGCCGAAATTTAAAATTCTTTTTGCAAATTATATTCTACGTTGTCTTGGCTTTCGAATGAGCTATCACACATATCTGTATGTATTGCCGTGATTTAGAAGAATATTTTTGAAGACGCGTACCCTCAAAATCGCGAAAGTGAGCAAAAATTTAAGTTTTTTCGAAATAGCAAAAAATCTATTGTTACGGCCGATCGTATGGGCCTTATCGATGGGGAATATTGTTGCCCACATTTTGGTGATAGTTTTATGAAAATATCTTAATTAGTTTTCGAGCTATTGAGGTTTAAAGTTTTGAATTCAAGGGGAGATAACTCGCGATAGAAGTCGAAAATCAAAAATCGGTCTCGTACAGCCCGAGTTTAGGTCACAGGCTATAATCCCTGAAAATTTCAAGAAGATCGTTTCAGCCGTTTTGGCTGTACACCGCGCACAAGAAAAGTACAAATAATAATAAGGAAAAGAATTCGGATTAGAACAATAGGTCTTCACGACATACGTCTTGAAGACCTAAAAAAAGGCCATACAAATAACAATAGGTCTTCCAGACATTCGTCTTGAAGACCTAATGAAGAACCAGGATAATAACAATAGGTCTTCCAGACGTAGTCTTGAAGACCTAATTCCTACACTACTTGTATTCAAACTTTTACATAGTAAATACATGTACATAATTGACCGTAAATTGAAGGTTCTTGACAACCCCTGAACATTCCATGAACGATGGACCAAATCATTATCTATAGATCATGTATGTGCTGAATCAGTTTGCGTTGTCGTTTGCGACCTTATTTCATTTTGATACTAGTTTTGCATTCTTCCCAATGGTAACAATTTACAGTTTTTATTTTTGTACACAAATGTTAAGCACAAATGCATTGCCTCTAGGCCACAACTTGACAAGATAAATATTATAGGATATTTTTTCCACGAAAATGATTTCCCTTGTTGCCATAAAACTATCAATTTTCTGCTGGAAGAAATTACTTCAGGAACTTGTGTATGTAGTTCTGAAACAAATGACAAAAGTCTAGCATGAAACAAGATTAATAGAAACATGTCATGCTTAATCCTATTTTATCTTTTTTTCCTACAGGAACACGACCATTTCTTTATCTGGAGACCGATGTGAGCTACATACGATGACCCCTGCTGCATTTGACAGGGAATATGGATGAGCTTAAAGAAGAAAGATTTAAATAAAACCTATTCAATAGTTTTGGAACATGTATATCCTATTTTTAAGGTAATATGGAACATGTATTTCAACCTGATTATGTGCCTTTAGAAATAAGTTTATTTGAAATTTTAATTTAACTAATAAAAGGTAGAATCGTGTAAATTTAAACCAGCAAAACTGGATTTTGCTCTGACCTTTCTCCTGACTTTTGCTTTTGATATGTTATCAGTGTCGGAAAGTACTTTGGTCCTATCCGGCTTTAGCTTAATGCAAATTTAATCTAATATGAGTTGTTTTAATACCTTGTGAAAACCTAAGCTGATTTTGTTTTGATATCTGGACAGACAATCAAAGGTTATTTAGTCTTTGTGCATACCTCATACCGGTACTTAATGATCTATCATTATGTTTACTCACTCCATGATGACACATACCATTGTAGAATTAAAGACATTTTAAGTTTGAAAGTCTGTCCCCTTTGACCCATGCTATGATCTCAAAGAGCAAAACTCGGTGCCTTAGACACGAGAATTCCATGCTATTTCGAAGAATGAGTGATGCACTTTTAAAACATATAAATACCGATAATTTGTTTGTGTAAAACAGTTTTGTAAAACAAATAAGATTTACTTTGACTGCAATGCATACATGTGGGCAATTTGATTTGATGTCCCTAATAAGGAATAGCATTATGTACGTTGGCTTACTAACATAGTTACATTGAAAATGTCATCGTGTTTCTGGGCTAAATGTACCTTTTTGCACAAATTTTTTTATTCCTGATCTCCAGAAACCCGAGAGGATTGTACGTTGTATAATGATACGTAAATGACGTATATAGAACCTACATTCGCAACGCCAAGAAAAAAACGCATGTACATCCCAGTTTCCAGTTGTCCGTATCGATTAGATGTATAATGATGCGAGTGAGAAAACAGTAGACGTTGGCTGCATTGAGGCAGTAGTAACTTGAACATGCCTTAGTCAATGGTTTCATATTCACGTAAATGGTGTTACTGTGGTGCATGCTACATCATGTATATATGCATACCATTAAATTACATAATACTTGCTAACGGCATGTGGGCGTCTCTAAACAATAAATATACAAGGCATGCAAGTGACTTGTAGGGCACATGCTACTAGATACTTCGTCACAGTTTAGGGTAAAATGTAGAGGAATATTTAGAATATTAATGTGCCGATTGGTGGCAGTTTGAAACCAACACCTTACAAAGATGTCACTAACTATCAAGTTTCCTTTCTGCAAAGGAGGAAATACATAAGTAGCAATCAGCAACTATCTGATTTTTTAATAGTTATCTCTTGATATAGACACACAATAACTAGTACAGAACTGTTGAATTTGTGTCTGGCGGGTTTCCGAAATATTATCAATACATACATTTTCATCTGTTTAGAATTCAACTTTGAATTTCTGTTTCAATTCTAAATCATGGAAGATTATAATTGTGATCACCGGGTCATGTTTTTAAATAATTCAGAAATTGAATGAAATAATTTTATAAAAAATAACTTGATGTTATCAGTTAAATATTAAAAGTGTTACAGTATTAATGTAACAAGTAAATGACTGATTGTTGGAAATGCAACGATCATAAAGATGTAGTTCGATACTTCTTGATTTACAAAATAAAACACGGTCATTGACAAAAGTAACACCTAAGACCTAAAAGAATATGTTCATTCATTTCAAACACAATATCACGGGACAAGCTACAAAGTATGTGAATTTCCGACGTGAATTGTAATCAACAGTAAGAAGGAATGTGTCAATGGTCTGACCAAACATCTCCCCCTGGAGCATAACACTAACGAGTGATACATGTTGCAGTAATTGTAAACATTAGAACTGGCTGTTTATAGACGATATTAAACCGTGAATTGGCGCCAGAAATACGAGACAAATATCTACAATTCTACTGTTCATAAGTTAAGGGGTGTTTCAAAGGGCATTTTAGTATTAGTTATGCTTACATAAATCAGATATTCACATTTAAGCTGACTTCGTACACGTGATTTATTATTTCTCACAAGCATGATCAGTCACCTTGAAATGAAATATTTTAAAACAAAAAAGAAAAGCCATTGGCCCTGGAGCTTTGAATTTTTTAACAAAATTTATGTCAAAATGTAAATTTTCCAGGATAATTTTTTTACAGGTATGTCAGATACTTAAGAAGCAGTAGGAACTTTTTTTTAATTTATTTTTTTTCAAATTTCCCATTTATAGCGATAGTTTGTGTCAATTATAATTACTCTAGGGGATAAAACATATTATTACTCGCCCGTGTAAGATACTGCAGTGTAATATTTATACGGCAGTATTAAACTAGTGTAATACCACAACACGCGAATCAGTTCCGGCGGAACTACTTTCAATCACGTGACGCATCAAAATGGCTACTGTCAAAATTTTGACATCGTCTGTGCGAGATCATGTACAGTAAAACATTTTTATATGTTTTTTTTAGGATTGCACATTTTTGTAAGAATAAAACAATAAATTAATTTCTATATAGTTTATTAATACAATTGGTAACTATTTAATTTTAAAAAATAATAATAATAAAAACATTGCAGACGATTCACGGAATCAATAAGAAAAATGGATGAAATAAAAGTTAATGATTGTGTAAGAATTGACGGTGCTCTGAGGGGCAGAGTAATGAACATTCTTCAACCTTTGGGAACATTCAATGTCTATGATGTGAAGCTAGAAGATGGATCAAAGAACAGGTAGCACGTTATCGATTACAGAAACTTTCGGAAACTGTAAGCACCGGACCTAGCGAAAGTTTCTTTGATGACGATCTGATGAATTCGCTTTTTGACAATGACATTTTTTCTGAAGAAGTTCAGTACTGTAATACGTCTGAAATCGAGGAATTTGTTCAGGGAAATATGAATCTCAACACAGCCAGAAAAACTTCATACGATTTGAAAATATATTGACAGATTTATGAACGAGCAAAGTGATAGCAGAAAGATTGAGGATATCTCGCCAGAGGATTTATGCAAATTGCTATGCAAATTTGTGATGGTGGTTAAGAAAGGTGATGGATCAAACTACGAGCCGAACAGCTTCAGGAGCATATTATCAAGCATTGATCGCCATCTTCGCACCAAATCTTATGGGAAATCTATCTTGTTCGACTTTGAGTTCAACAGTCTAAAAGATGTCCTAAAAGCTAAACAAAAACTCCTGAAACAAGATGGGTTAGGTAACTTACCCAAACGGGCGCAATCACTAAGTGATGTTGACATCGAGACCCTTTGGAATTCCGGGGAGTACACAATCCGGAATCCATCCTGAATACATTGTGGTGGCACAACACTACACACTTTGGCCTCCGAAGTGTAACACCACACAGAAATATGAACTGGGGAGATGTCAACTTAAAAACTGACGACAATGGCGTTGAATTTTTAGAATTCACAGAACGACAGACAAAAACACGCACCGGAGTCATCCCCTGTGATGTCCGCATTGTCACACCGAAAGCCTGGGCTACAGGCGATGACCGTTGTCCGGTTTTGGCGAATAAGACGTATGCTAGTCTTAGACCTCTTGGTTTCAGTACATCTGACGCGCCTTTTTATCTTGCGACAAACTCCAAATCGGCACCAGTCGGTGACAAACCCTGGTTTAAACGCCAACCTGTCGGCGTAAATAAACTCGCTTCCATTATGAAGCGGATGGCATCCAATGCTATTCTTGAGCCGAGTAAACGCCTCATAAACCACTCTGCACGAAAATATCTTGTTCAGACATTCTCCGAAAAAAATGTACCTCCAACGCAGATCATGCAGATCAGTGGTCACAAAAACGTGCAAAGTATCAATAACTATTCGCACATCTCCGAAGATCAGCACAAAAGTATAAGCAAAATGTTGAGCAGGCCAAGCGATGTTGCGAGTAATTCCCACATGGCACTTGTCGCGCAGGATAACAGTTGTTCTTCAGTGGCGAACGTGGCTTCTCAAAATCAGTTGCAAACGATTAATGTCACAGATTCAAGTTCTCGTTCCCTGAGTTCAATATTTGCAGGGGCTGTGAATAATATGGTTATCCATGTAAACTTGTACGGTGGACAGTCTAACAAATAAACTGACTTTTCGAATTGCCGTGCCTTCGAGCGCGTGACGTAACGTGACGTATTCAAACTTTCCGCCACATTCCAGGGAAGCCCTGTTATTCGTTACGCACAAAGACTGTCCCTATCATTTCAAAACTGTTGTGATTTCTACTGTTGTACTTTGATTGAACAGTGTTAAATTATAAATTAGCATCATATTCAAATTGAAACTCTACTTGTGTTTTTATTTCCGAACTATATCCATATGGGAATCCCACGTTTTCACCGAAGTTATGTATTCATACGCGTGACCTAGTTTAACCCGCTGCAAATGTCTCGACACTGTCGGGTCGTTTCTTGGCAATTTCGCTTGATTAAAGTGGGCGAGTAATAAACAGAATACTTAACTCCCTTCCGGGAAATACCATATTTATTAAACTCGTGAATGATTTGGTATCAAACTCGCTTTCGCTCGTTTGATACCAGATCATTAACTCGTTTAATAAATATGGTATTACACGGAAGGTCGTTAAGTATCCTCTATTGATTACACAAACGAATTATCCGTAGTGGTACATGTAATAACGGTATTGCATATAACAAAAATATTGCATGGAGGCCATTTTATTGTGAATACATTTTATTATTTTGAATGACGAAAACGATTCCCATGGCGTTACGGACACATCTACAACCATTTTTAACTTGATTTTTCGAAGAGGGAAGAGTGTTTTATTATGGTGGCATTATGTTCCAATAACATTTCATCGACTTATTTCACCGAAAATGCTGCCACTTTAAGTACTTGGGAAGAAGATGAAAATAGTTTTGTTTAGGCCATAACTGATATTTGGGGTCACCATATCTACAATTAGAATTAGAATTAGAATTAGAATTAGGTTTCCAAGGTCGTCTAAGACGAAAAAGCTAAACGTTAACAGACGGACGGACGGACGGTATCCCGTACCAGGACTGATGAGCTAAAAAAAAGTAATCACTCAATGTTAAGAATCGAGGGAAATCATTGAAAACTTTGTATTGGACAAGACATAACTAAACTCACGTGCAAAAGAAACGTCCCCATACAAAATACAAGATATTTCAATCGACGGGCGATAAATGCCACTGAAACAGCGTTACATCATGTCTTCAGAACCCAACAATACTAAATATGAATTTTCAAAACATTATCTAAATATAACTCTGAGAAAGACAAGTGTTAAGACATGGTCGTTTTGGAATCTCCTTAACTAGACAAGATAGAAGCCTCAAAAAGCCAGTTTTGGCTAGTTTTGTGACGTCCTACAGTAATGACGCGCCAACAAATTTAAATCAAAGAAGGTTATTTATGTCGAGGTTATCTTTAATTAATTAAATTTCTACTTTTTCAATGTTTTAAACTTAAATACCAAATATTGTGGGCCAAAAACATCTTTAAAAAACGATTTTAGCACCCCATGTCTATTTGAACAGATGTAAAAATAAAAATTGCATACTCTGATATATGAAATTGTGAATACTTCTTTACAAAATATGTGGCTACCAAATTCTTCAAAATCTACTTTCTCCGACATCAGTATTTCATTTTATACTGTTTTCAAAATGTGGGGACGTTTCTTTTGCACGTGAGTTTATCAGAAGATAATAATACGTTTTTAATCATTTCTATTCTTTTTCTGGCATTGAAGGCAGCAGACATAATTTTAATTTGTTAAATCTCATCTAGAAAAGTTTATTATTGTTTGGATAACAAGATCACCAGATCTCAAATAATGAAAATATCATATATATTTATCATCTGTTAAAACAAAACAAACATTAAGCATGAAGTCATGCAAATCCAGCATTTCAATCTAGATTCAATATTAAGCGACTACAGAACATAGCTGTAATCTTGCTGGTTATTATCCCCCGCCACGAAGGGGGATATAGGTTAGAGTTCCGTCCGTGCGTGCATGCATCCGTCCATCCGTAAGAAGACAGTTTTTCTCAGAAACTATTTAAGATAGGATAACCAAATTTGATGTGTTGCTTGAGGGCATAAGTACATTGATGGAGCTTGCAATTGTTTTTTTTCGGAGTTATTGCCCTTGATCCGTTTCTTTGACTCTGTTCCTGGTATCTTCAAAGGGAGTAGCTTTACTCAGAAACTGTCTCAGATAGGATAACCAAATTTTATCATGTGGCTTGATGGTATCGATACCTTGATTGAGTTCTAAAATAAGAAGCGTATGATTATTTTTCCCCGGAGTTGTTGCCCTTGTTCCGTTTATCGACTCTGTACCAGCAATCTTCAAAGGGGATAGCTTTTCTCAGAAACTGTTTAAAATCAAACCAGTAGTGTGGCTCGAGGGGAACAATAGGCGCTGTAAGTAGGTCACGAGATCTTGATCTTGGCTGGTTCCCCGTTATAACTCTGTGCAGTAACTATCCCTTTTGAAGTTGCCCACAACTCGCCAATGACAATTTATATTATTTATTGGAAAGAAATGAAAACAATTAATAAAATGCAACTATTTATATACGTATTGGCCTTAAGTTCAGAATAATGTTCTAACAAATCAGACGTTCAAATAAATTGTAAATAATCACTGATATCAGGGGATGATTATCTTGTATGTATATACTAATTTGTATATCTGCTATTTTCACACAGGCATAACTACTATAATAAGCCAATAAACATATATAAAACCACAACATTAAAATGAATTCAAAATTTACTGAGGTCAGTTTGAAATTTGAAAAAAACAAGGTAGATAGATAAATGGATGGATAAACTGGATAGTGACTGAAATATGATGTGAACTTTATATTCATGTTTCAATATACTTATTTGCTTATGATCATGTTTAAGAGATATATTTGTATATCCTTTTTTTTTAAAAAAGCCCAATACACAACATATGTATATTAGAAAGTACACATTATTTACACGTTAATCTAAATGGGAAAAAACCCACAAATTGCTTTTAAAAAAATTCTGATTAAGATGGCAATCTAGCTGGACAAATTCAAATAATTGGCATATGGAATACCGAATTCAATGAGTTGGGTACAGAGGGCATTCGAACATTGATGTTACATTAGTACTGAGATTTTTCTTTACTTTGAGCTAAACAGAACTAAAAACATTAATTCAATTCATTTAATAAAAATTAAAATATAAATTCAGCTTTTAAAGTAAAGGGAATATAATACAAGCTAATTTTTATTAGTCTTATTCCTTGTTTGTTCATGTTTATTTCAGTTCAAAATTGCTAAAATACCTTTAATATCAACTTTAAATAGGTATTTTCCAAAAAACAATATCTGCAACTGTTTTTCATCTATTTATTTACTACATTTTGTTAAAAGTTCCATTTGTGATTTTTATTGACTATTTGTAAAGCGTCTTAAATAACCTAAATACTATTTTCCTAGCTAGAATTCAATGTCTCATGAATATTTCTTTTTTTAACAAATTACTATCAGTTACTATCCCAAGTTTTATGTTCATAGATTAAAATAATGGCCACAATGATTAATTTGATTACTGACTGATACTGGCTAAAAGTTTGACTCACATCATTAATCAATTAAAGCAATAATACATTAATTGCTAAACATGTATTTCTTACATATAATAAGTGAGAGTCTTATGCTCTTTGTTTTAAATCATTTTGCTACTGAAGACATTGATATACACTAAATGACCCTTTTATAGGCATGTCAAAGACCCATCGATTTTGTTGAGCGATGGCTAAGATTTTCTTCTCACCAAGTCAGCATAGATTTAAATTACTCATGAATGAATTACCATTGAACGAATGGAGTGTAAATATTCACTAGAGCACTTACTAATGAAACGAGTTTGTCGGACTTACAGTGCAAAATGACGGTAAACACAACGAGGAAGTGCCACAGTAAATCATTCGAGAAAACTCACCTTGCATGTAAATAAGTCCCAGAATTGAAGATAATCGTTGACGTAAGTCAACAGGTAGTCGATAAAAATGGCATGACTGATATTGTTTGAGTGATTGCAACAAAAAGCTAAACAATAAACGATCGTTATTGACAGAAGAACGTAGCGTAGCTAACAGAGACTGGGAACCGTCTAACGTATATAGATACTCCTACAGTTAGCTTTGCGCAGACGCGCTATGAACATGATTCAGTTTAGACATTCCCCGGAAGTCAAAGGTGAAGGTCGTACCCAAAGAGACTTACAGCTCCTATACCTTGATGGAATGAAAAGGGTAACATTATTTATTCTAAATTATTGACCGTGTTCCGATTTGTTGCGTCAGGCGGGCATATTGATGACTATGTCTTCTTCTCGAATCTAACTCCTTGTGCCAAATTCTAGAACTAGAATTCTAGATTCTAGAAATTAATTAAATGTTTGTTAATTGAAATTGACTGAGACATAAGACATTATTGACTTATTTGTTTAATAAAAGAGGTTAACTGTATTAACTGCGGGGGCGTCTCTGAACGCCGGCAGGTCACGGATCCTGAACTAATCAGATGTTGGTACTAGCATTGATTCTTCGATATTTGAAAACAAATTAACTCATTTGTAATTCAGCTGAAAATAACACACACATATATTTAAACATATATTAATTCTCACATTTGGGGTCCACAATCGATAACATATACAGCACAGTTATTTGATAATACAGTCGCATGTGAACGGTGATGAGCGAGTCTTGAAGGTTTTATCAATACATTTAACTTTTTTACGTCATAAACTTTGGTAATATGCCTTTTATGATTTTGTTATAGTTGGCATGTTATTTGTATTGAAGCTCATATTACACGAGCACAAATAATCCATATAATCCAAATTGTTTTATATTTATTTATATAATTGTACATGTTTATCAAAGTTGTAATGTTGATCTTGCTTATTAATCAGTGTGGTTGGTATGTACAGTATACAACTACTTGAAGGATGATATGATATGCGGTTAGAAAGGATGAAATTACATGTTTTTGATATAAAACACACTATTTTGTGCTGGATAAAATAGAAAATAATTTTAGCAATCAAAAACATCGATGTATGTTTAATGAATAAATATTTCTTTATTATGGATAGTTATATTTAATCATGTAAAAGAGAGAAATGGGACCTTCTTGTGCAACGAGTTTCTTTCCGGGATTGTGACCTTCTTGACCTGAAGTTACTGACCTCCTCTTATGTACTCACAGAAGCAGTTCAATGACATATTTAAAGCTTAACCCGAGAAACTAGTTAACCTTATTCAGGGCGAAGGTCTGAAGATATCGTCCGAGAATGTAATTAAATGTTGATAATGTAAGTGCCCTGTCCAATATAACTCATTGGCACAGGTCATCTCATCATATCCGCGAGCCAAATATTAAAGTTGATTGGCGGAACTGTGTCAATCTGGCCTACTTAATACATGTAATCACTTCTCCTAAACGTCCATCAATCTGGCCTACTTAATACATGTAGTCACTTCTCCTAAACGTCCATCGATGATCATCAATACCAAATTCGCCGAACAAAACATATTTGGAGGTTTTGCACAACGGGTGTAAATTATGTTGTACCCCAGCAAGAGCGAGATTAGGAGTCTCATAAAAAAACTTAATATGGCACACGTTCGAGTGTAATACTTTCTGTCAATGGTGGCGTCAGGTATAACATTGTTTCGTGATGTCACAGACGACGACATACTTGGATTTGTGTTGATAGAATCGTTGCAAGTAACAATTACTATTTGCACATGTACTCATATCAGCAATATGAAAATGGGATGCACCATTCGGGTCATAAAAAGAAGTATTAAAGGCGCTATAGCACTTTGTTGCACATTTTATTTTCTCAAATTAGCTATTTATTATTAAAGTTTATACAATATAGTTTTGTTAGAAAGTAAAACATCTCATTATACCCCCGCTATGAAGTAGTCGGGGGTATATAGCAGTCAGCACGTCCGTCCGTCCGTCCGTCCGTCCGTCCGTCCGTCCGGTTTTTGTTCTGCTCATAATTCTGAAACCAGTTGCTCAAATTTTACGAAACTTGATATGTATAATCACCATGATGTGTACATCTGCCTTTTTTATGTTTCATACCCTCATTTGCATAATTTATGCAAATTTTCTCCGTTTTTCGACTTTGCCATTCACAGTTTTGTTCCACTCATAACTCAAGTACTAATTGTTCAAATGTCTTGTAACTTGATACATATAATCATCACGATGTGTACATCTGCCTTTTGTATGTTTCATACCCTCATTTGCATAATTTATGCACATTTTCTCCGTTTTCGACTTAACCGTTCACACTTTTTGTTCCACTCATAACTCCGAAACCAGTTCAAATGTTAGGAAACTTGATATGTACAATCACCATGATGTATACATCTGCCTTTTTTATGTTTCATACCCTCATTTGCATAATTTATGCAAATTTTCTCCGTATTTCGACTTTGCCATTCATAGTTTTTGTTCCACTCATAACTCAAATGTCTTGTAACGTGATACATTATAATCATCAAGATGTGTACATCTGCCTTTTGTATGTTGCATACCCTCATTTTCATATTTATGCAAATTTTCTCCGTTTTCGACTTAACCATTCACACTTTTTGTTACACTCATAACTCTGAAACCAGTTCAAATGTTAGGAAACTTGATATGTACAATCACCATGATGTATACATCTGCCTGTTGTATGTTTCATACCCTCATTTGCATAATTTATGCAAATTTTCTCCGTTTTTCGACTTTGCCATTCACAGTTTTTGTTCCACTCATAACTCAAATGTATTGTAACGTGATACATTATAATCATCAAGATGTGTACATCTGCCTTTTGTATGTTGCATACCCTCATTTGCATATTTATGCAAATTTTCTCCGTTTTCGACTTAACCATTCACACTTTTTGTTCCACTCATAACTCTGAAACCAGTTCAAATGTTAGGAAACTTGATATGTACAATCACCATGATGTATACATCTGCCTTTTTTATGTTTCATACCCTCATTTGCATAATTTATGCAAATTTTCTCCGTTTTTCGACTTTGCCATTCACAGTTTTTGTTCCACTCATAACTCAAATGTCTTGTAACGTGATACATTATAATCATCAAGACGTGTACATCTGCCTTTTGTATGTTGCATACCCTCATTTGCATATTTATGCAAATTTTCTCCGTTTTCGACTTAACCATTCACACTTTTTGTTCCACTCATAACTCTGAAACCAGTTCAAATGTTAGGAAACTTGATATGTACAATCACCATGATGCATACATCTGCCTTTTGTATGTTTCATACCCTCATTTGCATAATTTATGCAAATTTTCTCCGTTTTTCGACTTTGCCATTCACAGTTTTTGTTCCACTCATAACTCAAATGTATTGTAACGTGATACATTATAATCATCAAGATGTGTACATCTGCCTTTTGTATGTTGCATACCCTCATTTGCATATTTATGCAAATTTTCTCCGTTTTCGACTTTGCCATTCACAGTTTTTGTTCCACTCATAACTCAAATGTCTTGTAACGTGATACATTATAATCATCAAGATGTGTACATCTGCCTTTTGTATGTTGCATACCCTCATTTGCATATTTATGCAAATTTTCTCCGTTTTCGACTTAACCATTCACACTTTTTGTTCCACTCATAACTCTGAAACCAGTTCAAATGTTAGGAAACTTGATATGTACAATCACCATGATGTATGCATCTGCCTTTTGTATGTTTCATACCCTCATTTGCATAATTTGTGCAAATTTTCTCCGTTTTTCGACTTTGCCATTCACAGTTTTTGTTCACTCATAACTCAAATGTCTTGTAACGTGATACATTATAATCATCAAGATGTGTACATCTGCCTGTTGTATGTTGCATACCCTCATTTGCATATTTATGCAAATTTTCTCCGTTTTCGACTTAACCATTCACACTTTTTGTTCCACTCATAACTCTGAAACCATTTCAAATGTTAGGAAACTTGATATATATAATCATCAACATGTGTACATCTGCCTTTTGTATGTTGCATACCCTCATTTGCATATTTATGCAAATTTTCTCCCGTTTCGACTAAACCATTCACACTTTTTGTTCTACTCATAACTCTGAAACCAGTTGTTCAAATGTTAGGAAACTTGATATGTACAATCACCATGATGTGTACATCTACATTTCTCTTTGACCAATGTTAAAAGCGTGGGTATCATGAGTGAGCTGTGCTCACTAATTCTCTTGTTACACTACCAGATAAGCCGTATCCTTCAACAAAGGTTATCTGTGTTGGTGCGACGTAAGAAACGACACTGGTGTGGAACTCTTCAGTGTGAGAGATAGATGTGTGGGTCTCATGCAATTTTGAGAGTCCAGACAGTCACATGCTTGACCATTATATCATGGTATCTAATTTGAGTGTTTAGGTATTGCTATATAAACCCGATCACTTGAACTACCTTCGAGTAGCAATTTGAATGTGAGCACTTTAAAATGGTTGCTCAAAGAGAAATGAACTCGCATGACTTAACCGAACCATGTCCATTCGTTTTACTCTTGTTCTTGATGCGGGAGTATTATTTAGGCATTGGTAAAACGTATTTACCTTTCCGTGATATCACTTTATTTCAGTGAGAAAACGTGCAACAGCGCCTTTATATTAATGTCTTAAAACAGTTACTCTGACATTTAGTCAATGACAAGTTAAAATCTTCCCAATCATATAATCTTCGACTGAATAATCGACTAATTATTAGGAATGGTCTACTGAGTAGTTAAACATAATAGTTGCGTTAAATCTGCCTGCTCCATCTGTATGTGTATGAATAACCCGATTTCATGAGCTCAATAACTATCATTTTGCAATAGGATGGTCACTTGTCAGTAAAAAGCACAGCATGTATTATCTGCCAATGGAATGTCGTGATTTGAACGCCGATAGTGTTCTTCTTATCCGGAAACTGCCAATATTGCTCGAATTTAAAGGCGATGTAACACTTTTTTAAGCATTTTAAATTCCTCAAATTTGCCAGTTATCATTTATGTGTATATATTATATTGTTACGTTTGAGGTTAGCATTCAACAGCAGTGTTCTCCTGACAGTATAGTATTCACCTTTACACCCTTCAAAAGCATGTTTGTTCGAAAATTTCTCTTGTATATATCCGTGATCTTTTCCTATTTTGAGTTGCTGCTCTTCAACTGAGCCAGTTGAAATGTGAGACTTGCTGTTGTTCTATAGGCTTTAACTTTTGATCACTTGATCTTTTTTTCTCTTCCACTCGGCACTCTTGGCTGTATAACATGCCGAAATTCTTTTGACGAATTTTGTATTTCCTAATGTTGTCTGTTTCTTTGGTTTACCCTTTTCTCCATCAAAGGCCTGATGGCATGACATGGCGTCCGTCCGTCAACTTTTCGCTATTTTGGCATCTTCTCCAGAACCAGTGTCTCTAAGAAGATCCATGGCCGATGGAAATTCTAAATTGTAGATTCGATGACCGTGACCCCAAATACGAGTCAAATGGTTCATGACCTAAATACCATTTTTTTGTATATACATCCGCAGTACGATAAGCTCCAGAAACCTGAAATGTTATGTGCAAACTCCCCAGCCAAATAGGAATCTAAATTTGTCTATATTGTGATCCCGTGTCCCCAAACATGGATCACAGAGGCCACGACCGACCTATCTTATCTTCAGCTTCTTCCCCATTACATAAAATAATTGCAAATAGTTATACATCTCATAAATACTTCAGGAAACATCAAGTGGATTGTTTAAAGCCTGACGAGCTACAGAGTCATAGACTCTATTTTGTAGCTTTTAACAGTATTCATATCTGGATCATTCTCTTTTCACAGAGGTTACCCTCTGTTCTCCATGGTCTGAAGTTAAAGTGAAGAAATGGAATGTCCTGATTGTTTGCAATTGAATCTCGTTATGCAATCAGCGACGCCGTTGTAAAACTAACTTTTGCCAATGCTCAACATGTATGTTTGACCGGTTCTTTAGCGAATGTTGATTGTCCAAATTGAAATGAACAATACACAGAATAAACTGCATCCGCTAAAATCGAGTAGCGTAGCAATTCATTATCAACCAACCTAGACCTCTGAAACGTTCGGTAATGTCCATTTAGTTTTCTGGATGGACAGCAGACATCAGGAAATGCACTACTGTTGGACTGAAATATTCTCCTTGATGTTATCGTCAATATTTAGCTTACGTCTAACTATGATTTACTTCCTGCACAAAGGATGACATAAGGCTGACTCACCTCCGTTAAAATCGATGACACAACAATTAATTAATTAATTAATATCTATTTTGGGTTCAATACAAATGTGGCCATCGACAGGAAAGCATATTGACTCAAAGCCGTTTTGACTTGAGTGACGTGAAACGATTGTTGCATGCTATTGTTACCATGTCATTTGACTGTAGTCCCAGCTGTTACATTACATTTGTGACTGTATTTCATTGTTTTCCTTTCGTTTCTGTAAAAAATACATAATGAAACAATTATGGACTGGTGAATTCGGTAAATACCCGTTTTTATGAACCCGGGAAAACCATATTGACCGAGGTATTGACCTCATCACCAGTCTATAATTGTCTTATAGACACTGACACTTGAAAATTACATGGATTGTTTCATTTCATTTGATTTTCCTATATGTAACGTTGCAGTTGGGATAATTTCATGATATTTGAAAATATTTTTACATCGATCATGCACAAACTCCCATCTTTAATTTCGTTTTTCATAGTACTCCTTTTAATTTATCTATTTTGTCATTCCAAATAAATTTGAAAAACATTTTCTCAGGGGAAGTACTAAGTGATTCAGTGGGTTTGGCAGAGTATTGAAAATGTGCACTAATTTGGACATGTGCCATTGTTTTTAATCACGGTAATGTTACCAGTTAGTGTCAAATGCCCATTTCCCCATGTTCCAAATGCAAGTAATCTATTCATTTCTTCAACTCTTTTTCTTGTGTTGATAGCCCATAAATATTTTAAAGTAGGAGTAAATGTTATTCCTAAAACTTCAAATTTATTGTTTTGCCATTCTATATTCATATTTTCACAAAGAATATCTCTGCAACCTGCTTATCCAGATCACACTTGTACACATGAGCATTCGTCAGACACACCATCATGTGCTTTGTTGGCTGGTGCAAGTTAAAAAGGTATCTATTCTTTGAATTGTCGATGCTGAACGTTTCACTTTGACCACAGATCAAAACAATGGTTTGCACTGTTTTGTCTTTCCAAAAATTCGAAAAAAATATACTCATTTGAATACATTGCGTATAGATACGTAGCTACGCCCATGAGTCAAATGCCTAGATCTTTGAAGTCACTCGGACGATTTGGCTGCTGAAAGATTTTTCATTGGTTAAGAAACAGTGATACATTATGTACTTAAACCATTGCAAATGATAGAGCTAGATGATACGGAAATAGTTACACAGTAGACAGGCTCTACCTAACAATTGGTTTACATAAGCACACGGCCGATGAATGAAGACTGGCAAGTAGTAGATTAATGTTATTTTCAGTCCAGTAGGTACATTCAGCCCCTTGAACAGACTAGTCTTGTTAGTGCGCACCTAACATCTCTAAGATTCAAACAAGAAGTGTATTATTGTGAGGCTAAACCTAATAATGAACTGCATATATGGTGGAATTCACGCACAGATGTGCCCTTGCCTTTAAGAGGATGTAATCTGATGGAAGACTGTAAATTGGATTACATTTCAGATTAAGCATTGTGCATCAGTACCAATCTGACAATGTTAGCTGAATTAAACACGTTTGTTTCTTCTTGAAATAAGGTGCTCTCACGAAAATGTAAAAAAGTGGCTTAATAATACTTCTGGATCAATAAATAAAGTTTTAAAACGAATGTAAATGATTCGGTGAAGCCATGCGAGTCCAATTACAATCGAACGGCCATTTAAATGGGTTCACAATAAAATGGCCCCTCGAAGGCAGTTCGAGTTGCTGACTGGTGTAGTGATGCTTAAATACTCAAAGTAATATTTTAATTATGGTATCATGATGGAATGGTCAATAATATTGCTTTCTGAACTCTCAAAGTAGCTTAATTAGGACAAATCTACATGTCACAATAATGTCACAAAATTGTCGCTGTCGAATAATTTTCTTCCAATGCAGAAAAACGTGTCGTATACTTAGATGTTTCACCCTCTAACGTAGCAATACATTATGTAAATTAATAATGACTTAATCATAAATGGCAAATTTGAGAAAACATTATATCCAAAATACGTGTACGGTGCTTTTAAAGTGTATGCAGGATGTTTCTCACTGTCACTTAGTCGATGGTGCTGATGTACGGACACTGTTTTATTTTATGTACCCGTGAAATGAATTGGTTTTCAGGTATATGCCCATGCAAAACCATTAAAGCATAATTCAATATGTTAAGTCAAATTTATCCTCTGTCCTTGATGAAACTGAACCATCAGCCAGAATGTAGTATCTTTTTTAAACATACTGTTCACTTAACTAAATATATAACTATGGCTTTTTTTTAAAAACAGTGTTTTGGTATTTACTGTTATTGAATATGAATCCTTTGCAAATCAGGAAAAGAAAATTTATTTGTGCTAAATATATGATATATAGATCAAATGATTTTGAATTGATGAACCTTTTCAATACAGCTTGATCTAGATGTAGGAGATGAGGTGACCCCATTTGCCTAATTATTCCTTGCTCCACATTCTGTTAATCATAGAGTACAATTTCATGCTGGAATAACTTCATCAGGCTCGAACATTACCTCAATGGTAGCATGTAATTAAGTGTAACCGACAAGAAATAGATGACCTTTGAAATAGGGCTTGTGAAGTTAGCACTCTAGTTAGCTCCGTTAAATATTTACACTTTAAGCACTGAGTCTATTTAGATTTTAAAACAACAAGGAAACACCACTATTCTCAAACGATTATATAAAGTCATTAAAAACTCTGATCAATGAAGTATTGTTGTAAGTGGGACAATTGTACTTTCCATTTACCACATGCATGCAAAACAGGAGTATTATTATTAAGGTCGGGGGGTAAGGAACCTGTTTAACTGGTTTGTATATGTTTTATTATTTATTTAAACACAAGTACATTTCAAACATGAATGGATCAGAACCCATGTATTTCTAAAACAATTCTCATTGATTTCAACTATTCGAATCAACTACCTTTACAAACTATAATTATACATAATTGACAATATCCATGTACAACTTTATTCATCAAACCAAACGATAAATGTGTAAAAAAGTAATTCCAAGGACTTGCTGTTAGAGGATCAATCCCAGTTAACACCGATAAGATACTAAGTAATGTTGTCCAAGTATTCCCTGATGGTAGAAACCGCAGCTGCACACATACGGTGATTGAAAATACTTTTCCTGTAGGCCACAACCTGACAACATAATATATTATGTTATTTTTCATCCAGGATAATGATTTCCCCTGTTCCCATAAAACAATCAATTTTCTCTTAGAAGACATTATTTCAGGAACATGTTGTTTTCTCTCAATTTCTCAAAACAAATTGCGACAGTAGAACATACATCATATGGAGGATATTTGTCTTTCCTTGACAAATACCATGTTTATCTCATCGCGTGAGGTTGAAAAGTATGTATTTCACGAGGTGGCGCAACCACGAGAGAAATATACTGTTCAAATTGACCCTAAATTTAATACATTAATATAAAAAATATTGCTTGGAGATAGCATACAGAAATCATTAATCATGTCGCACAGCTTGATTCACGTATACAAAAGAGTTAATTTCACAGGGGTAAGGAAATGTCAGTCCGGCCTTCAATTTGTTTTGATCTGCAATTCTGTGTAGCACAAGAATCTGCATACCTCCAGACGTCGCTGTCCTAGCGCGGTCTCGTTGGTGGTATATTGATATTAAGATACAGTTGTCACGCTTGATCTGTTGACAACTCTGTTGATTAGTAAATAATGACCCGGTGCCCAGCGGTTATCGCACATAAACTTGCGAGAGCTTTCGCCCGAGGCATTCGGGTCATTATTTGACTTGCACTCCGGCAGAAAACTTTATTTTTAAAAAAATTCATACGTGCCTTTTAAAGGGACTTTGCTGATTTATTTGACATGACCAAAATATATCCTCAATACAAAAATACACCCATGATTTCAAACTGAATTCGTCATCACTTATACATAGTAGACATATAAGTCGGTACATATATATATATATATATGGTACATATATATATATTTAGAAAAATAACTATACAGCCGTGACACAACCGAATATACACTTATTGGGATTGATATTGATATTTTTCGCAAATTTCTGGCGCCAATGTACGAGCTTATATAGCTACGAACAGCCAGTTCTAATTCTTTCAATTAGTGCAACATGTAGTTCTGATTAGTGCTATGCTCCATGGGGAGATGTTATGTCAGGTCATTGACACATCCCTTATTACTGCTAAATTATACGTCTGAAATTCACATTCTTTGCAGTGTGTCCGATGAATTTTACCTGCAATGAAGATTTTGATTTTGATAATAGTTCTTTATAAAATGTCTTTCTAATTAAAAATCTTTCCAAAAACACAAATCCCGGTGATTCCCTATAACATTGCATGGGTTCATAACAAACAAAACGACGAAAAATCAAACACGAAACAAAAATACAAAGTTAACTCAATGTTGAATTCAAAATCAAGGAAATTGTATATATTAATAATACGTCTGAAATCCGCTATACCAACATGCAATTGTTCTGTACTATTTAATTCGATATCACGTGATAACAATTAACAAATCAAATAGTTGCTGCTGTCTTATTAAGATATTAATCCTTTTAATTAATGGCTAAAGAAAAAGCATCAATATATTAATACAAACACTTAATGTGATGTGGAATGAATACAACCTAAATCAACTATCTTTTAAATTCGCCTACACTTTACCCTCTACTGTAATGAAGAATTTAGTAACATTAACAATAGAAGCCACTCGCATGCCTCGCTTAAAACTTTATAAATATTTTTGTCAAATATGTTCATATGTAACCAACAAATGTTATCTTCTTTGAGAGGCATTTTAGAAGTTGAAATGATAAGAATTGCGAAAATTATATGGATAACAACTTCTTTATTCATGATATGCGACGTTTCAACACATATTCTTGTGTCTTGTGTCAGATTTTCAGCTGTGTAAGTGTCAAAACGTTGCATATCATGAATAAAGAAGTTGTTATCCATATAATTTTCGCAATTCTTAACAAATGTTCTGTAATGTAACGACACGCGCCACATTGCATGCACCATCAGCGTGAAACATAACATCCATTACTGTGAATTTAACTGTCACTACTGCCTCAAGACAACGTCTGCTGTTTTCTCACCTTAATCATCAGACATCTAATCTACGGATTTTTTAAAAATGAAAGTAAACGACAGCAAGACATGGTTTATATGCTGTTGCGAATGTAGGTTTAATATACGTCATTAACATCATTATATAAAGTTACTCTATAATCTTATACAATGATTAAGCCTTCCAGGTTTCAAGAGATCAGAAATAGAATTTGTTATTCACAAAATTAACAATTAGCCTAGAATGTATTGACATTTTATAAGTATGTTAGTAATCTAACAAAAAAGATGCTATTCCTTATCGGTAGAAAGCATATCGAATTGCCGGCATGTATGCAGTCAAAGTAAATAATATTGTTTGTATAACATTGCTTGACAAACATATATTTTTGGTATTATCGTTTCAGAAAACATCCATTGGGTTTCATAACAATTTATTTATTTTATTTAATACGTTCCAACACACCAAATGTGCTGTTTACAGTTCAAATAAATTCACTCATAGTCATCCCAATCGCCAAATATATAATTACTAGTTTCCAATTAAAATCGAGTAACATGATGATGCATGTTTAGAAACCGAAACTGCACGTCCCGTTTACCTGCACAGTCGTTATATGACCTATTAAATATTATCAAGCTAAATTTGTTATGTTGTCTGTTATAAATAATAACAAAACCCCTCATGAGCGGGATGTTCTTATTCATAGAAGAGTTATAAAGTGAGCTCATTCTTTATCTTTTTTTTAGCGCAATTATTTCCATTAAATCATTACAAAAGAGTAACGGGACCAATATATGCCACCGTTTTCTCCTCTGAATTAGAAATAGTTTTTGTTCTTGTTACAGCCTGATTCCCAATCTGTGGCAAATGAAATAAAGACGTTGACATATTTAAAGCTTAACCCGAAAAATCAATTAACCCTCAAATACGCTAATGGCCTCCTATATTACCATATTTGTCATTGGAAATTGATTTGATAATGTCATGCTCTGTATAAATCATCAGAGGTCCCCTCATCATACTCTCCAACCATGCTACGAGGCAATATTGAATATGATGGAAGAATTGCTGAACTGTGCGAATCCGGCGCTACGTCTGTTCCCGTCAGGAACTCACAACACTCAATCTATATACAAACCACTGAATGAATATTGCAAAATAAGAGAAAAGTTAGCATTTTTCGGTTTAAGTAGGAGAATGTGAATATATTATGACTATCAATGTGAAGAAAGGGACTTTTTCGTATGTCAAATTTAAAGGAGGTGAGGTGAGATGATTTAGGGTTTAACGCCGCTTTCAAGAGTATTTCACTTGTATAACGGCTGCTGGTATTATGGCAGAGAGAAAGCCCACAACGTCATTTGGCCATGTAGTGCTCTGAAACCTATGAGCATCGGCTGGATCTAGCGAACCATCCGTGGTACATTACTGTACAGGATATGTTCATCCATTGACGTAATCTGTGAACATTTCCGTGACCAGAAACAAATGATCTGCTAACGCCGATTTGTGAAGCAGTCCTTTTTGGGGGTAACATGAAGATGATTCATTCATTTATTATTTATTCATCCAAACTTTAAGGCATTTTATGGGTGGTGTCATGTTTGGAAAAGGGACGCAACTAAACTATCTCATTCACAACAGTGTTTCATGAGTACGTCACAACCGATAACTGAACTGCTTTACAAAGCAGGGTCGGATTTAAAATCTCTCTGTTACTAATTATTGAATGATTGGCGGACAGACGGATGGTTTCATAAGTCAAACATGGTTAGTTTAGGTCGACAGTTTCAAAGTACAGTTAGAAATATTGAGTGTTTCTGAACATTTAGTCCTACCTCTAATGGCATGCTACTATTAATCTTAATCTCTTGATCAAGCGATGGACCTAACAAGAACGATGTATTCGAACTCTAGTGAATCACATTAAAAACACTGGAGTGAAATCAGACCAGACTGTTATTTCATTCAGCAAGAAGTGAACGCAGATTTTGACAAACCAATTCCAAATTCGAAAAGCAACATTGCCCATGCAGCGTTAAACAATAAATCACCCACTGAATACAGACATTCGGGTTATAGAGCGTATATTCTAATGCCTTTTTTGACATACTCGATTTGATAACATTAATCTTATAAAATGTTTAACGTGTTTTACGAATATGTAAAAAGGATACGCAATCATCTTCTTTCAAATAAGGAAAACGTCACTAAACAAACAAATCTTTAGATAGACAATCTGTTATTTTCCCGATAACACGACACATTGATTGATGATGTTGAGCAGAAAGGTTTGATTTGAACCAAAGGATATTGTAACTGACAACCTGTTCGTTCAGAGCTGAAATACATTGAAATGGATCGGCTAAATGATCCTTCTTTGAGCCGCCTCGGAACTCGACAACATATGATTGACAGAGAAGTCATTCTGAAAGTAAAAACGTTTGTCATTCTGACAGATTTAAAAAAAAAACTGTTATCATTCCTGCACTTTATCTCCAATAATATGATTGTACACTGTTATTCTGTTTCAATATTTTTATCGTAATGTAACAATAACAATGACATTAAAATCACATTCCATCACTTACATGGAGGACAGAACATAGACTAGACAAAGACACTAAACTCTGACATGTATATTGTAACTTTTATAGTGAATGAAACTAATTGAAACATATAGCCTCAACCAGCTATTTTGGAAAATGATACCGTTATAACCGGTTTAAATGTTCAGGCAAACGTTATATTCTGACAACATACGTAATGGATTTGGTCATGCTATTACTTTTCAATCTGTCAACTTTTCCGGATAGTGTCACCAACATAAACGTAAATCAAGTGATTTTGCTATGAATGAAATATTCAATTTAATTTCAAAATAACATCATGAACATTAAAGTGATAATAGGTTGAAAATCAAAATGTGTCTTTCTACATTTCGCTATTCTCTTCCACATAGGTTGATCCATTCGTTTCTTTCATATCAAGGTATGTAGAGCACGTTCTGGCCCAATTTCCCCAATGTACAGATCAGGTGCCATGGTATGCAATAAAATAATATGAGAATTATGTCTTATTCGGGAGGATTTGAAAATATGTTATCTTCAGGAATCAGGTATTAATTTCCGTTTCTAGAGTCTTTATATTTTATGACATGCAGTGGCATTTCCGACATGTGTACATACATGTACGTATACTTCCATGTGTTTTATAACTTCGACATTTGACTTAGTCAGTACTCTGAAACCGTAATTGGCAAAATATCGAACGCAGTTTCTCCCTTAGTATTTTTGAGTAAGGAAACGTATACCGTGCATGGTAACTTATAGATAAATGATGAAATGTTTATATGCTCCAGTATAACAAATTGTGTTTTCGCAACTTACAGCATTTTAAACGTCATCCTTCTTCCAGAACTAGTCTAGAAATCTCAGCCTGTTAACGCTCGTGGTGGAAGATTTAACTAGTTAAACTGCCACTATTGTCCGAATGTCTGTAATAAAGTGTACAATTGTAATTAGTATTTGCATTTTAGACCAGGAACCAATAGTTCAACGCCAGTTAAACCATTACTGATTGTCAAGCAAAGAAACAAATACATGTTTCACATAGATTGGTACGACGTGAACAGAATCGATGGGAGGACGTCCAACCAAATGAGCTACATCACCGACTCAAAATCAGACAAATAGTTTTGTCATTGATATGTATAAACCAGTCCCATCTCAAAGGTCAGAGCAAATGTTTGACATGTTAACCCTGATGTCGTATACTATTGATTATAGATAGGTCTTGTCAAGTACAAATCCTCATCAGAAACCTTCTCATCAACGCCCTTTTATGAAGTAGAAGCTGTATTGAAAACGATAGACAGAATTACGTCGGTTTGACCTACTTATGAACTCGCAGGCCGACAATGGTCCCGTCGCATCACCTCCACTGAATGAGACACAAACAGAACGAAGCGAACACCAATGTTGAATACTTAGAATGTTTGGTAATTAAAACTAGATTATTTAAAATACAATTAAACTTTGATATGTCGTCATACATCAGCTGCTGTGAAGCCTCTGCCAACGTTATGATTTTACTTTTTTGTGTGCTGGTCAATGATTGATAGTTAGACACTATATATTCCAAAATTTACGTGCACTGGGAACATTAAACAGTTTGTATTGTTACATTTGATATGCATCTTGTATTCGTTACGTATTGTTATACCTTAACAATGACAAGTGTTCATGGTTGAATAATCTATTCCTTTCACATATGTTTTCAAATACAGCATTGTCTTAACGAAATGCCCCCGGGCAAGGATAATTTATTAAGCAAGCATGATGCCCCCATGGAATCATTTCTTCATTTTAACAAACCATGCTTTCAAGCCACACATTCATTATACAGTTCAACCATGCATGTGATTGGCCTGTTAACATTCTTGAGTATTGGTGAAGTTCGGGTCACCTTGTTGTTGATTGTTGATTCTCTTCTACGAATTTACTGGTGGGTGACTGAACTTAAACGTGAACTGTCTTGAAGCATTGATAATATTCTTGACAGGTTGCTATATACATGTATAGAATGTTTAATCATTGTGATTTCAAGATACAAATGTATTTAATGTTCACTCTTGATAATAAACACTCAAACAATGCATAAGAATTACCATGTACACATCACATGACCTCATGGATGACTGCTGGGTTATATTACAAGTGATCTGATATTCTTGGAAGAATACGTATGTATGGATTGTGTACCAATTTTCTCACATTTTAGATGAATAATTGTTCTGCGCCGTCTCCCTTTGAACTTTTTTTAATACACTTATTTCATTTTTGAGTTCTTCTCTAGAAACGTAATTCTCAGTTGGATTTTATCAACAGATTTTGTTAAATGAAAACATTTAATACCCTCGACTCTTCTTTGCAATCTCTTTGTATCATACAAAATAAGTTTGACATGTTATCATTTAGCTCCATTAGATTTATACAATTGAATAATATATTTGTAATTATAAGTGTCCAATCTAAAACATCCTGCCTCACTGTCATATCGAAGGAAGGGAGGATTTAAGAACAAATAGGAGGTAAAAATAGAAACGAAATGGAAAATAACTCTTTTAAAACTGCACCTTTCCTAGTATTATTAATTTTAATATAGTAAGAGATTGTGCGAAACTTGAAAAGAACTGACGGAAAATCTGTTCTGCAATCAGACAATAAATAATATATATGTGAGAATACGTCTAAGTACCCAACCTACAGTTTCATATTCAAATTCAATTCATAAAATCGGTTGACATTAACCACTGCTCATCTAAAAGTAGTGTAGAAGATTTGTGAAAAGTGAATGTTTGAATGTTCGGATGAATAGTTCTTCTTTAATAGGTCTTACAAAGTACCTAAAAATTGTTAGAAAATTTGAAAATTCCGATGCTAAATATTCAAGTGTACATGTTCGTGTCTTTCAATTTCCCAACTCAACTCAACTTGTCTAAACAAAAAAAACATACACATTTGGCAGTGTTTTACTTAAAAGTTCAAGTATTTCATTAGATGAATCCTTTTTAATGTTGTGATGTTTGGCTTCCTGAATGTCTGCTAGTGTAACCTTTCGCAAAGTCGTACAGTACGGCTAATTACCATCGGAAATCATTGCAGGAAAACTTACATGAGGCATGAGTAGAGACACATTTATCAGAAGATTCTAACGTCTAATTTGTTCGGTCTTTCTTTTTATTTAGAATTGAATACATGTCACGTTTAATGACTCCTCTTTGGTAAATTCATGAATGGTATCACCATCTGATATAAAGGCTATTAAACTTTATTACCTTATCAGTGTTTCGTTTATAATAAGTATGTATTTTGTCTGTTACCATTTTTTGTTTATCTATTAATCTACATTTAACAGATGACCAGCTTTCAATGTGCAGTTACCGTCATTGTCTTTCAGTCAATTGTCTTTCTAGTTTGTATGCAATCTTATGGTTATGTGGTATATGGCCTTCTTAAATCTTTCTATAATGTTTCCAGAAGAGGAAATGTCTAAATCTAAAAACTCACAGATTAGTATGAGCAGTAAGACCATATTATTTTATAACATGATGTTGTTGACTTTAACTTTGTTAAATTAAAGTAAATTGCGAGACTGACAAGTATTACCAGTAAGATTTTGTGAATCGCTGCTGCCATTAAAGCTAACCATAAACAAACAAATTAAACATCGTTACATAGATTACGACTTTTAAAGTAAATCATATAATTTAGCCACTGTTTTGAAGTGTTTGCTGTGAATGTCACATTGGAAGATTTATACTTTAAAAATTTCAACGCGGTTTTATTAAATGCACTGTGTAAGAATCCCTCAAAAAATGGTCATGGAAACAGTTCATGGTTAATGTCTTGTTACTCTAATGTAAATTAAGTGACGTGGATTGTTTATTTTCCCTGTTTACAGTTCATACTGCACCCTGACTATTTATCACGAGTATCTTTCTAATTTGATAGCTATACCCATTATTTCACGTACTGGACGTCGCTATCAGAGGAGAGTATGTCATGTGTCAAGGGAATTAGTTTATTATCGTGAAGGCAACAGGGATAGGGTACACTCTGACTGAATAAATAATAATAAAAATAAGACTTACCCCGAAAGGAATTCATTTTGTATCATGACAGAGCTCGTGTACAATAAAGTCAGACAATACAAGTTACAATACATAGTACATGTACGTAGA
The DNA here is from genome assembly GCA_936450465.1 of Gibbula magus. NCBI lineage: Eukaryota > Metazoa > Mollusca > Gastropoda > Trochida > Trochidae > Gibbula > Gibbula magus. The sequence goes on from OW388305.1 coordinate 2,074,858, forward strand.
ATAATCAATCACAATCAATTTAAATATTCGGTTTACTCAATTTTCTCGTGGGTAAATCTGGCATATTCGGTCTTGTCACATGTCTTGATTTCAAATTTTACTTACATATAGGCTATCCGTCTTACTTGACTAATACCATGTTATCTCATCGAGTAACGTAGGAATTTTATTTATTTTTACTATTATTAACAAGAGAGCGTGGTTTCATGTAATTACCAGTGAACTCTCACATACTATAAAAATCCTGCCAGCCACACAGCCACACAGCCACACAGCCACACATGTGGCCCCATAGCAGGAAGGCTGGATGCAACCCTTTGAACAGGTCTTTCTGAAGAAATCGCAGCCTTCAAATCCATAGCTGATCATATTTTATCCATCATGGAAGGAGTCGTATATCACATCTTCGACGTTTGGGTGGATACATATAACATACAGAACAGAAGCAGGAGGGTCAATCTGGAACCATCCATCCATCCATCCATACATACATACATACAAACATGCATACATAATACATACATACATACATATACATCTATTTCCGTAGTATACAGCTAGTCGCAGGTTACTGTTAATATGGATGGTAGGAGCGATTGGTTTAAAACGTGTTTACTAGTCTCCATTATATGGATCATTGACTCCAAATTGAGATCTTTAGCACCTATAAGATATTACAGAACATATATGTTTAGTATGAGTGTCCGTTAGTAAGATAAAGTAATAATAACATTCTGTAGACCTAGATTTTTTTCCAACCACTTTTGTTTGTAAAATCCTTTAATCAATAATACATAGTCTGACCATTACTGGACAGTATTTGAACAACTGTGAATAGATCAGATCACACTTATACAATATTTCTTACATGGAAAGAGTTTCAAGGACACAGAAGGAGTTTTATTGATAAAAAATCCTGATTAATGAAATCTATAGACAGTGAAAGTGTAGCAGACCAGACGCACCATCAATCAGCTATATCACAAAGAAAGGTCACTGGATACGCTGTCATCAACAAGTATGTGACTTCAGGAGTCACGGTTTGGAAATGTAAGATGGGATGGGAAACAGATAACTGAAGATATGACAATGCTGTCTGTTGACAAACTAGTGAACGCTAAATATTAGTTCCATGACTCTTCTGGACGACGCATATATGTAGTTGTATTGAATCTTACTAATCATTGAAACAAAATGATTTTAAGAAATATAACAGTAATACAAACAATTCCTACATTACTTGTATTCAAACTTTTACATAAACTGTGCTTCTCTGAAGGTTCTTGACAACCCCTGAACATTCCAGGAACGATGGACCAAATCATTATATATAGATCATGTATGTGCTGAATCAGTTTGCGTTGATGTTTGTGACCTTATTTCACATTGATACTACTTTTGCATTCTTCCCAATGGTCACAATTTTCATTTTTTTAAATTTTTTGACACGAATGTTGAGCACGAATGCATTGCCTCTAGACCCCAACTTGACAAGATAAACATTAAAGGATATTTATTCAAGAAAATGATTTCCCTTGTTGCCACAAAACAGTAAATTTTCTGCTGGACGAAATTACTTCAGGAACTTGTGTATGTATTTCTGAAACAAATGACAAAAGTCTAGCATGAAACAAGATTAATAGAAACATGTCATGCTTAATCCTATTTTATCTTTTTTCCTACAGGAACACGACCATTTCTGGAGACAGATGTGAGCTACATACGATGACCCCTGCTGCATTTGGCAGGGAATATTGATGAGCTTAAAGAAGAAGATTAAAAGAAAACCTATTCAATAGTTTTGGAACATGTATATCCTATTTTTAAGGTGATACGGAACATGTATTTCAACCTGATGATGTGCCTTTAGTAATAAGTTTATTTGAAATTTTAATTACACTAATAAAAGGTGACGTTTCTCCTGACTTTTGCATTTGATATGTTATCAGTGTCTGAAAGTACTTTGGTCGTATCCGGTTTTAGCTAAATGCAAATTTAATGTAATATGAGTTATTTTTATACCTTCTGAAAACCTAAGCTGATTTTGTTTTGATATCTGGACAGAAAATCAAATGTCATTTAACGTATTCTTTTTGCATACCTCATACCTTAATGATCTTATCATCATGTTTACTCAACCCATGATATAACACATACCATTGGAGAATTAAAGAAATTTTAAGTTTAAAAGTGTGTCCCCTTTGATCCATGCTATGATCTCAAAGAGCAAAACTCGGTGCCTTAGACATGAGAATTCCATGCTATTTCGAAGAATGAGCGATGCACATTTAAAACATATATATACACCGAGGAATTTTTGTGTAAAACAGTTTTGTAGAAAAAATAAGATTTACTTTGACTGCAATGCATACATGTGGGAAATTTGATTTGATGTCTCCTAATAAGGAACAGCATTATGTATGTTGGCTTAACGGTACATCCATTGTGTTGTTGGGGGTCACATATTGCAAACGTTATAAATGGTGTTACTTTATCGAGAAGTCCCGACTGTTACCGAAAACTACCGTTTTGATGATAGTAGACTTAGCATATTGACAATATGAAGGTAAAAGTAGTGATTTCTGATCGAAAACCGATAATACACAGCGTGTAGTCAAACGTAATTTTAGAATCTTATTTATAACAGACCAAAAGACAAATTTGAGTTGATAGTGTTTAAAAGGCCACATAACTACTGTTCATGTAAATGGGACGTGCAGTTTCGGTTTCTGCACATGCATAATGATGTTACTCAATTTTAATTGGAAACTAGTAATTATGATATATTTGGCGATTGGGGATAAATATGCAAGCTGAGTGAATTTACTTGTATTGTAGACAGCACATGTGGTGAGTTTGAACGTATTAAAGCCAAATAAAATGTTATGAAACACAATGGATGCACCTTTAATAACATAGTTACATTGAAAATGTCATCGTTTTTCTGGGCTAAATGTACTTTTTTTGCACAGCACATTTTATTCCTGATCTCCAGAAACCCGAGAGGATTGTTCGTTAAATAATGATACGTACATGACGTATATGGAACCTACATTCGCAACGCCAAGTAAAACACGCCTTGCTGTCGTTTAAGAGCATGTACAGCACATTTTCCGTATTGATTAGATGTATAATGATGCGAGTGAGAAAACAGCAGACGTTAGTTGCCTTGAGGCAGTAGTAACTTGAAAATGCCTTAGTACTTGGTTTCATATTCACGTTAATGGTGTTAATGTAGTGATTGCTATGTATATGTATGTCATTACATTACATACTATTTGCTAACGGCATGTGAGCGTCTCTAAACAATAAATAAACAAGGCATGCAAGTGACTTATAGGGTACATACTACTAGATACTTCGTTACAGTTTAGGATAAAATGAAGGGAAATATTTAGAATGTTAATGTGCCGATTGGTGGCAGTTTGAAACCAACACCTTACAAAGATGTCACTAACCATCAAGTTTCTTTTCTGCGTTTATTGTTTTCTTAAGCAATTGATTAAAGTAGGAATCAGCAACTATCTGATTTTTTAATAGTTATCTCTTGATATAGATACAAAACAAATAGTAAAGAACTGTTGAATTTGTTTCCGAAATATTATCAATACATACATTTTCATCTGTTTCGAATTCAACTTTGAATTTCTTTTTCCCTTTTTAATCATTGTTATATGCCTGTGAAACATGGACAGTATATAGCAGACATGCGAAGCAGCTCAACTCATTCCATATGAGATGCCTAAGGAAACTGTTCAACATCAAGTGGCAGGACAAAATACCCGACACCGAGGTTCTTCAAAAGGCCAATATGGACAGTATACATGCCAAATTGAAACTAAATCAGCTGAGATGGGCTGGACATGTGCATCACATGCCAGACAAAAGGCTTCCTAAGCGACTTCTGTATGGTGAGTTGTGCAGAGGTAAAAGATCACATGGAGGCCAGCGCAAGCGTTTCAAGGACACATTGAAGGCCACTCTCAAGAGCTGCCACTTTGAACCCCTCAACTTGGGAACCGGACTCACTAGACCGACCACAGTGACGCTACTCCATCAAGCAGGGTGTTAAATCCTTTGAGCAAACAAGAATTCATGATGCCATGACCAAACGTCTTGCTCGCAAGTCAAAGCAAGCTTCTCCGCTCTCTCCCAACAGCCAGCTCCCGAACTTTTTCTGCCCCAACTGCAACAAGTCATTCCTTGCAAGAATTGGCCTGATCAGTCATCTCCGCACCCACAACCCAAAGTGAAGTTCATTGGTCATCTTCAGATCTGAAGGACGAACTATATATTTGCTAACGGCATGTGAGCGTCTCTAAACAATAAATAAACAAGGCATGCAAGTGACTTATAGGGTACATGCTACTAGATACTTCGTTACAGTTTAGGATAAAATGAAGGGAAATATTTAGAATGTTAATGTGCCGATTGGTGGCAGTTTGAAACCAACACCTTACAAAGATGTCACTAACCATCAAGTTTCTTTTCTGCATTTATTGTTTTCTTAAGCAATTGATTAAAGTAGGAATCAGCAACTATCTGATTTTTTAATAGTTATCTCTTGATATAGATACAAAACAAATAGTAAAGAACTGTTGAAATTGTTTCCGAAATATTATCAATACATACATTTTCATCTGTTTCGAATTCAACTTTGAATTTCTTTTTCCCTTTTTAATCATGGAAGATTAAAATTGTGATCACCGGTCACGTTTTTAAATAATTCATATATTGAATGAAATGATTTTATAAATAAAACTTGTTATCAGTAATATATTAAAAGTGTTACAATATTAATGTTACAAGTAAGTGACTGATTGTTGGAAATGCAACGATCATACAAATGTAGTTTGATTCTTCTTGATTTACAAAATCAAACACGGTCATTGACAAAAGTAACACCTAAGACCTAAAATTATGTTCATTCATTTCAAACACAATATCATTGGACAATCTACAAAGTATGTGAATTTGAGACGTGAAATGTAATCAGCAGTAAGAAGGGATGTGTCACTGGTCTGACCTAACATCTCCCTATGGAGCATAACACTAACGAGTGATACATGTTGCAGTAATTGTAAACATTAGAACTGGCTGTTCATAGACGATATTAAACCGTGAATTGGCGCCAGAAATACGAGACAAATATCTACAATTCTTTTCATAAGTTAAGGGGTGTTTCAAAGGGCATTTTAGTATTAGTTATGCTTACATAAATCAGATATTCACATTTAAGCTGACTTCGTACACATGATTTATTATTTCTCACAAGCATGATCATCAGTCACCTTGAAGTGAAATATTTTAAAACAAAAAAGAACAGCCATTGTCCCAGTAGATCATCAGGCTTTGAACAATAAAGTAAATTAATGTCAAAATGTAAATTTTCCATGCATATACATGTAGAACTTAAAGATAGTCCCAATGGTGCTTATGGTTACACTAATGATGACCCCCCTACTTGGCGCTTAAAGCCTGCGCAACCCCTTATAGCTGCTTAATTTGTCATTTTCCTAAATGACATGCCTATTGTATTTGACTAATGGTATTACCATGCCCTGTTATCTTTCAATGTGAGAATGAAGTTCAAAATGAAAACGAGAGTCTTTTCGTTTTGTTATGCTATAAAATAATTATAGATGACAATAAAATACAAAGTTTCTCTACTTTAATTTGTCATATGGGTAATATAAACAATAACCAACTCGTGACGGGGAATGGCAGGTTATCTTTCCCTCGTTATATCAAGTGTGTGTAATTCTCTCGCCAAGGCTCGATAATTACTCAAATGATATAACTCGGGAAAGATAATCTGTCATTCCCCGTCACTCGTTAGATATTGTCTAAATAAATCAGATATTCACATTTAAGCTGACTTCGTACACATGATTTAATATTTCTCACAAGCATGATCAGTCACCTTGAAATGAAATATTTTAAAACAAAAAAGAAAAGCCAATGGCCCTGGAGCTTTGAACAATAAACTAAATTTATGTCAAAATGTAAATTTTCCAGAATTTTTTACAGGTATGTCAGATACTTTAAAGGAGCAGTAGGTAGTTTTTTTAAAATTTATTTTTTTTCATTTATAGCAGTAGTTTATGTCAATTATAATTACTCTGGTTGGTAAAACATCTTATTACACAAACGAAAATATTGCATGGCGGCCATTTTATTGTGAATACATTTTATTATTTCGAAAGACGAAAACGATTCCCATTGCTTTACTAAATCATGTACACTCATTTTTAACTTGATTTTCCGAAGAGGGAAGCGTGTTTTATTATGGTGACACTACGTTTCAAATACATATCATTGACCAATTTCACACAACTGCACACAATATTTCAGCCTTCTAGGCCTTTTCCTAATGGAGGAATTTTGAAAATAAGTTTCTAAGGTCGTCTAAGACAAAAAAGCGAAATGTTAACAGACAGATGGATGGACGCCGGACGGCATCCTGTGCATCGAGGGAAATTATTAACAAGACACATCTATCAGAAGATACTAATATGTTTTTAATCATTTCTATTCTGGTATTGAAGGCAGCAGACATTATTTTGTTAAATTTCATCAAGAAAAGTTTATAATTGTTTGGATAACAAGATCACCAGATCTCCAATAATGAACATATCTAAAATAAGAAGCGTGTGATTATTTTTTTCGGAATTATTGCCCTTGTTTCGTTTTGTTACAGGTATCTTTAAAGGGGATAGTTTTTCTCAGAAACTATTTAAAATCAAACGAGGTGTGTATCAATACCTTGATGGAATGAAAATTTGCAAAAGTGCAAAATTATTTATTCTCAAATTATTGCCCTTGTTCCGATTTGGTGGGTCTGACGGGCATATTGATGACTATGTCTTCTTGTCGAAACTAACTTTAGCAGATAACACCTTGTACCAAATTCTACCACTAGAATTCAAGATATTAATTAAATGTTTCAATTGAAATTGACGGAGACATAAGTCATTATTGACTTATTTGTTTGATAAAAGAGGTTAACTGTATTGTAATCTATCATCGTTGGGTGTTGAACACCTAGTTAATATATTACTCTGACCAGTCCCCTCGAATTGATTTTTCCATATTTCAAATAAAATTAACTCATTTGTAATTCAGCTGAAAATAACACACACACATATTAAAACATAAATTAATTCTCACATCACAGTTATTTGATAATACAGTCGCATGTGAACGGTGGTGAGCGAGTCTTGAAAGTTTTATCAATACATTTCATTGTTTTACTTCCTAACCTTTGCGTATTTTCCTTTTATGATTATTGTTATAGCCGGCATGTTATTTTTATTGAAGCTCATATTACATGAGCTCAAATAATCCATATTATATTAAAGGTTAAGGTTACACTAAAAAGTGCCAATTTTCTTGTTAATTATCAAAACCATATTAAAACAGTTGAGATAGGGTCTAAAACACGTTTACAATATATTCCAGTCATTAAAATATTTTATGAAAAAAAAATGGAACCATGAAACATAATCACAATCCGACCGGTACAAAACGTTCGATCCTTGAGGAAAACGGGCCATGACTTATCTCCCCTTGAATATGACGTCATCGATGACACAACGTCATGGCTTCCCCCGCCAATTCCGACATGTCATCACAAGAGGATACCTGTATGTTTGATGCATGTCCAGTTGTCGAGCCTTACGCTGGGGAACCAACAAAATCGTCGTTCCCGAAGTTTCAACTAGTCAGCCGTTTCAGTAGTTCTTCGGAGGACGGGATTACCGAACAGGGTTGTCGACCACAATGGTAGGAAATGAACATTTTTCTGTTTAAATTTCACGCAATAATGATCAACATGCATTGAAACAACATGGAATCAGTCGGCTAACTCGTTGGATGCACAGTGTTTTGAGTACATCACGCAAATGCAAATAAACCAAAAAAATCAGTCAGAGTAGCCTCCCTTTGCGTTGTGAGTAACACACAATTAGGCTAACCAGTTTCGTAGTGTATTTGAGTCCGTGACTGATTATTTTCATACGTAGATTTAGATACTGTTTAGTTTTTCATCAATGCTCTAGTCGTAACTTTATATTCCCACGTATGTTTTATTTATTTTAAAAACCAAATCGTTTTCATTAGGGCCTATCATAATCGTTTCAAAACGCCGACAGAGTGAATAAAATCTACACTTTTCTACTCCTCACTTTCTCAGTAGTTCTAGAATATTTCTAAAACGAATGACCTAATTTACTACTGTAGATACGAGAGTCATTTTCAAATCCCGAAATCAATGTTGTTCAAAATATTGAAAAATACTGATGTTAGTTTAATAGCGATTATATCCAGTGGTTTAGCCAATTATAGCTTGCCTCCTCCCCTCAGTATCATCGAATTAGGATGTGGAAAAGCGTTTTTTTGGCGAAGCAACTGCATCTTATCTCAGATTCATGAGAAAGTGCGAATACAAATGTCATTTTAATTTATTTGCACAAAATGTCAATCCTGACAGTGGCAGTCTCAAGACATTTCTGCTAGATTTCCTCATATATGTAAAATAGATATGTAGGTTTATTAAAATATATTTTATCAAAGGCATGAAAGGCAGAAGAAATGAGACTTTCTTAAAAGAATTTTTTTTTATCAATATTGACAAACTGTTCCAGTAACACTCTTAAATTTTTGCAAACATTTGAAATTGACTCATTTACATGCCACCATAGCACAACTTTTTCAAATATTCAATTAGTATATATCATGATGTAACTTATAATGGAATATTTATTATGATTAAATAAAATCAGTGGACACTTTAACCAAGAAAGAATAATGTGTCATCTAATAGGCTTACATAGGTTTTTTTTTGTAAAAGAAAAGACAATTCATCATGGTTCAATGTACACTTTATTTTGTTAATACAGCAAAAGATTATATCTGTAATTAATTTAAGTTGTTGCCAAATAGAGATATGTTTGAAAAAAATAAATACACCACTAACATCTCATATTGAGACCAGTATCAATATTATAACAATAGTTATCCTGGCTATCTTATCAACAAGGTAATGTCTCACTTCATTGTTATACCAAAATCCATCCATACAAACATACATTGGGAATTGTATGTACATACTCACAATATTATGATACATACATACATACATACATACATACATACTGTACATACATACATACAAACATATACATCGGCACATACATACATACAATCGACATGTATACATACATCAGATTCTATACATAAAACCTGTAAATGTACCCATAAAACCCAAAATCACATGTGTCAACGCAATGCGATTTATTCATATGCAAGCAAATACAAAAACAAACATACCAGTACCGCATACAACTATTTAATTAGTGCAAGTATTGTACTTTAATCTAAAACTTAAATGCATTCACTTTAATATGTTGATTATAGATTATTTTCATTTCATTTGGAAGTGTGAAGATTTCACACTCATATCTTTAATTTTTAGTTCAGATGTGAAAGATTCATATCACTATTTATTTCAACATAATTATAATCATATATTCTGCTCATTCAAATTGGAAATTTGAATGTGTTTTACATTTGTTCTTATAATGATTTATAAGGAATATTTGATTAATCAATTATTGTTAACAGTATAGAGTTATATCTAACAATGTTTTAATTCAGAAATTTTATTCCATGATTCTCTTGAAAAGCTTTTGTCTGGTAGTCCATAAAATTGGAATTCGGTTCGAATCCGATCAGAGGCAAATATAAGGGAATCTTTACTCACTGACATTTATTTTATTATTTTTTGTTTTCTCATTTATTTGTTAATTAATACTACTAAAGACCAAATCTATGACCTGAATGAATTCTCTATCTAGCACAGTGAGCCACATATGCTATTCAATGGGATTGCAGGTAGAGCCTCTTGATCAATGCCACTACTAGAAACTAAACAAGATGTTAACTGACATGATTTATACCAGTGATATCAAAAAAAAAATTTTGTTTTCATGATTGTTAATTTAACTTAATTAGCACACAAACAAACATGTGACAGGTGTTCATGCGGATCATGCACTCGTATGGAGTCAGAGGTGGAGGAACTCTGCTGCCAGGATGTGGCCCCTATCAGGGAGAGAATCCACAGTGCAGGACTAAAGTGTATCGCAGACCACCCTGGATTCCATGAGGTGTGTCTGGCCACATACGCTATGGAGGCATACCTGAACGAGTATGTGGACATCAATGGTCCTCTCGGTGACGATGAGGCATTGCATAGGTATCTATATTTCACAGAACATTAAGCTATCCCCTTTGATTAAGAGGTCAACAGTTTTCATAATAGCACAATTTCCTAACTTTTTGAATATGATATAGTTTTAGAACATAATTTAAAAGAAATATAACAATAAATTCAATAAAAAAAAAGTTCTGACATGTAACAGTCAATGTATCTATCCTCAGGGTATACCGCTTCCTGGCATATAGGAAGTTTACTTACTGGACATGGAAGAAATTGGGAAGGAACAATCGACGAGTTATACCATCATGTGCAGTTAATAAAATAAGAGCATGCTATCCATCAAAGTCTTACACTGGATTCAATAAATGTTGATTAACAATAATAAATAGGTTTGTGTTGTGCAACCTGAATTCACTTTAATACTTGAAAAAATAAAAAAAATAGAGCCACTGGCTCTGAAGCTCATCAGGAATCATGTTATTAATTATCTCTAAGGAAAAGATTAAGATATCACATAATAAGTCATTGCCCAGTCATCAAATTTAAAAGTTATTATCAAAATTGGTTACACATTAATCCATATTCATTATAAATAATGTAGACCTTTGCAGTTTATTGTTTTACTTCTTATTCTTATTCTGGAACTATCAACATTTATTACACAATGAAAAAGAGAGTCTCTGCCAGGGAGCTTTTGGGACTGGAGAAAAAGGTGAAAATAGCTTTTTAGGTAATGACCCCTGTGGCCCTTATTTGGGGTCAAAGGGTCACCAAATCTACAATTTAGAATCCCCATTGGCCAAGGAGTCTGTACATTAAAATTCAGCTCTCTAGAGTCATTGGTTCTGGAGAAGAAGTCGAAAAAGTGAAAAGTTTACAGACAGACAGACGGATCGACCTCACTCGCATTCTAGGCCGCGTGCTAAGCTCATGTGATGCGTAATCGTTATTATCATATACTTCATCATTATCATTTACCTATCAATCGACATTCATGGAACCTACCACTTCTTCATTGCCAATTCTGCATTTGTGTGGGCCTGTGCAACACACCACATAAGCAAATTGATCACAAAATATAATTATCCTAGAACTTGGCATTATTATGGCTGCAGCAGTTCCAAATAAGTCGAAAATGTCAAAACTTAACGACGGGGCCAAAGTCATAAGCCCATCTGGCCTTTCAGGCCGACGGGGCCAAAGTCATAAGCCCATCTGGCCTTTCAGGCCAAATGAGCTAAAAATATACTCTTGTAGTCTACTGTTCAGGAAACCTCCTTTTATGCGATTCAATTATTTCATTTTTTGGCTTCCTCATAGCCAGTGTTTCTGTGAGACTTGGGGGAGCATTGGCGTGTAGTGCTCTGTAGGCCTGCTGGCAACTTGGATAAGTAGTCCTGATGGAACAGAGCTCTTCATGAAGTTCACTCACATATTCTGAAAATAAAACACCACTCTTAGATGTATAATATAATTATAAATTTGTTGATTAAAGTGAATTTATTGAGGGAATATTTCTTAACATACAAACATATCTTGAATATATATATATCCTGCTATCAAGGACATAGGAGATACAAATGTAACTGCAACTTCCAAACGCAAGGCATAACTCTTGCCAGTCTGCATTACTGGCTGATTTATCCCTTGCGGTATTTCCCTCGCTTTCTTGTGTCGAGGCAGTGAATCGCTGCATTGGAAATGCATAGCGGGCCTGGATTTCTAAACACAGATTTCTTAAGGAAATACTGCAAGGCCTAAATCAGCCAGTAATGGAGACTGGCAAGAGTTATGCCTTGCATTGGGAAGTTGATGTAACTGTTGTTCAAGACAGAAATTTTTTATTCTTACCAAATGTCAGTTCTGTTTTTTTCACTTTCGCCACAGCCTCCCACTGGCGGCTTTTAGGATATGCCAGCACCCATTGGTCCTCCCCATGCCTGTCTACTGCCTGGGTTCTCTTGGCATTTTCGTTGTAGTGTAGTCCAGACAGTTGTAACCTGTGGAAAGACATTACAACTTTTTATTAATGAATTGAATATTTAATTATTTTTCCGAAAATTCCATCATTAAAACATAAACTACTTTCAGCAATCATTTGATCAATCTCGCTAGCTTTAAAATTATACTACATCCAACAAATTCTTTATTACATCAACAGTATTTTGATTTCTTATTTACCTTGCATTCATTCCAGCATAGTGAAAGTGGTAGAACTTGGGCGCAAAATGACAAATGACATTGTGAAAGCCCTCTAAAGAAGAGGTTTGGCCAATATGTGAGACCTTCCCAATGTCATTTAGTAGGCATCGGCCAAGAACAACACTTTCAATCTCCTTATAGGCTCTTGATCCTGAAACAAAAAATGAATGAGTCAATCTTTTACTTTCTTTAAAGTGAAATAATTGATTTTGATTGGCTGATGGTTGAAATATTTTTCCATTATACTTTTGCGAGTCTCAAGGTGTACAAGTTTTATGTACCCTGCTGTCATAGTAACAGCTCTTAGCAAAAAGGAGGTGTCACATTACTGTAAGAGGGTGTTACATAATGACGCAAACAGTATACAAACTTTGTACAAATGTCAACCATAGATGTGCTGAAAGTTTATATGAACTGACCTTTGGGTATCCAAATCCGCTCTTCAATGTCTCCATGCTGACAATTAGGGAAGAGTTCACTGTGGCCCTGGTGTATGTTTGCCATATGATTCAACATTGATGACCACTTGGCCATCACAAGGTCTCCATCTCCTCCACTGCTCGAAGCACACCAGTACAGGTGGTTTGAGATTGAATGGGACCACAGTCCAATTACCTCAAGGCCCTTCTTCTTGCCAAGCTTGTGAAGCTTTTTATATACTCCTTAAACAAATGTTGTAATTTTGAAAAAAAATACTTTTTTTTATAAAAGTTTTGATACAAGAGTAATCAAATATCACATATCCCACTAATAGTATAGTAGTCCATAGTAAATAGCAATGTTATTTTAGGGGAAAATATGCTAAGATTATCAGATCTCATCTTGTATCCTATGTCTCAGGTTTTAAGAAAATAGAGCCATGGGCTCTGTAGCTCATCAGGACTTCATTGATTTATTATCCTGGAGAAGAAGCTGAAAATAGGTTTTCAAGGATGAGAACCCTGTGACCCCATTAAATGTCCTGAAATCTACAATTTAGAATCCCCATTGGCCAAAGAGTCTGCACACATAAAATTTCAGCTCTGTCGAGTCATTGGTTCTGGAGAAGAAGTCGAAAAAGCAAAAAGTTTACGGGTGGATGGCCAGACACCGGACGCCATGCCATAAGCCCATAAGCTAAAAATAGAGCCATGGGCTCTGTATCTCATCTTTCTATATTTACAGTTGTTTGATATGGATATCATACACTCATTGAGGTGAAGTTCATCAAAAGATTGATGACAAGTATTTAGCTTCTTTATGTTGATTACCTTTAGCTAAATGCCAAGCATCAAACCAATGATTAATTGTTGATTTTTCTTTCCGCATAAAAGCCTTGACCTGACAATGACGATCAGTGATGATGTTTCCAACAGTAACACCATGCTCTCCGAGATGATTAAGTCCTCTTTTGAGTCCTTCCAGTTCCATGGCATTTGAGTTTGCAACCTCATTGCACTAAAAATGAAGCATAGAGAAATCATAAACATAAAGTCCTAAATTTTCAAGAAGTAAAGGCCCAAATACATTGTGACTCACAGGGTCACCAAATCTACAATTTAGAATCCCCATTGGCCAAGGAGTCTGTACATAAAATTTCAGCTCTCTAGAGTCATTGGTTCTGGAGAAGATGTCGAAAAAGCAAAAAAGTTTACAAACAGATGGACGGACGCCGGACGCCATGACATAAGCTCATCGGGCCTTTCAGCCTGATGAGCTAAAAAGCAAAAAACTTTACGGATGAGCAGACGGACACCATATTGGGCCTTCCAGGCCTTATAAGCTAAAAAATCCTCAAATTGAAAGAAAAATTATTGTTATTTTTTTTGTAAATCAATAACATATTCTGGTATATGTAAGAGTTGACCAACCTGAAGGAGTTGGATGTCTAAGACCTGGTTTCTCTCTACATCCATCAGGGTGTAACTTCCATATTTTGCTGTAATCAATCAGAGATATGTACAGTGTATGTGAGTCCAGCTTATACTACAATAATAGTATCGGTGATCTTCATAATACAAGTACTAACTTTTAGGAAATACAAAAATTCACAATCATTACTTTAAAGTAATATGATACACTTCCTTGTGTGATAATCTCTATATATTTCATAACACTGGATAAATCTATCTTCTTTCATTACGTATAATTCATTCACTTGAATGAAATATAGAATATCAGTTAATTTGCATACCAGAGTGTCCAGGTGAGCAGCACCGAGCATCCCCTGCCAGTCTCACAGGCCTCTCTCCACACTCCCTCAGTAGGGCACTTTGACGACGCTCCCACACATGATTAATACAAGGTAACAAATAACTTCTCTGAATTTTTTTGAAAGTTGATAATGATATTGAAAGTAAATTAAGAAAAGAAGAACTTCTTAAAACTTTGGTAGGGAAATAAACCACTGAACAAAATGGATGATGCGATTGCGAGGTTGCCAAGTGGTAGTTTGTGATGAACTGGTTGACTATGCCAGAAATAATTATGATGAGCATCTGCATGACACCCTACATGGACAGTGATCATGCTGCCACACATTTTGATAATGCGTGCAGTGCAGACAGAAAAACAAATTTTACAAAAGGTGAACAATGAAAGTAAATTTGATTTAAAAACTAAAAACTTCTGTTCTTCCATATGGTCATACAGGGGTCTGGAAAAAAACAAGAAAACTATTAATTCAAATGTTTATTTTTACCATGAAATTCAAAAGCAATTTTAATTTGGTTGTATAAAGATTCAATTAGAAATTTAATAATTGATATTGCATTTAAGGAAAGTCATATATTATTTTCATGGCATTGCCATAAATTGACAAAATACTTTTTTTGAAGTGTACTGTAACAAGTTTACTTGCTTGAAGTTGCTTCTACCAATGTATCACTCAAAGTCATAAATAACATTACAAATGAATCTGCACATAAACATACCTGTCCTGAAAATCATCGAACATGACACTGTCATTGCTCAGAGGCAGATACTCGGTGTCATCCATGTCAACATCCATGTCCTCTACATCATAGTATTCCTCCTCCTCATCCCAGATCACGCCACCCTCAGTCTCAGTATCAGACAGCTGCAATGATATAGTATTAAACTATTAATTCAGGGAACCGTACGTGAGAGGTGTGTCAATTTTATCAACTGGAAAGTAATGTCTAATGATGGTTATTGAACTTTTGGGGAGTAATTGTTATTGGAATGGTAATAATGCTTCGATTTGATCACTTGACAAAGTACAAATAATTTTCAAGATAAAAATACATTACATAATATTGTGTGGACTGATCACAAGTGTTTGGCTGGCATTGAGTGGACGCATGGCACCATGACACATGTAGGCTCTTCTGCGTGCCAACAGATACCATAGATGTGCTGGGAGTCTGTGAGGACTTGCTTCTGTGCTGTGTATTTAAGAAATATTTTAATGAAAAACAACACAAATTGTAACAATAGTGTGATAGAAATTGGTTTATTTGTAATTGTAATTCCAACTGCAAGTCATGTGAGAACAAAGTTGAAAGAGAAGTTTATTCATCTTCATTTTAATTTTGGCTAGGTCATTATGACCCTCCCTCTCTTGTCTTGGGTCACATTGACCTTTTCATACATTAAGTCAAAATGACCTTATATTGTATATTATATTTTGCATGATTAATTATTTTTAAATTGAATTCACATGTGAATTTAAATTTTTTAAGACAATATTGTGAGTTCATTATAACTTTAAAAAAAAAAAAATTATTATATTTTTCTTGTTATTTACATATCGACCAATGTTTAAAAAATTAATTAATCATTTCATCTTTCCTCAAAGTAATTTAAAAAGTAATTACCGTAATGAGATGACTTGTGTCTGTAGCCACAGAATATTTTGTCACTGCCTGTTTCACTTTCTCTTCAACTTTTGGTACCACAACAATAGGGCCTGCCTGTAAAAAAAAGAAGTGCGAATGTAAACTAGGTTCTAAACCTAAATAAAATGATCCATTCAACGGGTATTTGTCAACATTGCATACGTTAGCAGAAAATTAATTAAGAAACATTGCCTTGGAACGTAGATCATTCGATAACGATGATAGATTGAATATGATACAAAATGCGTCGAACTTCGAAGGTAGTTACGATAATTAAGGAGGAAAACAAATAGTGGCAAAAGTATCATTTACCTGAAAGATACATATTCCTTTACTATACAGTTGTGGTAGGAACATTACTCGTGTAACAAACATGGGACGGGTATTTGTACCGGTAATTCAATTATACTTACCGGACAGATCAGTGTTGTTGTTGACATCGACGTGTTGAAATGCGAGTGCTCTCCCTTGGAACTACTATCGACTAGACTTGGTTGCGGCTCGGCGTCTGGTTTAAGTCTAGGTGCCTTGTGAAAGTCGGCTAAAATCGGATTTTGTTCAAAACAACATGGCGAAAAGTGATCCGAGCATACTCTAGAAGATTGGTTTATCTCCTTAATTTGTTTACAAATAACAGTCCATCTCCGTTTTCTTGAAGGAGAACTAGGAAAACGAAACAAATTAGCACGCTTGTTCATGCTGCTGTTCTTGCATTTTGGTATGCAACAAAATACCATCTTCAATTGTCAGGAACGCTGCTTTGATCTATCCCTTTGATCTTCCAATTACCTGAGCAGGTACTCGATGGTGATTGGTTGCTAATGTGTCTCTGTTGCTACGGTCATCGATGACGTCATAAATCAAGGGCAGATAAGTCATGGGTCGTTTTCGTTTGAAATGGAACGTTTTCAAACGTGGAATTTTTATTTGTCAAAATCACATTTAAGATTATATTTTTATGAAAAATAACAAGTACCTCATTTGTTTATGTACTATATAGGATATAAATTTTGGCTTTATATGTACACAAAAGTAGTTTCTTTTTTGTGTAACCTTAACCTTTAATAATCCAACTTGTTTGACATGTACATGTTTATCAAAGTTGTTATGTTGATGTTGTTTATTAATCAGTGTAATTGGTATGTACATTATAAAACTACTTTAAGGACGATATGATATGCGGTTTGAAAGGATGACATTACATGTTTTTGATATAAAACACACTATTACAATCTGGATAAAATAGGATATTATTTTAGCAATCATAAACATTAATGAATATATATTTCTTTATTATGGATAGTTATATTTAATCATGTAAAAGAGAGAAATTGAACCTTCTTGTGCAACAAGTTTCTTTCCGGGATTGTGACCTTCTTGACCTGAAGTTACTGACCTCCTCTTATGTACTCACAGAAGCAGTTCAATGACATATTTAAAGCTTAACCCGAGAAACTAGTTAACGTTATTCAGGGCGAAGGTCTGAAGATATCGTCCGAGAATGTAATTAAATGTTGATAATGTAAGTTCCATGTCCAATATAACTCATAGGCACAGGTCACCTCATCATATCCGCGAGCCAAATATTAAAGTTGATTGGCGGAACTGTGTCAATCTGGCCTACTTAATACATGTAATCAGTTCTCCTAAACGTCCATCAATCTGGCCTACTTAATACATGTAATCAGTTCTCCTAAACGTCCATCAATCTGGCCTACTTAATAAATCTAATCAGTCCTCCTAAACGTCCATCGATGATCATCAATACCAAATTCGCCGAATGAAACATATTTGGAGTTTTACAAAACGGGGGTAAATTATGTTTTACCCTAGCAAGAGCGAGAGTAGGAGTTAATATTGCACACGTTCGAGTGTAAAAATGTCTGTCAACGGTGGCATCAGGTATAACATTGTTTCGTGATGTCACAGACGACGACATACGTGGATTTGGGTTGCACCATATGGGCCATACAAAGAAGTATTAAAGGCTCTATAGCACGTTTTTGCACATTTTATTTCTCAAATTAGCTATATAATATTTAGAGGTTATAACATGCCATTTTTCATATCATACCCCATATCAGCCAGTGACCCCCATATCAGCCCAAGGGCCGCAGCGTTCTATCGGAACGAAGCGACAGGGTCCCGTCTCTCACCAACAGACGCCAGATATTTACTGAACAAATTCAGATCACTTGTGGTTTTACGCTTCGTTTTTTGGTTTTTCATACCTTCGACAAATCCACCAGTGTCATCTAATTCATTGACACGATTGGAAATGTTTGCATTTTGAACAATCTCGTCAAGCTGAATGATTCTTTCAGCCAGCTACTGCAGCGTTTGTTCGCAGAGGGCAGCCATTTTGATTATGCTAGCAGACGTCACAAAGGGAGATAACTCTAACCTTAGGTCCCCCTGATATGGATTTGCGGACCGGTCTGATATGGCTGATATGGATTTGCGGAACGGGCGGCAATATGGGTGCTGTGTCCTTGCCTCTATCACACATCCAAAACACTCCATATTATTGATAGATATATGATAATAAAGTTTATACAATATATTGTCGTGTTAAAAGGTAAAACATCTCATTTCACGAACAGATAAGCCGTATCCTAAGAAAAGGTTATCCGTGTTGAAAACATTGATGCGACGTAAGAAGCGACACTGGTGTGGAAATCCTCTGTGTGAGAGGTAGATGTGTGGGTCTCATGAAACTTTGAGGGTTCAGACAGTAACGTGGTTGACAATTCAATCATGGTATCTAATTTCAGTGTTAAGGTATAGCTACATCAGTCAGATCGATTGAACAATTTGAATGTGAACACCTTAAAATGGTCGCTCAAAGAGACATGAACTCGCATGGCTTAAAAGAACAATGTCGATTCGATTTAGAACTCTTGTTTTGATGCGGGAGTATTATTTAGGCATTGGTAAAACGTATTTACCTTTTCGTGAAATCGCTTCATTTCAGTATGAAAAATGTGCAACAGCGCCTTTATATTAATGTCTTAAAACAGTAACCCTGACAGTAAGTCAATCAAAAGTTATTCTTCCCAAACATATAAATTTCGACTGAATAATCGACTAAGTATTAGGAATGGTCTACTTAATAATTGACTACTGTTGGGTTAAATATTCCGGTTCCATCAGTGTATGTGTATCCGCCAGCCTACTTCAATGAATAACCCGATTTCATGAGCTCAATAACAATAATTGCAATAGGATGGTCACTAGTCAGTAAAAAGCACAGCATGTCTCAACGGATACTGCCACTATTGCTCGAATTTAAAGGCGATATAACAGCTTTTTTTTTGCATATTAAATTCCTCAAATTTGCTAGTTATCATTAATGTTTATATATTATATTGTTACGTTTGAGGTTAAAACATCTCATTACACGACCCGATACGCCGTATCCATAAAAAAAGGTTATCCCTGGTGGAAGAACATGGTATGACAATCTAAAAGTTGACTATTCCATCATTGTGCTACGTTAACAACTTGAGTGTTTAAGTATCGCTACATCAGTCAGATCACTACCTTCGAGTGGTCATTTTGAAGTGAACACCTTCAAATGATCGCACAAAGGGTAATGGACTCGCTTGGCTTAACCGAACCATGTACATTCGTTTTAGATTTGTTTATTGATTTAGGAGTATTATTTCTGCCATTTGTAACACTTTTTTCTTAAGAGCACTTTTTTTCAGTAAGAACTGTGTCCTACATCGCCATTATGTTCTTAGATTGGTTGGTTATTTACAGCCATACTTGTTTATTGTAGCAGGGAAAAGATTACAAAAAGGAGCAGGATGGTATAATTTCAATCAAGCTGTTTTTGTTGCCCGTGTATTTTTGTACTATTTTGGCATTTGAGGTAGAGCTGGTGGTGTGGACCTTTTTCTTGAGAATTTAATGTATTTTGCTAAAAAGAAAATTTGTGAAATCATCTGTTTTCTCATTTCTTTGGCCAGCAGTTAGCATAGCATTATGCAACAGCAGTGTTCTCCTGACAGTATAGCGTTCACCTTTACGCACTTCAAAAGCATGTTTGTTCGAAAATTTCTCTTGTATATATATCCAATGGGCGGTTACATTCCTTTGATTTTTTTTAAACGATATATCATGTATCAAGAAAAGTGTGGTTGTATCTATGACGTCAATTACCGTAAAAAGGGCTTACGGGACTGGTCCAAAGCCCGACTGACTTCCTGAGGTGAAACGGGTCAACTATCTCAAATAGCGGAGTTCTCAAGACTGATGTTTAAATCATGACACGTGACAGGTGCATGTTGTCGAACGTTGCCCATTGGATAAAACAGTTACATGATTGACACAAGTGGGTGTCTACAAAATATCATCTCGCTATCACACACTCGGGGGCTCCGTCCTCTCGTGAGATGATAGCTCGATGATATTTTGTATACACCACTTGTGTCATCATGTATCTATCCGTGATCTTTTCCTATTTTGAATTGCTGCTTTTTGCCAGTTGAAATGTGAGACTTGCTGTTGTTCTATAGGCTTTAACTTTTGATCTCTTGATCTTTTTGTCTCTTCCAATCGACACTCTTGGCTGTATAACCTGCCGAAATTATTTAGACGAATTTATTTTATTTCCCCATGTTGCCTGTTTCTTTGGTTTATATCTCTCCATAATCTCTGTTTACTTCCAATTTCTCCTACCTGAAAGGCCCGATGGCATGACATGGCATCCGTCCGTCAACTTTTCGCTATTTTGACATCTTCTCCAGAACCAGTGACTCTAGGAAGACCAATGGAGATTCTAAATTGTAGATTTGGTGACCGTTACCCCAAATACGAGTCAAATGGGTCATGACCTAAATACCATGTTCTTGTGTATATCTGCAGTACAATAAGCTCGAGAAAGCTGAAATGTATTTTGCAAACCCCCCAGTCAATTGGAATCTAAATCTGTCTATATTGTGACCCTGTGGCCCCAAGTATGGATCACAGGGGCCACGGCCTACATATCCTATCTTCAGCTTCTACATAAAGTACTTGCAAATAGTTATACATCTCATAAATACGTCAAGGAACATCAAGTGGACTGTTTAAAGCCTGACGAGCTACAGAGTCAGAGACTCTATTTTGTAGCTTTTAACAGTATTCCTATCTGGATCATTTTCTTTCCACAGAGCTTATACCCTCTGTTCTCCATGGTCTGATGTTAAAGTGAAGAAATGGACTGTCCTGATGGTTTGCAATTGAATCTCGTGATGCAATCAGCGACGCCGTTGTAAAACTAACATTTGCCAATGACAGGTCATAATGATAAAATAAACACAGGTTAAACGTGATGTATGTTTGACCAATATTTCACCGGTTCTTTAGCGAATGTTGATTGTTTGTGTCCAAATTGAAATGAACAATACACAGAATAAACTGCATCCGCTAATATCGAGTAGCGTAGCAATTCATTATCAACCAACCAAGACCTCTGAAACGTTCGGTAATGTCCATTTAGTTTTCTGGATGGACAGCAGACATCTGGAAATGCACTACTGTTGGCCTGAAAGATCCTCCTTGATGTTATCGTCAATATTTAGCTTATGTCTAAATATGATTTACTTCCTGCACAAAGGATGACATAAGGCTGACTCACCTCCGTTAAAGTCGATGACACAACACCTGTGCCCCGTTCAATAGCAGCGAGCGCTTCAATTGCTCAATGTAGCGCTCAATGTAGCGCTCAATGTAGCGCTCAATGAGCGCTTCTTCTCTCTTGAACGACACAGTGCAAATTCCTCAAAGTTTGCTCGCCTTGCTACGTAGCGCTACATTGAGCAATAGCGTTCAAGATAGGTTTCAAAGTAATCGCTCTTTGAGCGATAACTTTGAAACCTATCTTGAACACGGCACAGAGGTTCGAGCCTTTTTAGCGATTTTCTCCACAAGAACGGATTCCGAAGTTTCCTCTAATGGTCGACCACACGATTGTTTTAAAAACTATTGCATGTCATGTCATATACTTTACATGAAGGACAGTGTCACTCGGAATCAAGCACAGGGGAAAGGTTAGCCTCTTCTTACTGCAGCACGTACATGGGTAAGGTTTTCATCTGACTTTTCCAGGCGAAAGAAAACCAAAATGTAAGTTTCCAGTTACAAATAAAAATTCTTATTAATTATCTTCACTTACAAGACTGCTGAAATTATCTCTTTTTATGGTTAACCAAACCAAACAAGAAATGTTGTTACTTTGAATATTCATCAACATACATGTAGGGTCTATCTGCAAGAAAAAAGGTTTGGTTTCTTCACATTCCCACTATACATGACAAAGATTTTCATCCATCTCTCTACAGAATGAACATTCCGCATTTCAACAGTTATTTTTTTGTCATAAACAATTCCATGTAAACATTTAAACTGAAAATTGAAATTGAAAAACTGAAAAAGTCCGACAACCATTACATATCTTCTATACAGATTAAATATTTTGTTCCATTCAGGATCCTTATTTTCAAATAAACTTTCCCACTTATAACAAATAGATAGTTTAGAATTGTCAAACATGAGTTTACCAAAAAACATTATTGAACCTTTTGTTGAAGTCCTGAAATCTCTATGTAAAGATCTAACAAAGTTTTTCTGTATAAGAATCAAATCTTCAAAAGGAAACAAACCCTGGTATTTTATTTAATGGTCAAAAGTCCTTTTTTTAAAAGTGTCTATAGTGATCTTGATTTTTTAAGTTATGATTAGTCCATATGGGATAAGATAGGATTTCATTCACATTATCATCCTATATAGTATTGTTCGTTCAATACAAATGTGGCCGTCGACAGGAAAGCATATTGACTCAAAGCCGTATTGACTTGAGTGACGTGAAACGATTGTTGCATGCTATTGTTACCATGTCATTTGACTGTAGTCCCAGCTGTTACATTACATTTGTGACTGCATTTCATTGTGTTACTTTCGTTTCTGTAAAAAATACATAATGAAACAATTATGGACTGGTGAATTCGGTAAATACCCGTTTTTATGAACCCGAGAAAACCATATTGACCGAGGTATTGACCTCATCACCAGTCTATAATTGTTTTATAGACACTGACACTTGAAAATTACATGTATTGTTTCATTTCATGTGGTTTTCCTATATATGTAAAGTTGCAGTGGGGATAATTTCATGATATTTGAACATATTTTTACATCAATCATGCGCAAACTCCCATCTTTAATTTCGTTTTTCATAGTACTCCTTTTAATGTATCTATTTTGTCATTCCAAATAAATTTGAAAAACATTTTCTCAAGGGAAGTACTAAGTGATTCAGTGGGTTTGGCAGAGTATTGAAAATGTGCACTAAGTTGGACATGTGCCAGGGTTTTTAATCACGGTAATTTTACCAGTTGGTGTCAAATGCCCATTTCTCCATGTTCCAAATGCAAGTAATCTATTCATTTCTTCAAGTCTTTTTCTTGTGTTGATAGCCCATACATCTTTTAAGTAGGAGTAAATGCTATTCCTAAAACTTCAAATTTATTGTTTTGCCCTTTTATATTCATGTAACCGAGTCGATTGTGTAGATGATAACAAAACACAGACGAAGGTTGGTGTTCGAGTATGGCCAGCAGTTTATTCACAGTAGAATATACTATAAAAAGAAAACCCTGAAACAATAATAACAATATTTAAGAATTAGAGTTAATGATGACTGTAAGCCAATACATTTGAATATCTATAACGCTTACATGTAGGATATATGAATGCATGTTATTAACAATACATTATGCTAGATTACCGGTAATTTAAACATGATTACAGTTGATATTATAATAAATCATAATTGTACACATACATATTATACATGAATGTACCCTTAATCACATTATGATATATGCAATATCTATAATATGAGCATAATATGCATAAGACACAAGGATATAAAATATATAATAAATGAAAACCCACCAAGTGTGTGGACTTGGGTTTATGCACGACCAGACGTCACATTACGTTATCATCATGACGTCATCATCATCAACATCTGCATAGATAATAAAACTATTTACAATACTATAGGCATTGATGCAGATGATAAAAACAATACTAAAATACTACATAATTAAAACCCTGTTTCATGCATTCATCTAAACATACATTCTACATTACACACATTGCATTTAATAAACACATACATTCAACACAACACACGTTGCATTTAATAAACACATACATTCAACACAACACACATAAATTACTGTTTCACATTCTTACCTTTCGTACAACACACTTGTTTACTTTAATTTATACTTGAGAGTGATATAGTTTATTTGATGTTAAAGTTATTTAAGTTTATGTTTAATAAGAATGATAACTACAGCAGAACACATATAATGTGTTCATACAAATAAACTATTACCGAACACATTGTACTATGTGTCCATGAACACAAAGCATAGAAATGTAAAAGACAATATTTACACCAAGCATACATTATATGAATAAATACAATATCCCTACAATACTAGGAATACACAAACATGAATTACAATATTAGAGCATAATAACTAACCTTGATATTATGAATCCAAATCCAAAGATCCTAATGAATGACACAAAGATCCCAAAAAGAAGTCACAAATGCAAGAGACAACGTCTTTGCACCTCCTGACAAATCTAAAGAGTAAAGCTTAAAATCCTACCTAAACCTAACATACAGAAGAGAGAAGCTGAGAAACCTAGAACAATAGAAAGTAGAAAGGTCGCGCTTGGGGCAGGCTATTGTTTGACAGTGCACTGGTGATTGAGTGAGTGCAAAATGCTCATGCAAAGGCTGTGAAGTGATTTTGGCTAAACTAAGTGTGAAGTATAAGTTAAAAGATATGGTTGACTGAATAGTATATTCAGTCAGAGCATAAATTAAAAATAACAATAAAATATATATACAATATTTGATGCTGTTACATTCATATTTTCACAAAGAATATCTCTGCAACCTGCTTTTGAAGCTATCCAGATCACACTTGTACACATGAGCATTCGTCAGACACACCATCATGTGCTTTGTTGACTGGTGTAAGTTAAAAAGGTATCTATTCTTTGAATTGTCGATGCTGAACGTTTCACTTTGACCACAGATCAAAACAATGGTTTGCACTGTTTTGTCTTTCCAAAAATTCGAAAAAAATATACTCATTTGAATACATTGCGTATAGATACGTAGCTACGCCAATGAGTCAAATGCCTAGATCTTTGAAGTCACTCGGACGATTTGGCTGCTGAAAGATTTTTCATTGGTTAAGAAACAGTGATACATTATGTACTTAAACCATTGCACATGATAGAGCTAGATGATACGGAAATAGTTACACAGTAGACAGGCTCTACCTAACAATTGGTTTACATAAGCACACGGCCGATGAATGAAGACTGGCAAGTAGTAGATTAATGTTATTTTCAGTCCAGTAGGTACATTCAGCCCCTTGAACAGACTAGTCTTGTTAGTGCGCACCTAACATCTCTAAGATTCAAATAAGAAGTGTATTATTGTGAGGCTAAACCTAATAATGAACTGCATATATGGTGGAATTCACGCACAGATGTGCCCTTGCCTTTAAGAGGATGTAATCTGATGGAAGACTGTAAATTGGATTACATTTCAGATTAAGCATTGTGCATCAGTACCAATCTGACAATGTTAGCTTAATTAAACACGTTTCTTTCTTCTTGAAATAAGGTGCTCTCACGAAAATGTAAAAAAGTGGCTTAATAATACTTCTGGATCAATAAATAAAGTTTTAAAACGAATGTAAATGATTCGGTGAAGCCATGCGAGTCCAATTCCAATCGAACGGCCATTTAAATGGGTTCACAATAAAATGGCCCCTCGAAGGCAGTAGCCGACAAGAAATAGATGACCTTTGAAATAGGGCTTGTGAAGTTAGCAGTCGAGTAAGCTCCGTTATAATATTTACACTTTAAGCACTGAGTCTATTTAGAGTTTAAAACAACAAGAAAACACCACTATTCTCAAACGATTATATAAAGTTATTCAAAACTCTGCTCAATGATGTATTGTTGTAGTACAGTTTTACTTTCCATTTACCACATGCATGCAAAACAAGAGTATTATACTGTATTAAGGTCTAGGGTAAGGAACATTTATAACTGTTTTGTATATGTTTTATTCTTTATTCAAACACAATTACATTTCAAACATGAATGGATCAGAACCCATGTATTTCTAAAACAATTCTCATTGATTTCAACTATTCGAATCAACTACCTTTACAAACTTTAATTATACATAATTGACAATATCCATGTACAACTATATTCATCAAACCAAACGATATATGTGTGAAAAAGTAATTCCAAGGACTTGCTGTTAGAGGATCAATCCCAGTTACCACCGATAAGATACTAAGTAATGTTGTCCAAGTATTCCCTGATGGTAGAAACCACAGCTGCACACATACGGTGATTGAAATACTTTTCCTGTAGGCCACAACCTGACAAGATAATATATTATGTTATTTTTCATCCCAGATAATGATTTCCCCTGTTCCCATAAAACAATTAATTTTCTCTTAGAAGACATTATTTCAGGAACATGTTGTTTTCTTTCAATTTCTCAAAACAAATTGCGACAGTAGAACATACATCATATGGAGGATATTTGTCTTTCCTTGACAAATACCATGTTTATCTCATCGCGTGAGGTTGAAAAGTATGTAATTCACGAGGTGGCGCAACCACGAAAGAAATATACTGTTCAAATTGACACTAAATTTGATACATAAATATACAAAATATTGCTTGGAGATAGCATACAGAAATCATGAATCATGTCGCACAGCTTGATTCACGTATACAACATAGTTAATTTCACAGGTGTAAGGAAATGTCAGTCCGGGCTTCAATTTGTTACGTGCTGTTTTGATCTGCAAATTAACCCGCTGTCCTAGCGCGGTCTATTTTGATGGTGGTGATATATTGATATTAAGATACAGTTGTCACGCTTGATCTGTCGACAACGCTGTTGATTAGTAAATAATGACCCGGTGCCGAGCGGTTATGGCATATAAACTTGCGAGGGCTTTCGCCCGAGGCATTCGGGTCATTATTTGACTTGCACCTTCGCGGAAAACTTTTTTTTTTAAAATGTCATACATGCCTTTTAAAGGGATACTTTGCTGATGTATATGACATGAACAAAATATTTCCTCAATACAAAATACACTCATGATTTCAAACTGAATTCTTCATCACTTACACAAAGTAGGCATAGAAGTCGGTATATAACTATACAGACGTGACACAACCGAATGTACACTTATTGGCATTGATATTCATATGTTTCTCAAATTTCTGGCGCCAATGTACGGGCTTACATGTACATATATAGCTACGAACAGCCCGTTCTAATTCTTCCAATTAGTGCAAGATGTATTTCTGATTAGTGCTATGCTCCATGGGGAGATGTTATGTCAGGCCATTGACACATCTCTTAATACTGCTAAATTAAACGTCTGAAATTCACATTATTTGCAGCGTGTCCCGTGAATTTTACCTGCAATGAAGATTTTAATTTTGATAATAATTCTTTATAAAATGTCATTCTAATTAAAAATCTGTCCAAAAACACAAGTCCCGGTGATTCCCTATGTAACATTGCATGGGTTCATAACAAACAAAACGACGAAAAATCAAACACGAAACAGAAATACAAAGTTAACTCAATGTTGAATTCAAAATAAAGGAAAGTGTAAATATTAATAATACGTCTGAAATCCGCCATACCAACATGCAATCGTTCTGTACTATTTTAATTCGATATCACGTGATAACAATTAACAAATCAAATATTTGATGTTGTCTTATTAAGTGATTAATCCTTTTAATTAATGGCTAAAGAAAAAGCATCAATATATTAATACAAGAACTAAATGTGATGTTGAATGAATACAACCTAAATCAACTATCCTCTAAATTCGCCTACACTTTACCCTCTACTGTAATGAAGAATTTAGTAACATTAACAATAGAAGCCACTCGCATTCCTCGCTTAAAACTTTATAAATATTTTTGTCAAATATGTTCAAATGTAACCAACAAATGTTATTTTAGAAGTTGGAATGATAAGAATTGCGAAAATTATATGGATAACAACTTCTCAACTTTCTCAACTTAATCATCAGACATATGATCTACGGATTTATTTTTAAATGAAGGTAAACGACAGCAAGGCATGTTTTATATGGTGATGCGAATGTAGGTTTCATAGACGTCATTAAAATCATTATATAAAGTTACTCTATAATCTTATACAATGATTAAGCCTTCCAGGTTTCAGGAGAAATAGAAGTGTTTATTCACAAAATTAACAATTAGCCTAGAATTGTGTTGACATTTTATAAGTATGTTAGTAAGCTAACAAAAAAGATGCTATTCCTTATCGGTAGAAAGCATATCGAATTGCCGGCATGTATGCAGTCAAAATAAATAATATTGTTTGTATAACATTGCTTGACAAACATATATTTTTGGTATTATCGTTTCAGAATAAATCCATTCGGTTTCATAACAACTTATTTATTTTATTTAAAACGTTCCAACACACCAAATGTGCTGTTTACAGTACAAATAATTTCACTCATAGTCATCCCAATCGCCAAATATATAATTACTAGTTTCCAATTAAAATCGAGTAACATGATGATGCATGTTTAGAAACCGAAACTGCACGTCCCGTTTACCTGCACAGTCGTTATATGACCTATTAAATATTATCAAGCTAAATTTGTTATGTTGTCTGTTATAAATAATAACAAAACCCCTTATGAGCGGGATGTTATTATTTATAGAAGAGTTATAAAGTGAGCTCATTCTCTTCCTTCTTTTTATAGAGCAATTATTTCCATTAAATCATTACAAAAGAGTAACGGGACCAATTTATGCAACCGTTTTCTCCTCTGAATTAGAAATAGTTTTTGTTCTTGTTACAGCCTGATTCCCAATCTGTGGCAAATGAAATAAAGACGTTGACATATTTAAAGCTTAACCCGAAAAATCAATTAACCCTCAAATACGCTAATGG
Organism: Gibbula magus; assembly: GCA_936450465.1. Classification (NCBI taxonomy): domain Eukaryota; kingdom Metazoa; phylum Mollusca; class Gastropoda; order Trochida; family Trochidae; genus Gibbula; species Gibbula magus. The sequence goes on from OW388305.1 coordinate 2,104,196, forward strand.
CCTCCTATATTACCATATTTGTCATTGGAAATTGATTTGATAATGTCATGCTCTGTATAAATCATGATCAGAGGTCCCCTCATCATACTCTCCAACCATGCTACGAGGCCATATTGAATATGATTGAAGAATTGCTGAACTGTGCGAATCCGGCGCTTCGTCTGTTCCCGTCAGGAAACTCACAACACTCAATCTATATACAAACCACTGAATGAATATTGCAAAATTAGAGAAAAGTAAGCATTTTTCGGTAGAAGTATGAGAATGGGAATATATTATGAATATCAATGTGAAGAAACAGACTTTATTCGTATATCAAATTTAAAGTAGGTGAGGTGAGATGATTTAGAGTTTAACGGCGCTTTCAAGAGTACTTCACTTGTATAACGGTTAATGGTATTATGGCAGGGAGAAAGCCCACAACGTAATGTGGCCATGTAGTGCGCTGAAACCTGCGAGCATCGGCTGAATCTAGCGAACCATCGGTGGTACATTGCTATATATCTCTTGATCCAAAGCCGAACTCACTACCCACTGCGCTATCCTGTACAGGAAATGTGAACATTTCCGTTACCAGAAACAAATGATCTGCTAACGCCGATTTTGTGAAAAGTCCTTGTTTGGGGGTAACATGAACATGAAGATGATTCATTCAGTAATTATTTATTCATCCAAACTTTAAGTCATGTTATGGGTGGTATCGTGTTTGGAAAAGGGACGCAACTAAACTATCTCATTCACAACAGTGTTTCATGAGTACGTCACAACCGATAACTGAACTGCTTTACAAAGCAGGGTTGGATTTTAAATCTCACTGCTACTAATTATTGAATGATTGACGGACAGACGGATGGTATCATAAGTCAAACATGGTTAGTTTAGGTCGACAGTTTCAAATTACAGTTAGAAATATTGAATGTTTCTGAACATCTAGTCCTACCTCTAATGGCATGCTACTATTAATCTTAATCTCTTGATCAAGCGATGTACCTAACAAGAAGGATGTTTTCTAACTCTAGCGAATCACATTTAAAACACTGGAGTGAAATCAGACCAGAATGTTATTTCATTCAGCAAGAAGTGAATGCAGATTTTGACAAACCAATTCTAAAATCGAAAAGCAACATTGCCCATGCAGCGTTAAACAATAAATCACCCACTGAATACAGACATTCGGGTTATAGAGCGTATATTCTAATACCTTTGTTGACATCCTCGATTTGATAACATTAATCTAATAAAATGTTAAACGTGTTTTACGAATATGTGAAAAGGATACGCAATCATCTTCTTTCAAATAAGGAAAACGTCACTAAACAAACAAATCTTTAGATAGACAATCTGTTATGTTCCCCATAACACGACACATTGATTGATGATGTTGAGCAGAAAGGTTTGATTTGAACCAAAGGATATTGTAACTGACAACCTGTTCGTTCAGAGCTGAAATACATTGAAATGGATCGGCTAAATGATCCTTCTTTGAGCCGCCTCGGAACTCGACAACATATGATTGACAGAGAAGTCATTCTGAAAGTAAAAACGTTTGTCATTCTGACAGATTTAAAAAAAAAACTGTTATCATTCCTGCACTTTATCTCCAATAATATGATTGCACACTGTTATTCTGTTTCAATATTTTTATCGTAATGTAACAATAACAATGACATGAAAATCACATTCCATCACTTACATGGAGGACAGAACATAGACTAGACATAGACACTAAACTCTGACATGTATATTGTAACTTTTATAGTGAATGAAACATAGGGCTGTGCAATATTATCGATATACCGGTATATATCGGTACAAAGTGTGTATTGCAATTATTGCAATATGATTTGTGATATTGCAATATATCGCACCAATGCATTTTAAGTAAAATTAAGTTGAAAATCTATCCTTTTAGGCACAGACACATAGTTGAATGCTCCAAAAAATGTTTGATGTGCAGGAATATGAGTTGGGCAAATTATTGGAGACATTTTTTGTTATGTAAATATCATTAGAATTTGCTTACATAATTACCTTAATACCTTGTTGTATATAGTTTGTAAGATCTGAAAGGCATTTTATCAAATATTTCATGTTTAAATCGGATAACGATGTATAAAAGCTCAATGTAGAAGTCATTCAATATATCGCAGTATTATTGCAATATGTGTGCTGTATATCGCAATATATCGCAATATGAATTTTGCCACAATATCCAGCCTTATATTGAAACATATAGCCTCAACCAGCTATTTTGGAAAATGATACCGTTATAACCGGTTTAAATGTTCAGGCAAACGTTATATTCTGACAACATACGTAATGGATTTGGTCATGCTATTACTTTTCAATCTGTCAACTTTTCCGGATAGTGTCACCAACATAAACGTAAATCAAGTGATTTTGCTATGAATGAAATATTCAATTTAATTTCAAAATAACATCATGAACATTAAAGTGATAATAGGTTGAAAATCAAAATGTGCCTTTCTATATTTCGCTATTCTCTTCCACATAGGTTGATCCATTCGTTTCTTTCATATCAAGGTATGTAGAGCACGTTCTGGCCCAATTTCCCCAATGCACAGATCAGGTGCCATGGTATGCAATAAAATAATATGAGAATTATGTCTTATTCGGGAGGATTTGAAAATATGTTATCTTCAGGAATCAGGTATTAATTTCCGTTTCTAGAGTCTTTATATTTTATGACTTGCAGTGGCATTTCCGACATGTGTACATACATGTACGTATACTTCCATGTGTTTTATAACTTCGACATTTGACTTAGTCAGTACTCTGAACCCGTAATTGGCAAAATATCGAACGCAGTTTCTCCCTTAGTATTTTTGAGTAAGGAAACGTATACCGTGCATGGTAACTTATAGATAAATGATGAAATGTTTATATGCTCCAGTATAACAAATTGTGTTTTCGCAACTTACAGCATTTTAAACGTCATCCTTCTTCCAGAACTAGTCGAGAAATCTCAGCCTGTTAACGCTCGTGGTGGAAGATTTAACTAGTTAAACTGCCACTATTGTCTGAATGTCTGTAATACAGTGTACAATTGTAATTAACATATGCATTTTAGACCAGGAAGCAATAGTCCAGAGCCAGTTAAACCATTATTGATTGTCAAGCAAAGAAACAAAAACATGTTTAACATAGATTGGTACGACGAGACCAGAATCGATGGGAGGACTTTCAACCAAATGAGCTATATCACCGACTCCAAATCAGAAAAATAAGTTTGTCATTGATATGTATAAACCAGTCCCATCTCAGGGGTCAGAGCAAAGGTTTGACATTTTAACCCTGGTGTCGTATACTATTGATTATAGATATGGCTTGTCAAGTACACATCCTCATCAGAAACCTTCTCATCAACGCCCTTTTATGAAGTAGAAGCTATATTGAAAATGATGGACAGAACTACGTCGGTTCGACCTACTTATTAACTCTGTGGCCGACAATGGTCCAGTCGCATCACCTCCACTGAATGAGAGATCGAAACTCACGAAGCAAACACCAGGGTAAATATAATGTTGAATACTTAGAATGTTGATTAATTAAAACTAGATTATGTAAAATACAATTAATATTTGATATTTCCTCATAATGTCGAGTGCTACATCAGCTGCTGTGAAGCCTCTGCCAACGTTATTACAATATCGGGAGGTAAACCCGAGCCTTCAGCCTGAGATCTATCACCTTGGCCTCTCCTGGTCTGAATCGCTACGCTACTAATATATTAGTATATATTATGTTGGTGCAGAGTATGATATATTTTAGTTGGTTGTAATGTATTCTTAAATATTTGGTTCGTTTTAATCTTTAAACACAAACAGATTAACTTTGATCTTGTGTCATGGTGACACCTCACCCTGTCACACATCTGTATGTTTTAGGGATTAAGAGGGGATTAGATGGTTACTTGACTGTGATTGTGGGGCTGTATCCTGTTTTAATTAGTGCCACATTTGACCAGCTCTCACTATTAGAAGAACTCGGTTCACTGTCATAATTGATTTCAAAAACAAAAAAATACTGATACTTAATTAAAGAACTCATAATTTATAAAGATTTTTGTTCATAGTTAAAGTCTTTTTGACAATTTTAATCTCTGTGAAACAAAAATGGTCACTCTACAAAGACGAACAGACAAAATCCCCAAGGACATAATCATCTCAGACAATTGATCACTGGACTAATTTTTAATTAATATGCACTTTCCCAGAACAATCACTTTGAAGTTTATACCTAAATGCTTCTGATTTTAAACTTCTTTGATAATGTCACCATCAAATAATAAGTTCAGTCCTTTGTTAGAAATAAAATGATATTCTCTGCATATCTATTTATGATCACTATCTTTGCATGAAGTTCTTTGGGGCATATCTTGCTTTTTTATGCTAAATTTGTTGTCTAGGTTCTGGCATTTATATAATCATGTGCAATGTTATTTATTTTGTTTTTATTCCAACCAAAAGTTCTGTTTGTCTTATTAAGTGGTTCGAGTGAGAAACAGAATATAGCTAAATCCCCTCCAAACAAAAGATGTAAGACAAGCGAGGTGTAATTTATTACACAGGTCGATTAGGCCAGGTAAGTGGAAAGACAGTTCACTCATCGCAGTGGATACACACTGTGACACTAATTAGCCCTCCTGCTGTGATCCCCTTTGATCAAATGGTTCTAAGCCGGGAATGCAAACTGCGAGACCAGTAGCCTCGTTATGGATGAATGAACCCTGAGCGTATCACTCAGAATGAGGAGAGATATAGTGTTTATTAATGTGTCATACATACTGAGTAATTTATACATGTTGATACATAAAACGTATTATCGGGTAGTGATTCGAAGCAGAATGAATGCATACATTATACATGAAGAGAATGTTCATAAACAACAATCTCGTGTGTTTGTTAATGTATGTATGTACTTGTGAGGTACTAATATGAGCAACAGTTTGCTTTTTACTTAAACCACATTCTTCATGAATAAAAATATGTTTAAACCACATACATTACACCTTTATAAATACCTCTCCAGTATATAATACATGTAATACAAATTCATTCATCAAAACTGAGAAAGCACAACATTGAATAAAGGTGAATACATGTAATAGAATAACAGTAATTTACAACATTTTACTTCACAAGGAAATTAGTTAGGTATTTAGGTAAAATAGTAATGCACTGAAAGGATGATACTTTGGCTTATTGGCTTATGTAGTGCCGCTCCACAAAACCACAAAATATAACAAAGTACAATTTGTAATCCAAGATCAATGTACAAAATCAGTGATCAAACGGTTACACAAAGGTAAAACACTAATTTGGAAATATCTTCAAAGACACATGCTGTATAGGATGATTTAAATGTTAGTGACTCTTGAATAAAATTATAGACAGATTCGAGGATATAATTATTTGTTCTTTTGTTTAAAAAATATTCCCTTTATATATATATATAAGTTTGTCGAGGTTACAAACGCTGCATCTCTTAATCATGTTAAAACTATGATTAAACCAGAACAAACGCCTAGTTACTTCGACTTAAACTTCGGAAGTAGATTCTGTCAAATTATCCATTGTCGTCTCAAGCTCGGCTGCAGTGATCTGAACGCCGACAGATACAATCGACACATATCGGAAACTCGGAAGTGCTCATTTGGTCACTATAGCGAAGACGTAGTACACTAGCTTTTCACATGTCGGATTTATCAAAACATTTTGAAAAGTAACCATTTCCTATAATTGTTGTTACTGACAAATAGTATATACATGTATAATATATGTTTCATTACTGAATAACAGCTGCAGCAACCGTCATTACCAGGCATACCAAACAACACAAGAGAAACATTTCTTTTTATACTTGGAAAATAATTGTAAAGGCTTTTTCTTGTTTTAAGTCTACCTTATTTCAGTGACGTGTTTCCCTATATAAATATCTCTCCCGTTGACAGGATTTATACATTATAACATGAAACGTACATTACAACAAGAAATAATTTCATATACCAAAAAATAAATATGTAAATTCAACAATTTCCACAACCTATATACATGGCCATTCAACAATTGAAAATAAGAAATGTATGCTATTGCATGCTAACAAATATGACATTTGGTTAAACTTCACGTGCTTTCTACATTTGGAAACGTTCACTTAAGTCAATAAATGTGCAAACAGAATCCACACTTTTTAAGTTAGTCTCATCAGATAAGTCTATGTTACCATAAGGAACGGTTTTCAAATTAAATCCATTAACATAATAACTGTCTAAAGCGTTTTGCTATGATGTCATAGAGGTATGTAAGTTGATATGCAGTACTATCACCTGGCATAAACCCTGACATTGTTGTCTCGCAAAAAGGTGAACACTGTTTGAAAACGCATTGTTCAAATATCTTCTCGATACAGGAAGGAAGTACTACAGGTGTATAATTTTGATATTCATTTACACTGCCTTTCTTGTGCAAAGGATATACAGAAACTTCATTCCATATGGAAGGAAATATATACCCACACAATGACTTATGTTTAACGTCTATTTAACTTTATTTCGGGTCAAAACAAATTCACTTAATGAATTTGGTTTCTATAATCAACATCTGGTAACGGTTTATCTGGGAAGTCAACTTTAGGTTTGTCATATACATATATGTATGTAATGTATTCTATGAAAAGTTAGACGTAGTTACACAAGTGGATATCTGTTATGCTATATAATACCGATCTAATAATTCATTACTGTTCTGACATTGTAATCACTGTATGAAATGTGCGTGTGTGTATTCATGATGCCCTCCGTATTTATATTGTATGTACTTGTATCTTGACGAGGACAGGAATTTCAGATAAGCCTTTGGCTTGTTTGCATGTCCTCATGCATGTATAATTAACATGAAGAATATGTTTAAAACATATTACCGATTCATGGATAATCAAATCCATGTCAATGATTATGGGATAGAGTTTAACATATCTTATTCAGTAAGAAAAAAGGATTGGCAAACAAGCCCGTTTGACTTATATGTTAATACCGCTATAGTGAGTGAGTGAGTTATTGTTTAACGCCACTTGGGCAATATTGCAGCCATTAGCATACATTGAACAAGTGATGTAGATATAATACAGTGATATCTTCCTTAATATATTGTACACAATATATTTCACTCATGTCCATCTAATATAAACCTATACCTTATTTTATCAAAAGGGGTTGAGTATGCTTTATTGATTACATCTGAATATGTTGTATTGCTATAAAAATGTAATTTTCATTCTATGAAATGTTTTTACTTGTCTGTGTGTTGCTCTGTCTTTAAGACAATGCAATTAAGCCACTGTAGTGAACGGCCGATTTCGTTAAGTAGTTCAGCATTAGTATAACCAAGAAAGTTAATCCGTTATAACAACACAAGCCGTCATCTCTCAAGCATCAAAGGATATTTACTGTAATACCAAATATCTGCTTCCCGGTAAGACACCTGACCAGATAGTGTCAGTGTTACTTGAATAAACAAGTGCAGGTGGTACTAAGACAATTGTCTGTCTCGGTGTCATGAGTTGGTTGTAACAACATGAACACTATTTTTTCTCAATCTAGTTGTCCAATGACAGTTAATGGGTAAACCAAGGAACCAATGAAATTAAATTAAGTATGAAATCGTCAGAACAATTTGTTTGCAAACTTTGCCAGTTGCGAAAAGACTTTTGTTGAAGTAGGACAAGTTTCGTAATCTTCCGGTTCAAAGTTCAAAGTTCTAACATTGATGGATTTATAAGTTTACAATTTGTGTTCTTGTGCATCTGGATATTCATATTGTTGGATTCGGTGATAAGGTAAGTTTCTTTCATTAATCCTAATATTTGATACTTGATTTGATTACCAAATATTATTCAATGAAAACATTAATTATCCTGAAAGGACGACAGTTAAACAACAACCAAACTCTTAGGTAACAGCAAACCTTATTGAAATCAATGAAATTGCGGACTGTAATTTGAGCGTCATTTATATTTATTATAAACTTGTTTGTCCATATATTTTGTTTTCTGAACCGATTATTATGATGGCCGAGAGGGGACATCGCTCTTTCGCCCTCTGGTATCAACACGACAAAGCGATAAAGCGATATAGTCACACAACAAAGCGATAAGGCTGCACGACAAAGCGATAGAGCAACACGACAAAGCGATAACGCCGCACGACAAAGCGATAACGCCGCACGACAAAGCGATAGTGTCGCACGACAAAGCGATAGTGTCGCACGACAAAGCGATAACGCCGCACGACAAAGCGATATAACAACGCGCTAAAGCGATAATAACAGCACGATAAAGCGAAAGAGCGATAAAGCGAAAGAGCGATAAAGCGAAAGAGCGATAAAGCGAAAGAGCGATAAAGCGAAAGAGCGATAAAGCGATAATTACAGCGCAATAAAGCGAAAGAGCGATAAAGCGAAAGAGCGATAAAGCGATAAAGCGATAAAGCGATAATAACAGCGCGATAAAGCGAAAGAGCGATAAAGCGAAAGAGCGATAAAGCGAAAGAGCGATAAAGCGAAAGAGCGATAAAGCGAAAGAGCGATAAAGCGAAAGAGCGATAAAGCGAAAGAGCGATAAAGCGAAAGAACGATAAAGCGAAAGAGCGATAAAGCGAAAGAACGATAAAGCGAAAGAGCGATAGAGCGAAAGAGCGAAAGAGCGAAAGAGCGAAAGAGCGAAAGAGCGAAAGAGCGATATTGACATGTCGACCGTAATCTTTTACATAACAATAGAATACTGGTTTCATTCAATTTCTTTTCATTTCACTTGATATTTGATTCACATAACATAACAATGATTTTGATAAATGATTCCACTTTAAATCCCCAAAGGTCGCTATTATATAAATATAATTAATACAAGTTTATTTTTTTATTAAGAATTTGAATAAACATATAATGAGATTTCTCTATAAAACAACTTACGGTGAATAATTGAGAAATCCATGACAATTAAAACTATAATAGAATAATTCAAAAAAGTTGACATCGTGTGTGTAAACCTGTACATAGATACTTCCTTAGACATACTTATGTGACTGAATATGATAGATTTAATCGAGCAAAGTAAAGTTTATATAAATCGGCGCACTTTGATTACTTTTGATATATATTCATCAACATAATAAGGATGCAGGTTAGTAGGAAGTCTATGGTATAAACACTTGTATATTATTTAGCCATTCAATAAAAAATTAAAGGAAAGAATAAAATCATAATAAAAAAAACTTGTTTTACTTGGTTTTAATGTACACATCAAATTGAAGCAGTGTGCGAAGAGTATACTATATAAAAATATCACAGTAGAATATTTGTATGACACGGAAATAGTTCTAAAGGGAGAAAAGACGTTTTGAGAAAATTTACTAATAGTGAACTCAGCGCAATGTCATGAATCATTAGTATGACTATAATAGGATTAACGCCTTCAGTGTATGGAGCTTAGCTTACATTCGGATAAGTTAATGGGACTTACACAATCTTCCCTTTAAGACTTCAATGGTTTTGCTCATATTTATTAAATTTGAAAAGTAATTATTGTAGATTATTATAGATATGTAGTTTATTATTAGTTTATTAATAATATCACTGTGTAAACGTAGTTTAGCAATAATTTACCACTGATGAAATTAATTAACATATTTTAGCTCTTCAAGCCTAAAGGTTTGGGTGTGAGGGCGAAAGAGGAAGGGAGCTTTACTTGGTTTAGTTTAGTAGTAAATGTCTTTTTTCACTGTTTGTCTCATGATTTGAGAATATGCCTTCCCCACTTGCATTCGATAGGATTCACTTACTGTGAGAATGTGTTCAATCATCATTATATGTGTTCCACCTATTGAGTCTGGGAAATTAGTTAGTTTCCATTTGCCGTCATAGCCTATTATATATTTCGATATCATCTTGTTTTAACTTTTGAAACCGCAAACCATTATGCATGGCATGGTATGATTTGGTATAATTGTACCCTTCTCAGCACACGGATAGCCAACAGACTTCCAATGGTGAATAATAGGATCTGATTGAGGGAATAATACAAAAGGGGAATAACTAAAAGAATTAACATTAACCTTTCTGCATTTGAGTTTTTACACACTCTGCTAATCACTCACTCGCAAATTTGCTAAAACATACATGTTAAGATATGAGAGCAGCATGAGTAGACCCAGATTGTTAAAATGTGAAACTTTTAATTCTCTGTATCAAATAGTTTTGAAGAAGAAGTCTTTTAAAGATTTTAGGTTGGACCCCCTGTCACATCCATATTTGGTGAGGGGTCAGGACCAAATGAACAAATAAAATTTTATATGTAAAATCTGAAAATGTCATCTTCCTATGTCAACTGGTTCCGGAGAAGAAGTCGTTTAAAGGTTCTATTAATAATGCCTGCCACGCCAATATTTGATAGGTGGCGAAGTTCAAATGAACAAACTTTGACCCCCTGTGTGCAAGGTATCTCTCCGCAAAATTTCAGCTTTAAGTGTGCTGCGGTTCATGAGGAGGAGTCGAAAATGTGAAAAGTTTATGGTTTGACGACGGATGACGGACGGACGCCGCACAACGGGCCATGTCACTTACAAGAGAGATCTGCAAATATTATCGATAATTGACAACGTTGACCCGGCGTGTTTATACCCGTACACGTAGATCCTCCCATAGACATACTTGTGTCAGCTCTCTTTTACCATTGTTTCATTGAAAGCATATTAATTTTTTATTTCCAATGGCGGCATGGTTCTTTGTCTCTAGTAAATAATTATTTCGCTTGGAAGAAGTTCTTCTAACGCCAGTAAAATAGCAGTTTCGTTTACGACAAAATAGTTTTAAAATTATCCCTGAAGATTTCTGTTGATCCAGATGAATACGTCAAACTTTCTTCTTACTTCCGCGTTTAAAAACCAATAAATTCAAAATACACCTATTCCTCCAGTATTCGTCCTTTAAATGATGTTGAAGTTGATCAAGTGTGATTGTTCTCTGTATACAATGTATGTGACTTCTATTTTCTTTATTGTAAACGAGGTTGTCGTGAAATGAATTCATTCGTGGTAAACACTTATTATAATTATTATTAAATGAGTTATAAGTTTTATTGCGCAAAGTTCAATGCAGTTTAAATAAAATAACGGTCTATGCAAAAATCAGAATATCTGACTACTCTTAATCAATATATGTTAATCAGAATAAGCAATGTGAAAGTGCAAGTGCGGACACTATTGTATCAACATTGGTATAATATATTTACCCATTCACTATTTTAACAATGTTTTATCATCAATATAATATATATTTGTCTTACATGTTTAACTTATGTGAATGAAATTGATTCAGTTTTTGGAGTACATGTATATAAAAAAGTATATCATAGTGGCATATTTGTGTGACATTGTTTATCGAAATATGCCTTGAAAATGGTTCTTAATGAAAATAAACATGTATTTGCATATGTACTAATAGAGTGTGAGTCACCATAAATTATTAGTGTCATGATAATTATATGTTCGCCTTCAGTTTACGTAGTTTACAATAGGATAAGTAATTGGAGGTTAAGAAATCTTTTCTTAAGCACTTAAATGACTCCATTCTGCTTACATTTATGAAACTGTAAGATTACTTGTTCAAATAATATGTCACTACATGTATGTCGAGACACCCATTTTGTTTCAAGATACTTTATTTGGCTTAAATACGTGCACGTGCTGAATACGATATATGCTGATTTCAGTTCAATTAATTTCACTTAACTTGCAAATCAACCCATATCGCCCAATATATATGATTACTAGTTATACCCCCGCTACGAAGTAGTCGGGGGTATATAGCGCTCAGCGCGTCCGTCCGTCCTTGCGTCCGTCCGTCCGTCCGTCCGTCCGGAACACTTTTGGTTCCGCTCATAACTCAAATACTACTTGTTCAATTGTTATGAAACTTTATACATGTACACTTTATGGTCCCTAGTTGTGCCTTTTCTATGTTTCCCTCAGATTCCATGATTATTTTTTCAGATTTTCCACTTTTAAGCGTCTTTGTGTGCGCGTCTATGGTCACACTTTTGGTTCCGCTCATAACTCAAATACTACTTGTTCAATTGTTATGAAACTTTATACATGTACACTTTATGGTCCCTAGATGTGCCTTTTCTATGTTTCACTCAGATTCCATGATTATTTTTTCAGATTTTCCACTTTTAAGCGTCTTTGTGTGCGCGTCTATGCTTACACTTTTGGTTCCGCTCATAACTCAAATACTACTTGTTCAATTGTTATGAAACTTTATACATGTACACTTTATGGTCCCTAGATGTGCCTTTTCTATGTTTCCCTCAGATTCCATGGTTATTTTTTCAGATTTTCCACTTTTAAGCGTCTTTGTGTGCGCGTCTATGGTCACACTTTTGGTTCCGCTCATAACTCAAATACTACTTGTTTCCAAGAAGGTATTAACACCTCATATACATAGCTTCTTTCTTATGAATCTGGTAAATGATTTTGACATGTTCACATTCAAGGTCAAAGGTCAAGGTCATGAGTGCTTTAATTACTACAATAATCCTTGTAAACATGATAACTTCAAACGTTTTTGTGCTGTCAGGCTCTTATTTGGTATATATCAACTATGGAGATAGACCAAGATTTGAAAAAGTTTTCGCTAAAATCTGTCAAAGGTCAAGGTCACAGCAAGGTCACAACTTAAGCATGCTATTGTGAATATGCCTTATGTTAACAATGAACACTTTGAGTCATTGCATGATTGTTATACACAATGAAAAGTTATCGTTGATGGTGTGACCTTGAAGGTCTAAGGTCAAGGTCAAGGTCATGAGATATTGGTTCAGGCCATGTTAATCCTTTGATCCAATTTTGAAATCAGAAATAGGTTTTAAGAACACACTTGTGAAAAGTGACCCCAGTGATGATTCAACTTGTTAGAATAACTTGAATAATGAACAAAGTTTGGTCCAAAAAAAATCCCATTTTATTTATGCTGAGGAGAAGGCGGAACAGGGAAAGGCGGGACCCAAAGTTTCGGAGCTGCTCTGCTTTTGCGGTGTCCCGCAAACGCTCTTCTAGTTGTTCAAATGTTACGAAACCACTTTGACTTTTACTTCTAAAACATGCTTAGAGGTGTAATACTTACTCTGCTTTAATAATATATGTTATGGTCTTTTCATACAAAAGTTTAAACATTGATACCCTTTTGCTATTTTCAAACATTTCTCTTTGACCAATGTTAATGTAAAAGCGGGGGTATCATGAGTGAGCTTTGCTCACTAATTCTCTTGTTTCAAATGAAAGTCGAGCAACATCTGAAACCGAAATTTCACGTCGCATTTACATGCACAGATGACTCAGTAAACATTCTCAACCAAACTTTGTCCTATTGTCTGTTGTAAATAAGTTTCCAAAATGACATTTGACTGAATTACGGGCGTCAATCGCGGTGCATTGTCACGTCTTTTAACTTTACATAATTACATTGTTACGTTAATGAACCGATAAGCATTAACATTGTAATTTTCAACAACAGTACATGTACTTCAGGATTCAAATTGCTCGACATGTATTACAGTTTTCTGATAAATTTCCGCATAAATAAAACAGCCATTTCTTTAAACTGTTTTACATATCAAGTAGCATCATTTGCTTCATATATATGTAGACTATTATCGTTCTAAAACTCATTATATATACCATAGAAGGAAGTATTATCTATGCAGTTAATAAATAATGGTAACGAGGAATTTTGTAAAACAGAGAAGGAAAATGTGATTCACAACTGTTATCAACTGGTGGTGTGTAAAACTATTTTGCAATAAACATACGAATCTTAGTATCACTTTGGATAACGGCCGTCTTCTCTTTTGGTTTTCTCAGGTCAAGATGTTAAACCACTCAATCGTACTGCGCACAATGCACATCTTTATAAGGGTTGCAATCCGGCAGAGCCACATGTAAGAAAATAAGGTTACATACAAATTGGCGCTCCCGGTTTTTGTGATCGTATGAATGTGGCTCTCCCGGCAATGGTCGGGAGTGCGGGTCCATGTTACGGTATATAATAAACTATGATGTGTCTTGCAGTCTTTTACTTTGTATTATCATATTGTAGGAAGGCCCAGGACAGGGGAGTTTCATATTTCATTGATGTTTTCACCCCATAGCAACATATTTTATTTTATGTAATGTACACGTATGTGTGTCATGTTTTATATGTTATTTGGTCAGATGTAATTTTATCGAATACTGAACGTTGCTGAAAATCATCATTTTAATGCTAACCACTTCAGAATAGTGACAGATATACAGTTGAAAAGTCGTGACCTAAAGAAAAACTACTACAACACTTTATTTAAAACTAAACAAACAAGATTAACTCCATATTCACTTTATAATAAGCTCATTATCTATCAATGGGTGGCGCTAATTTGATAAACGGTATCATCCCGAAATCAATCGTGGGCTTCGCGGCAACCAGGAGTTTACACGACGTGTGGCCCTCGCGACATTTTGTAGTTTTCTAGTGTGGCTTTCGCGGCAACGAGGAGTGTACATGTCGTGTGGCCCTCGCGACATTCTGTAGTTGGCTTTCTCGGCAACGGGGAGTATACATGTCGTGTGGCCCTCGCGACATTCTGTAGTTTTCTAGTGTGGCTTTCGCGGCAACGAGGAGTGTACATGTCGTGTGGCCCTCGCGATATTCTGTAGTTTTCTAGTGTGGCTTTCGCGGCAACGAGGAGAGTACATGTCGTGTGGCCCTCGCGCCATTCTGTAGTTTATTAGTGTGGCTTTCTCGGCAACGAGGAGTTTACATGTCGTGTGGTCCTCGCGACATTTGTAGTTTTCTAGTGTGGTTTTCCCGAGCAGACAACCTTTCGAATAGCCAAACTCAATTCATTAACTTTATGTTTATAATCATAGAAACCATGTCAAGAATGAAAACCAAGATTACACGTACAATGCTAAAATATTGACACTATATTCCGAGATTATATAGACGGTTGAAGTACACTCAACATTTGCATTATTATGAGCATTTATGTAGAGTTTACACCTTGAAAGTCAATATGTAAGTTTCTTGTGCAAGCTTTACTATGTAGATGAATAGTAATCTCAACAAGGTGACGTACAGACTTGAATATCTACTGAACAGCAAAATAACGCCAGTCCACTAAACAATTTCGTAATTACTGATAACGCTGTAATGAGAAAATTTATAACATCACAGCATTCCAATTTTGATGACATCATAATAATAACGTGTTGAACACATGCAGACGTGACGATAAGTCAATACTTGTATAGAACTTCTGGATAACATTATATTGTGCCATAATCATTCTCTGGGAAAATAGCCACATTTCTGTTCAGATGATGAAGGGCAAAATGTGCTTTTAAATGCAATTAGAACATGTGCAAACACTCCCGTGAAGTTGTTTGATGCAAAACCCCTGTCTTTGCTGATGTTGATTTGACGTTATGGCGTCATTTATGAATTTCATTCAGAATGGTTCTATTGGTCTCATTTTGGTAAAACTTCAAGGTATTGTATTCCTTGTCGGTACCAAGGTGTTCCACGAGCACATTTATAGTAATTGCAAACTGTACAGCATGCAGTTAGCCAATATCCCAGTTTCCGAAAAAAATTCACTTTTATTTTGCAAAGCATTTACTTCTTAAACATTGAGGCAAGAGTCACAATTTTGAGTCTTTTCAAAGAGCAAATCTCGGATTACAGCCCGAATAATTGATTTTTTCCCAGGCTCATGCAGATCATGTTACTATGACAATATGTGACGTGCAATTTAGGGAACTGATACCATTTGACTTTGCAATGGTTACCAACTATACTCTACAGTATCAATAGCTCCACATGTTCTCTGATATTTACTAATGATATGAAAAACCATAGGTTTAAATGCAAACAGAAACTATAATCAATATACAGTCAGGCCTCGATAACCCGAACGCTTCCGTTTTTCATCAAAAACGTTCGGATAGTGAAATGTTCGGACTACTGAAATGAATTAAACAAGATGGAGTTGATAACCTTTGAATCTACAGACAGACGAGAACGTATTTAAAATATTAAATGAATTTGACACGCTGGATATTTATAACTATCGCACAAAATGAGAAATTTAATATATTACAATCACAAAGTACTGACACACAATGTAAAACATTACAATCTATTAAAATCACAAACTACTGACACGCTCAACTCCCGTGTCAATCCACTGTCATTGAAGTTTACCGATCCAATCAGTGTGATGATCGCTTGTCACCGGATTAATGAAGCAGAAATAGTTGTTATTAACTAATCCGTTACGGCTAATTGGCGTTCGGATTCGGAAACGGATTCAACGGATTAATGAATCAACATTTAATGAGTTTATATAGAGATTAGTTTGGTTACAGCTTGCTACCGTTCGGACACCGCAAGATTCGTATTATTGGTGGCCGGACTATCGCGGTTTGACTGTATTATAGATACGTAGTATGAAATTTGAATATTTATTTCACATACTTATAAATTACTTTACAGTGTGTCATGTTCTTAATACAGGTCAATACTGGTAATTTTGGTGAAATGGTGATTTAACCATCAAAACTAAGTTACTCACACGAATTAAAATAAAATGGTTTCCGGTATTTAGTTATTCATTACTTGATAACGATATGTGAATCCACTAAATGCTGAAATATATACGCTTTTGGTTGAATAATCTTATATCCAAAAAACTTATTTACAGAAAAAATGTAAAAATAATGCATATGGATAAAACATTTACAAATATGTTTTAAAGAGCCATTAAAAATTTATAGGAATATTTACTTTGCCTTCATGCATGCCGACAGACCAGATATTCTGATTTATTCTGAAGTACAAATAATTTCACTTTACTTGCATATTCATTCCCTAACGCCAAATGTATGCTAATCAAATAAAGTCGAGCAACAGCATTTTGTACGTGAAGAAGCCGAATTTATACGTTTCCTATATGTGCACAGTAGTTATATGACCAATTACATATTACCAACCCACATCTGACTGTCTATTAAAGGTAAGTTTCAAAACTTACATTTAACCAATTAACCCGCATCTTTGTCAAGTTTTCAATAATAAATCGTGACTTTCACCTTTATAATATCACTACTAAATGAAATAGCCTTAAATTGATAATGTTCATCAGCAATCAGTACTTTTCGATAAAATAACTTCATTTATTACGTTTGACATAATGTGACTCCAACAACATACTCAATGGGTTTTAAAAGGAACACTCAGTGTTGCATTGTAGTATTTTATCAAGAAGTATTGACTGTTATTGAAAATTAACCCTTAAGCGCCAATCACTAAATGATATTAATTAAAGGGAATTATTTTGTTATAATGATTGACGTTCAATGTCCGCAATTATCATTGTGATGAACGTCACACCAAAAATATAATAAAATCCCTTTTCACGACAAGAATAATTGTTGAATTATGATGAAACGGGAAAATTACCCACGCTCGGATAAAACCCAAAGTTCATGGGTATTGAAACACGTTTGACAGAAAAGTTAACAAAAAATAGAAGCTGACTCTTTGGTTGTTCCGTATTAATCAGTTTGCAAATTTATGTGTTTACAAGCACTACCGACAGGGTCAAAACGTCTCATTTTTATCAAGAACATATACTTTTCACTGAGTCAGAATACCCTTTTGTATTATTTATCCATTTCTCAATGTTTTAAAAAAGACTTTACCCATATATTACATTGAATTCCTGGTTATGAAAAATATATTCAATTGTTTAACTCTTTAGCGAAATAGACGTAAACAACTAGGATGTCCTCAACAGTCAGGAAAATGTATTTTACTACTATGCACTGTATAATGCCATGGGCCTCCTTTCTGATTAAAACTATTTCTTTATGTGAGCAGAATGAAGCCATTCAAGTGTGAAAGAGACGATTTTGTAACCTCAAATACGCATTCGAATGTCGCTGAGCTCCATGCACTGAAGGCGTACAACCTATTACCATCATACTAATGATTCATGGCGATGCGCGGAGTTCGCATTTTCAATAAATTTACCCAAAACGTGCTTTTTCATGAATCATACCCTTTAGAATTATTCCTGTCGCACATATTAATACACAATGTCACACAAATATTCTACTGTGATATAGCCTAATAGTGTCTTATACGTTATGATGTGCACAATGTAACCCAGTAAACAAATTTATATATTTTATTTTGATAATGATAGATTATTTTATCCTTTCCTTTGATTTGTTAGTGAATGTCTAAATAATATACCAGTGTTGTTACAATATATTTCCAAACTTGTTTCTTACATTATGTTGATGAATATATATCAGAAGTTATCAATTTCAATTCTTTATTTCTGAAGTGTAGGTCATCGGCCCGTAACTACATATCGTATATATGACAAGACATGATGTGTACAGCAACAGTCATTCAATTAACATTTTTGGTACATGGCATGAAAAATAAAGCTTGCTAAATTACAAGTTTACAATTCAATATTGACATGAGGATTTTAAATTTAGTTTTATTTGGATTTGTACAAACAGTTTCCGGCAAATGATTCAGGCGGAGCTCTTTAAATTTGGAACACACAAGAAGGAAATGGTTTTCATCCTCAATTATAGCCGTCGTCGCATTGTAAACATAATCTATCATTTCTATCTATATTATAAAACCGACCCGTTTCAATTCTTAAATGAAAAACACGTAAATTGCCCGAATACTCTAAACATTTTAACAACAACCGCATTCAAATATAATTTTTTAGACAGTGAAGCTTTAGAATAAGAGTAAGATATGGAGTTGGTGCCGTTTTGAAGTGAACTATACCAATTCAGTTCATGAATACATTTTAGACGACACAGAAATTTTGAGAAACACGAAGTAGGAAGATAAACAAATTGTTGGTCCCAAACAAAACCAAAGCCCAATTAGCCAATTAGCTAATTAGCCAGTTTGGAGACTGGCGCTAGTTAGGCCTTGCGTGGGAAGATGAAGCCCAAACTGTACAATAAATCTGGAAACTTCGAAGCCCAATTAACTTTATTATTTTCTATACCTTTTAACATCATATATAACATTTTTTGGGATGCCGAGTGTCAGACATATTTAATGATTTTAAGCTATATTTGACAGCTTTTTCAGTAAAAATATAGAGTAAGTAGAAGAAATCAGAGTGCGCCGATTTAAATTTATATAAACTTTGTTTTGCTCAATTAAATCAATAATAACCAGTCACATAAAGTATGTCTAAGAAAGTATTTATGTACAGGTTTACACACACCATGTCAGCGTTTTGAATTAATCTATTAGAGTTGCAGATGTCTGTTTCAATTAGCATGGATTTCTCAATTATTCACCGTAAGTTGTTTTATAGATGTTTATTCAAATTCTTAATACAAAATAAACTTGTATTAATTATATTTATATAATAGCGACCTTTGGGGATTTAAAGTGGAATCATTTATCAAAATCATTCTTATGTTATGTGAATCAAATATCAAGTGAAATGAAAAGAAATTGATTGAAACCAGTATTCTATTGTTATGTAAAAGATTAAGGTCGACATTTCAATATCGCTCTTTCGCTCTTTCGCTCTATCGCTCTTTCGCTTTATCGCTCTTTCGCTTTATCGCTTTATCGCTCTTTCGCTTTATCGCTCTTTCGCTTTATCGCTCTTTCGCTTTATCGCTCTTTCGCTCTATCGCTTTATCGCTCTTTCGCTTTATCGCTCTTTCGCTTTATCGCTCTTTCGCTTTATCGCTTTATCGCTCTTTCGCTTTATCGCTCTTTCGCTGTATCGCTCTTTCGCTTTATCGCTCTTTGGCTTTATCGCTCTATCGCTCTATCGCTCTTTCGCTCTATCGCTCTATCGCTCTATCGCTCTTTCGCTTTATCGCTCTTTCGCTTTATCGCTCTTTCGCTTTATCGCTTTATCGCTCTTTCGCTTTATCGCTCTTTCGCTTTATCGCTCTTTCGCTCTTTCGCTTTATCGCGCTGTTATTATCGCTTTATCGCTCTTTCGCTTTATCGCTCTTTCGCTTTATCGCGCTGTTATTATCGCTTTATCGCTCTTTCGCTTTATCGCTCTTTCGCTTTATCGCTCTTTCGCTTTATCGCTCTTTCGCTTTATCGCTCTTTTGCTTTATCGCTCTTTCGCTTTATCGCGCTGTTATTATCGCTTTATCGCTCTTTCGCTTTATCGCTCTTTCGCTTTATCGCTCTTTCGCTTTATCGCTCTTTCGCTTTATCGTGCTGTTATTATCGCTTTAGCGCGTTGTTATATCGCTTTGTCGTGCGGCGTTATCGCTTTGTCGTGCGACACTATCGCTTTGTCGTGCGACACTATCGCTTTGTCGTGCGGCGTTATTGCTTTGTCGTGCGGCGTTATCGCTTTGTCGTGCGGCGTTATCGCTTTGTCGTGTTGCTCTATCGCTTTGTCGTGCAGCCTTATCGCTTTGTCGTGTGACTATATCGCTTTATCGCTTTGTCGTGTTGATACCAGAGGGCGAAAGAGCGATGTCCCCTCTCGGCCATCATAGATTATTGTTAAACCTTATAATAAATACATCTAAGTAAATAAGTGATATGCTTTTGTTTATCGTGATCTCGCTACCCTCTGAAATGTGAATTGATGTTATCGTTGAGAAAATAAATAAACTGTTAATTGTAACATTATCGTTCAATATTCATAACGAATAAAGTTTAAAGTTTATGCAGAAAGAAGGTAAAATCAGTGAAGGTAATCATTATTTGTTAAGTTGCCAAGACATATGGCAAAATCCTCCTCTTCATTTGTATATCAAATCTTTTAAGATGTCCCTTACAGGTATCTTACTTCTGTAAAACAGTGAAATATATTAAAAACAAAGTTTTCATTTTTTTTCTTAGAAATGCGATTTAAACATTTTGAAAACTGCTATTTTATGTATAAATAATTTCCTTTTCATTTCAATAATCGTTTAAAACAACCCCCCCCCCCCCCCCCCCCCCCCCCCCCCCCCCATCCCCCGTCAAGCATTTAACTTACAGATCAAAATGCACATTGTTAACACACTATCTTAATTTTTAACAATGAAATGTAACATAACTATGTATATTTGGTGAATAAATACAAAGTCCTCGTTATGTTGTAGCGCTGATAATTTCCGTTCGTATACTGGAGTTTCCTTGAGTTTCCTGAAGTATCCTGTGCTCAGGAAATTCCCTGTAAACTGATCATGATACCTCATTAAACCCTTAGGGTATCCTGAGCAGGATACCTCATTAAACCCTTAGGGTTTCAGGAGGTATACTGTATCAGGATACCCCCAATTTTCTAGCAGTGATACCAAGTTTCCATGGTTCAGGTAAACGGTATATTCTGACAACACACGTAGTGGTTTAGGTCACGCTATAACTTTTCAATCTGTCAACTTTACGTTTAAGGATAGTTTCACCAATATAAACGCAAATCAAGTGATGTAATTTTGCTATGAATGAAATATTCACATTATTTTAATTTTAAAATAGCATCATGAACATTAAAGTGATCATAGGTTGAACATCAAAACGTGTTTTTCTATATTTTCGCTATTCTCTTCCATTCTCTGATCCATTCATTTCTTTCATATCAAGGTATCTTGCATGTAGAGCACGTTCTGGGCCAACTTCCAAATGCAAGGCATAACTCTTGCCAGTCTCCATTACTGGCTTATTTAGGCCTTGCAGTATTTCCCTCGCTCAGCCGAGTCAAGATAGTGGATCGGTGCACCTGAAATGCATAGTGGGCCAACATTTTTACCACAGATATCCGTCGCAAATATATCACGATGAATGATTGGATTAAACTGAGGACGTTACCAGTACTGAGTATTTGGCGAGAATCGTGAAATATGATCCATATGCTACGTGGAATATCTGAGTAGAGTAACCTCTGTGGTAAGAGAATTATTTTCCCCACCAGTGTTTTAACAATAATAGACATACTGGGCATAAATTTGTATTTGCTAGATTTCCTTATACCTGCATCAGTCGATTACTGAGTAACAAAGTAGAAACTCCAACAACGGAATCTGTTTCCAAGATAAAGCAGAGGTTAAACCAATACAACGATATACTTATTTCAACCATTTCGATCTCCTTCCTTTTTATCCCACCGGTATGTAATACCGTGGGATATAGTCAACGTCCGTCTGTCCGGCCGTAATCATTTCGTTTCCGGAGCAGAACTCGAAAACCATTCATCATATCTTTCTGAAACTTCACATATATATTACACATGTACTGCAGTGGTGCCTTTTGACATTTTCAGATTTTTAATTTATTTTTTTTTCGTTTCCATAGAAACTTGTTGAATTTGGACTTTGTCAGAGACAGGTTCGTTTCCGGAGCATAGCTCCAAAGCCGTTCATCATATCTTCCTGAAAATGTGCATGTGTAATACCCACTGACTGAAGTGGTGCCTTTTGATATTTTCAGATTTCTGAAAATTTTATTTTTGTTCGTTTCCATAGAAACTTGTTGAATTTTGACTTTGTTCAGAGACAGGTTCGTTTCCGGAGCACAGCTCCAAAATTGTTCATCATATCTTCCTGAAACTTTGCATGTGTATTACCCACTAACTGAAGTGGTGCCTTTTGATATTTTAAAATTTTTTATGAAAATTTATTTGTTTCTGTTTCCATAGAAACATGAGAGGGATGTTGGTTGTTGTTGATTTTGACTGCTTCTGGAGCAGAAGTCTAAAACCCTTAACATACCTGAAACTCAGCATCTGTAATACCCACTAACTGAAGTACGGTAGTAGATACACATCTGCCAAAGATGTGTTTAACGAATTTTGTGGAACCGGTGGGATATGTCATCTTCTGATGACTCTTGTTTTATAAATACAACATGAGTATAAAACTATTGAAGCAGATGCTGGAATATCAACCATGCCCCTGCCTCACTACCGAAACAGACAAAGTCTCTGTTGAATACTTCACAAATAACACACAAGCCTGGTTAAATTATTGCACATGGTAAAACTAGATTATATACAATCATACGTCGCAGTTGATGCTGATTAACATTACCACTGTTATATGTGACAATTGAACACACGAAGCTTACACAATCTGATGTGATGGACGAAGAGGACAGGAGAGATATCTGGTCCGACGGATATTGGCTTCATCATTCACGGATATAGTGTTACACGCAGTTAAGTACTTACATTCAGCGTCTGAGACGGATTGATACAATTACTGCTCATTTCCAAATGTCTGAGAGAATCTAATAAGAGGCATGTTAGTGCGGGCTTAACGATTTTGATATTTAGTCTATAAAAGTTGGTCTCCAAACACAGATGTGTTCCTGGCTCTTAGTTAATGGTTCAGACACCGAATAAGATGAAATAACTGAACATTTGTGTCAGTTGTGCCCTGCATGACCAGGTGGCATGGTATGCAATAACAGAATTTATTACCCATATGGTTAAATATAACCGAGTTAATATTTTTTATATGAGCACATGTGCACATATCACGTTTGCCTAGCAACAATTGTTTCACCGTGGCTTCCCGTATTACATAGCCTGTGACGTCATAAAATGATTGTTCGTGATGTCAATATAGCTTGCCGTCGCAAGGGAAGTGGGCCGTTTCCTGACTATTTTAACGCGAATCAAATGGAATAAAATGAGTGATAAAGAAATTAATACACTCGAAAGTGTGCCATATGACTTTTACGAAACTCATGCAAATGTATGTATAACCCTCGCTCTCGCTCGGGCAATACAACAATTCACACTCGTTTCGTAAAAGTCATATGACACACTTCCTTGGGTAATAATCTCTATATGAGAATTATGTCTTATTCGGGAGAATTTGAAAATATGTTATTCTGGAATCGGAAAATAATATCCGTTTCTAGAGTCTTTATATTTTATGACGTGCAGTGGCATTTCCGACACGTGCATATACATGTACGTATACTTCCATGTGCTATGTAACCACGAAAGTTGACCCAGTCAGTACCCAGAAACCGTAATGGACAAAATATCGCTTGCAGTTTCTCCCTTGAGTATTTTTGATTACGGAAAAATATACCGTGCATGTGAACTTTAAGATTTATAATGAAACGTTCATATGCTCAAGTAGAACAAATTGTGTTTTCGAAACTTGCAGCATTTTAAACGTCATCTTTCTTCCAGAACTTGCCTAGAACGCTCTTAACTAGTTATAAACTGCCACTAGTGTCTGAATGTCTGTAATACTGTGTACAATTGTAATTAACATATGCATTTTAGACCAGGCACCGATAGTCCAGAGCCAGTTAAACCATTATTGATTGTCAAGCAAAGACACAAAAACATGTTTAACATAGATTAGTACGATGCGACCAGAATCGATGGGAGGACTTTCAACCAAATGAGCTATATCACCGACTCCAAATCAGACAAATAGTTTTTTCATTGATATGTATAAACCAGTCCCATCTCAGGGGTCAGAGCAAAGGTTTGACATTTTAACCCTGATGTCGTATACTATTGATTATAGATACGGCTTGTCCAGTACACATCCTCATCAGAAACCTTCTCATCAACGCCCTTTTATGAAGTAGAAGCTATATTGAAATGTTAGATAGAACTACGTCGGTTTGACCTACTTATGTAATCTTATGACAAATGGTCCCGTCGCATCACCTCCATTGAATGAGACACAAACTCACGAAGCGAACACCAATGTTGAATACTTAGAATGTTTGGTAATTAAAACTAGATTATGTAAAATACAATTAAACTTCGATATGCCCTCATACATCAGCTGCTGTGAAGCCTCTGCCAACGTTATGATTCTACTTTTTTGTGTGCTGGTCAATAATTGATAGTTAGACACTATATATTCCAAAATGTACGTGCACTGGGGACATTTAACAGTTTGTATTGTTACATTTGATATGCATCTGGTATTCTTGTATTCTTGACGCATTGTTATACCTTAACAATGACAAGTGTTCATGGTTGAATAATCTATTCCTTTCACATATATGTTTTCAAATACAGCATTGTCTTAACGAAATGACCCCGGGCAAGGATAATTGATTGAGCAAGCGTGATGCCCCCATGGAATCATTTCTTCATTTTAACATACCATGCTTTCAAGCCACTCCTTCATTATAAAGTTCAACCATGCATGTGATTGGCCTGTTAACATTCTTGAGTATTGGTTAAGTTCGTGTCACATTGTTGTTGATTGTTGATTCTCTTCTACGAATTTACTGGTGTGTGACTGAACTTAAACGTGAACTGTCTTGAAGCATTGACAATATTCTTGACAGGTTGCTATATATAGAATGTTTAATCATTGTGGTTTCAAGATACAAATGTTTTTAATGTTCACTCTTGATAATAAACACTCAAACAATGCATAAGAATTACCATGTACACATCACATGACCTGGTGGATGACTGCTGGGTTATATTACAAGTGATCTGATATTCTTGAAAGAATACATATGTATGTATTTTGTACCGTTTTTCCATTTTAGATGAATAATTGTTCTGCGCCGTCTCCCTTGAACTTTTTTCAATACACTTATTTCATTTTAGTTCTTCTCTAGAAACGTAATTCTCAGTTGGATTTAATCAATAGATTTTGTTAAATGAAAACATTTAATACCCTCGACTCTTCTTTGCAATCTCTTTGTATCATACAAAATAAGTTTGACATGTTATCATTTAGCTCCATAAGGGTAATACATTTGAATAATATATTTGTAATTATTAGTGTCCAATCTAAAACATATCTGTCTCACTGTCATATCGAAGGAAGGGAGGATTTAAGAACAAATTGGAGGTAATAATATGAAACAATATGGAAAATTAACTTTTAAATTTGCTTGAATTTCTGCACTGCACCTTCCCTAATATTATTAATTTTAATATAGTAAGAGATTGTGCGAAACTTGAAAAGAACTGACGGAAAATCTTTTCTGCAATCAGTCAGACAATAAAAAGTTCTTCTTTAATAGGTCTTACAAGTTCAAGTATTTCATTAGATGAGTCCTTTTTAATGTTGTGATGTTTGGCTTCCTGAATGTCTGCTAGTGTAATCTTTCGCAAAGTCGTACAGTACGGCGATTCACCATGGAAAACCATACATGAAGAATGAGTAGAGACACATTTATTAAAATATTCTAACCTCTAATTTGTTCTGTTTTTCTTTTTATTTAGAAATTGAATACAACATGTCACGTTTAATGACTCCTCTTGAGTAAACTCATGAATGGTATCATCATCTGATATAAATGCTATTTAAGTTTATTATCTTGTCAGTGTTTCGTTTATAAGAAGTATTAACTTTGTCTGTTACCATTGTTTGTTTATCTATTATTCTACATTCATACATTGCCTAGATATCAGTGCGCAGTTACCGTCATTATCTTTCAGTCAACGCCATTTTGTTTGCATGCAGTCTTCCTGGTTATGTGGCACACAGCCTTCTTAAATATTTCTATAATGTTTATAGAAAAGGAAATTTCTAAATCTTAAAACTCACAGATTAGGATGAGCAGTGAGACCATATTAGTTCATAACATGATGTTGTTGACTTTAACTTTGTTAAAAAAGAAAGTAAATTGCGAGACTAACAAGTATTACCTGTAAGATTTTGTGAATCGCTGCTGCCATTAAAGTTAACCATAAACAAACCAAGCATTTCTACAAATTAAAAATCTTTACATAGATTACAACTTTTTTGGAGTGTTTGCCGTGAATGTCAAATTGGAAAATTTATACTTTTTAAATTTCAACGCGGTTTTTTATTAAATGCACTGTGTAAGAATCCCTCAAAAAATGGTCATGGAAACAGTTCATGGATAATGTCTTGTTACTCTACTGTAAATTAATTGACGTGGATTGTTTATTTTCCCTGGTTACAGTTCATACTGCACCCTGACTATTTATCATGGAGAAGCTTTCTAATTTGAGAGCTACACCATTTATTTTACGCACTGGACGTCGCTGTCAGAGGAGAGTATGTCATATGTCAAGGGAATTAGATCAACCTTGAATATCATCAAAACAATGGGTAGTTTATTATCGTGAAGGCCACAGTGATATGATACACTCTGACTGAATAAATAATACTAATAATAATAATAATAATAATAATAATAATAATACTAATACTTTATTAACCTGAAAGGAATTCATGTTGTATCATGACAGAGCTCGTGTACAATAAAGTCACACAATACAAGTTACAAGACATAGTACCTAGTACATGTACGTAGAACAATCAATCACAATCAATTTAAATATTTGGTTTACTCAATTTTCTCCTGGGTAAATCTGGCATATTCGGTCTTGTCACATGTCTTGATTTCAAATCTTGGCTCACTGTGCAATAATGAATGAGTGTATTTTACTGATATCTAGGATATCCGTCGTTACTTGACTAATACCATGTTATATCATCTAGTGACGTAGAAAGTTTATGTTTTAACTATTATTAACAAGAGAGCGTGGTTTTCATGTAATTAGCAGTGAACTCTCACATACTACAAAAATCGTGCAAGCCGCCCAGCCACACAGGTGGCCCCCATAGCAGGAAGGCTTGATGAAACCATTTGAACAGGAATTTCTGAAGAAATGGCAGCCTTCAATATAGCTGATCATATTTTATTCATCGTGGAAAGAGTCGTATATCACATCTTCGACGTTTGGGTGAATACATATAACATACAGAACAGAGGCATGAGGGTCAATCTGGAACCAACCATCCATCCATACATCATACATACATACATACATATACATCTATTTCCGTAGAATACAGCTAGTCGCAGGTTACTGTTAATATAGATGGTAGGAGCGATTGGTTTAAAACGTTTTTACTAGTCGCCATTATATGGATCATTGACTCCAAATTGAGATCTTTAGCACCTATGAGATATTACAGAACATATATGTTCAGTATATGTGTGCGTTAGTAAGATAAAGTAATAATAACATTCCGTAAAAAACATTTCAACCATTTTCGTTTGTAAAATCCTTTAATCGTTAATACATAGTCTGACCATTACTGGACAGTATTTGAACAACTGCGAATAGATCAGATCACACTTATACAATATTTGTTACATGGAAAGAGTTTCAAGGACACAGAAGGAGTTTTATTGATAAACAATCCCGATTAATGAAATCTATAGACAGTGAAAGTGTGTCTGCCATTAGTCATTGATAGCAGACCAGATACACTATCAATCAGCTATATCACAAAGATCACTGGACTGGAGACGTTGTCATCAACAAGGATGTGACTCAGGAGTAATGGTTTGGAAGTGTAAGGTCGGATGCGAACCAGATGACTGAAGATGCTGTCCGTTGACAAACTAGTGAACGCTAAATATTAGTTCCATGGCTCTTCTGGAGGACGCGTATATGTAGTCGTATTCAGTCTTACTAATATTTGAAACAAAATGATTTTAAGAAATGTAACAGAGTAATATAATAAAAACAATTCCTACTTGTATTCAAACTTTTACATAGTAAATACATAATTGACCGTAAACTGTGCTCCTGTGAAGGTTCTTGACAACCCCTGAACAGTCCAGGAACGATTGACCATATCATTATATATTACCCATACAGGTTAGGATACACAGGTGAGTATTTTTGTGAGATACGCACATGTGCTCTTTAGTGATTCTCAACGCTGATTGGTCAGTGCTACGTTTTTGTGTCATTGATAAATAAAACGTGCCGAACTCTGTCACACATCTCGATTTTAAAAATGAAAACAGAGATCAAGAATATATAAATATTTATTTTATTACATGTTCTATATTCGAAATTATTACACATTTATTTAACTACATTGTCATTATTACTTTAATTGACAGGCTGTTGACGATATTTTTAAAAATAATGTCAACGGCTTCACGTTGTCATTGTTTGTAAACAAAAATGGCTGCAAACAGCGTAAAACATGAACAGTTCCAGACAGGAGAAAGTTCAATCCATAAATAATTAGATCTACCTAACCATCAACGAGAGACAACATCAGAAACTATTGGACAATGTATGCACTATTCTCATTGTTTCTGAATCAGAATAAGCACGCAGAATGAGATCAAACCTGTCGTTTGACATGGGGACTACAGTCTGTAGTTCAATCACGCCACGATCGAAAGCGTCCCTTTGCATGCAGTGTACTACAATCCACATTCATTACAATAAATATATCCCAAGGTACACACTTCCTGTGTCCACTATTTTGTTGCTGTAATCGTAATCTCCATCGACTTCACCGTCAGTAAACGTCCTATTAGAGTTATCGTTCTTTGTTGTGGATCTACGGCCGACGTGACGTGAACTGAATCTACATTCCGGTCACGAAATATTGATTAAACTTCAGATTGGTTGACCCCCTTGGCATACAAATTTGACTCTATGATTTCGTTGTAGATTCTTCTTGAAGGCTTTCCTACTTGTAACCGCTATCGTTTCAAAAAATTGACAGGTTTTTTCAATTTTCGGTTCAACGCTATACTGTTCACAGTCCAGTCACCCACACCCGTCAGTCATTCATACTGTAGGTATAGCTGCAGTTGCTTCGCCAAAATAGGCTCGTTGACACCCTGACGTCACCTTTTTGTATACGATGATACTGGGGGAAGAGGTTATATAGCTACAGTTCTGCAGCTAACTGTAGGTACTGCAGTAAGGCGTAATGATCATGATGTACTTTAAAAGAAATTTCAGGTTGTATCGTATATGTAAATGTGCGTCATATATGACAAAAATGTTTTGGGTTATACAAACAGACCAATAATATATTAGTTTCTCGGTGTGTTATTAATCACCTGATCAATGTGTAGCTACTACAGTTTCAAAAAAGAAACGTTTGTCTTTCGTGTGTATTTAATTGAATGTTATGGGTAATAAATCAACTTGGTACGAGTTATTAAGGGGAAATATGCCAAGGCTCTGACCTTTGAACATCATTTCGACTCGTGCATATTTCCCATAATCACTCGTACCTCGTTGGTTATTCTCTAAATATAGATCATGTATGTGCTGAATCATTTTGCGTTGTCCTTTGCAATCTTATTTCATTTTGATACTAGTTTTGCATTCTTCCCAATGGTAGCAATTTATATATTTTTTTATTTTTGTACACAAATATTGAGCACAAATGCATTGCCTCTAGGCCACAACTTGACAAGATAAATATTATAGGATATTTTTTCCACGAAAATGATTTCCCTTGTTGCCATAAAACTATCAATTTTCTGCTGGACGAAATTACTTCAGGAACTTGTGTATGTATTTCTGAAACAAATGACACAAGTCTAGCATGAAACAAGATTAATAGATACATGTCATGCTTAATCCTATTTTATCTTTTTTTCCTACAGGAACACGACCATTTCTTTATCTGGAGACTGATGTGAGCTACATACGATGACCCCTGCTGCATTTGACAGGGAATATGGATGAGCTTAAAGAAGAAAGATTTAAAGAAAACCTATTCAATAGTTTTGGAACATGTTTATCCTATTTTTAAGGTGATATGGAACACGTATTTCAACCTGATTATGTGCCTTTAGTAATAAGTTTATATGAAATTTTAATTTCACTAATAAAAGGTAGAATCGTGTAAATTTAAACCAGCAAAACTTGATTTTGCTCTGACCTTTCTCCTGACTTTTACTTTTGATATGTTTTCAGTGTCTGAAAGTACTTTGGTCGTATCCGGCTTTAGCTAAATGCAAATTTAATCTAATATGAGTTGTTTTAATACCTTGTGAAAACCTAAGCTGATTTTGTTTTGATATCTGGACAGAAAATCAAATGTCATTTTACGTAGTCTTTTTGCATACCTCATACCGGTACTTAATGATCTAACATCAAGTTTACTCACTCCATGATATAACACATACCAGTGGAGAATTAAAGACATTTTAAGTTTGAAAGTCTGTCCCCTTTAACCCATGCTATGATCTCAAAGAGCAAAACTCGGTGCCTTAGACACGAGAATTCCATGCTATTTCGAAGAATGAGCACATTTAAAACATATAAATACCGAGAATTTTCTAGTGAAAAACAGTTTTGTAAAACAAATAAGATTTACTTTGACTGCAATGCATACATGTGGGCAATTTGATTTGATGTCCCTAATAAGGAATAGCATTATGCATGTTGGCTTACTAACATAGTTACATTGAAAATGTCATCGTGTTTCTTGGCTAAATGTACCTTTTTGCACAACAAATTTTATTCCTGATCTCCAGAAACCCGAGAGGATTGTACGTTGTATAATGATACGTAAATGACGTATATGGGACCTACATTCGCAACGCCAAGTAAAAAACGCATGTACATGTACATCCCAGTTTCCAGTTGTCCGTATCGATTAGATGTATAATGATGCGAGTGAGAAAACAGCAGACGTTGGCTGCCTTGAGGCAGTAGTAACTTGAACATGCCTTAGTCAATGGTTTCATATTCACGTTAATGGTGTTACTGTGGTGCATGTTACATTATGTATATATGCATACCATTACATTACATAATACTTGCTAACGGCATGTGGGCGTCTCTAAACAATGAATATACAAGGCATGCAAGTGACTTGTAGGGTACATGCTACTAGATACTTCGTTACAGTTTAGGGTAAAATGTAGAGGAATATTTAGAATAGTAATGTGCCGATTGGAGGCAGTTTGAAACCAACACCTTACAAAGATGTCACTAACCATCAAGTTTCCTTTCTGCAAAGGAGGAAACACATAAGTAGGGATCAGCAACTATCTGATTTTTTAATAGTTATCTCTTGATATAGACACAAAATTAATAGTACAGAACTGTTGAATTTGTGTCTGACGGGTTTCCGAAATATTATCAATACATACATTTTCATCTGTTTAGAATTCAACTTTGAATTTCTGTTTCCATTCTTAATCATGGAAGATTATAATTTGGATCACCGGGTCATGTTTTTAAATAATTCAGAAATTGAATGAAATAATTTTATAAATAAAACTTGTTGTTATCAGTAAACTATTTAAAGTGTTACAGTATTAATGTAACAAGTAAGTGACTGATTGTTGGAAATGCAACGATCATAAAGATGTAGTTCGATACTTCTTGATTTACAAAATCAAACACGGTCATTGACGAAAGTAACACCTAAGACCTAAAAAAATATGTTCATTCATTTCAAACACAATATCACGGGACAAGCTACAAAGTATGTGAATTTCGGACGTGAAATGTAATCAGCAGTAAGAAGGGATGTGTCAATGGACTTACCAAACATCTCCCCCTGGAGCATAACACTAACGAGTGATACATGTTGCAGTAATTGTAAACATTAGAATTGGCTGTTCATAGACAATATTAAACCATAAAATGGCGCCAGAAATACGAGAAAAATATCTACAATTCTGTTCATAAGTTAAGGGGTGTTTCAAAGGGCATTTTAGTAATAGTTATGCTTACATAAATCAGATATTCACATTTAAGCTGATTTCGTACACATGATTTATTATTTCTCACAAGCATGAACAGTCACCTTGAAATTAAATATTTTAAAACAAAAAAGAAAAGCCATTGGCCCTGGAGCTTTGAACAATAAACTAAATTTATGTCAAAATGTAAATTTACCAGGAGAATTTTTTTTACAGGTATGTCAGATACTCAAGGAGCAGTAGGTAGTTTTTTTTAATTTTTTTTTTTTCAAATTTCCCATTTATAGTGATAGTTTATGTCAATTATATTTACTTTAGAGGGTAAAACATCTTATTACACAAACGAATTATCCGCAGTGCTACATGTAATAACAGTATTGCGTATAAGGAAAATATTGCATGGCGGCCACTTTATTGTGAATACATTTTATTATTTCGAATGACTAAAACGATTCCCATGGCATTACGGAACCATCTACACCCATTTTTAACTTGATTTTCCGAAGAGTGAAGAGTGTTTCATTATGGTGACATTATGTTTCAAATAAATTTCATCGATTATTTCACCGGAAAAACGTGCTACTGCCCCTTTAAGTACTTGGGAAGAATATGAAAATAGTTGTGTTTAGGTCATAACTGATATTTGGGGTCACCAAATCTACAATTAGAATCCCCAATGGCCCAAGGAGACTTACATAACATTTCAACCTTCTAGGCCTTTTCCTAAGGTCGTCTAAGACGAAAAAGCGGACGGGCAGACGGGCGGACGCCATCCCGTGCCAGGACTGATGAGTTAAAAAAAGAAATCACTCAATGTTAAACATCAAAGGAAATCATTGAAAACTTTGTATTGGACAAGACACATCTATCAGAAGATATTAATATGTTTTCAATCATTTCTATTCTTTTTCTGGTTTTGAAGGCAGCAGACATCATTTTGTTAAATCTCATCAATAAAAGGTATTATTGTTTGGATAAGAAGATCACCAGATCTCAAAATAT
Organism: Gibbula magus; assembly: GCA_936450465.1. Classification (NCBI taxonomy): domain Eukaryota; kingdom Metazoa; phylum Mollusca; class Gastropoda; order Trochida; family Trochidae; genus Gibbula; species Gibbula magus. The sequence goes on from OW388305.1 coordinate 2,137,741, forward strand.
CATATATATATGTTTATATATATATAGATGTTTTCAGGAAAGTAATTTTTTTAATATTGCATTTATAAAACAATAAACGCGTAACAATCCATCATTTCAATCTAGATTCAATATTAAGCGACTACAGAACATCGATGTCATCTTGCTGGTTATTATCCCCCACCACGAAGGGGGATATAGGTTAGAGCTCCGTCCGTCCGTCCGTCCGTCCATCCGTGCTACCGTCAGAGATTAATAAGACAGCTTTTCTCAGAAACTATTTAGTCTGTACCAAATTTGATGTGTTACTTGAGGACATAAATACATTGACGGAGTTCGAAAATGAGAAGCGTGGAATTGTTTCTTTTTTTCCGGAGTTACTTCCCTTGATCCGTTTCTTCGACTCTGTTCCTGGTATCTTCGAACGGGACAGCTTTACTCAGAAACAGTTTCGGTTAGGATAACCAAATTTGGTGTGTGGCTTTTGGGTATCGATACATTGATTGTACTGCCCTGTTTTGTTCGACTCTGTTCCAGGTATCTTCAAAGGGGATAGCTTTTCTCAGAACATGTTTAAAATCAAACCAGTAGTGTAGCTTGAGGGGATCAATACCTTGATGAAAATTTGAATAAGTGCAACATTATTTATTCTCAAACTATTGCCCTTGTTCCGATTTGTTTGTTCAGGCGGGCATATTGATGACCATGTCTTCTTGTCGAAACTAACTCCTTGTGCCAAATTCTAGAACTAGAATTCTAGATTCTAGAAATTAATTAAATGTTTGTTAATTGAAATTGACTGAGACATAAGACATTATTGACTTATTTGTTTTATAAAAGAGGTTAACTGTATTAACTGAGGGAGCGTCTCTGAACGCCGGCAGGTTACGGATGCTGAACTAACCCGATGTTGGTACTAGCATTGATTCTTTGATATTTGAACAAAAATTAACTCATTTGTAATTCAGCTGAAAATAACACACACACACACACACACACACATATATTTAAACATATATTAATTCTCACATTTGGAGTCGATAACATATACAGCACAGTTATTTCATAATACAGTCGCATGTGAACGGTGATGAGCGAGTCTTGAAAGTTTTATCAAAACTTTTTACTTTTTTACTTCATAAACTTTGGGTATTTTCCTTTTATGATAATTGTTATAATCGGCATGTTAATTTTATTGAAGCTCATATTACACGAGCACAAATAATCCATATTACTATATAAATAATCCAACTTGTTTGATATGTACTTGTTTATCAAAGTTGTAATGTTGATCTTGCTTATTAATTTGTGTAATTGGTATGTACAGTATACAACTACTTGAAGGATGATATGATATGCGGTTAGAAAGGATAAAATTATTTTTTTTTATATAAAACACACTATTTTGTGCTGGATAAAATAGAAAATAATTTTAGCAATCAAAAACATCGATGTATGTTTAATGAATATATATTTCTTTATTATGGATAGTTATATTTAATCATGTAAAAGAGAGAAATGGGACCTTCTTGTGCAACGAGTTTCTTTCCGGGATTGTGACCTTCTTGACCTGAAGTTACTGACCTCCTCTTCTGTACTCACAGAAGCAGTTCAATGACATATTTAAAACTTAACCCGAGAAACTAGTTAACCTTATTCAGGGCGAAGGTCTGCAGATATCGCCCGAGAATGTAATGAAATGTTGATAATGTAAGTGCCCTGTCCAATATAACTCATTGGCACAGGTCACCTCATCATATCCGCGAGCCAAATATTAAAATTGATGGGCGGAACTGTGTCAATCTGTCCTTCTTAATACATGTAATCAGTTCTCCTAAACGTCTGGCCTACTTAATACATGTAATCAGTTCTCCTAAACGTCTGGCCTACTTAATACATGTAATCAGTTCTCCTAAACGTCTGGCCTACTTAATACATGTAATCAGTTCTCCTACACGTCTGGCCTACTTAATACATGTAATCAGTTCTCCTAAACGTCTGGCCTACTTAATACATGTAATCAGTTCTCCTAAACGTCTGGCCTACTTAATACATTTAATCAGTTCTCCTAAACGTCTGGCCTACTTAATACATGTAATCAGTTCTCCTAAACGTCTGGCCTACTTAATACATGTAATCAGTTCTCCTAAACGTCTGGCCTACTTAATACATGTAATCAGTTCTCCAAAACGTCTGGCCTACTTAATACATGTAATCAGTTCTCCTAAACGTCTGGCCTACTTAATACATGTAATCAGTTCTCCTAAACGTCTGGCCTACTTAATACATGTAATCAGTTCTCCTAAACGTCTGGCCTACTTAATACATGTAATCAGTTCTCCTAAACGTCTGGCCTACTTAATACATGTAATCAGTTCTCCTAAACGTCCACCGATGATCATCAATACCAAATTCGCCGAATGAAACATATTTGGAGGTTTTACAAAATGCGTGTAAATTAAGTTTTACCCTAGAGAGAACGAGAGTAGGAGTTTCATAAAAAAACCCATATAATATGGCACACGTCGGGGTGTAATAATTTCTGTAAAGTGGTCATTTTGATGTGAACACCTTAAAATGGTCGCACAAAGGGTAATAGACTCGCTTGGCTTAAGCGAACCATGTACATTCGTTTTATATTTGTTTATTGATTCAGGAGTAGTATTAAGCCATTTGTAACACTTATTTACCTTTTTTTAAGAGAACTTTATTTCAGTAAGAACGGTGTTCTATATCGCCATTATGTTCTATTTTTTTGTTATTCATCTGCAGTACAATAAGCTCCAGAAAGCTGAAATGTTGTGTGCAAACCCACCAGCCAAATGGGAATCTAAATGTATATATATTGCGAACCTGTGGCCCCAAATATGGATCACAGGGGCCACGACCTACAACTCCTATCTTCAGCTTCTTCCAACTGCAAATTGCTATACATCTCAGAAATCCTTCAGGAAAACAATTTGAAACATCCAGTGGATTGGTTAAAGCCTGACGAGCTACAGAGTCATAGATTCTATTTTATCGCTTTTAACAGCATTCTTATCTGGATCATTCTCTTTCCACAGGTTACCCTCTGTTATCCATGGTCTGAATTTAAAGAGAAGAAATGAAGTGTCTTGATTGGTTGCAATTGAATCTAGTGATGCAATGAGCGACGCCGTTGTAAAACTAACATTTGCCAAGTGACAGGTCATAATGATAAAACAAACACAGGTTAAACGTGTCCTCTTTTAAATTCCGTCTTTGACATGCCTTATGTTTGACCAATCTTTCACCGGTTCTTTAGCGAATGTTGATTGTTTGTGTCCAAATTAAAATGAACAATACACAGAATAAACTGCATCGCTAATATCGAGTAGCATAGCAATTCATTTTCAACCAACCATGACCTCTGAAAGGTAATGTCCATTTAGTTTGCTGGATGGACAGCAGACATCTGGAAATGCACTACTGTTGGACTGAAATATTTTCCTTGGTGTTATCGTCAATATGTAGCTTATGTCTAAATATGATTTACTTCCTTCCCAAAGGCTGACATAAGGCTGACTCACCTCCATTAAAGCCGATGACACAACACCGGAGGTCCGAGACGTTTTAGCAATTTTCTCCACAAGAACGGATTCCGAAATTTTTCTCTAATGGTCGACCACATTTTGACTTTGATTGTTTTAAAAACTATTACATGTCATACTATACATTCAAGTGTTATTCGGAATCAAGCACAGGGGAAACGGTTAGGCTGTTCTTACTGCTGCTGGTACACGGGTAAGATTTCATCTGACTTTTCCAGGCGAAAGAAAACCAAAATGTATGTTCAAAGTAATAACAAAAAAAAATTCTTATTGATTATCTTCACTTACAAGACTGCTGAAATTATCTCTTTTTATGGTTTACCAAATCAAACAAGAAATGTTGTTACTTTGAAGATTCATCAACATAGGGTCTATCTGCATGTCCAATCCTGTAGTTGGTTTAAACAAGGGTTGGTTTCTTCACATTCTCACTATACATGACAAAGATTTTCATTCTCAACAATTCTGTTTTAGGTATAAACAATTCCATGTAAACATTTAAACTGAAAATTTTACCTTCACATTTCTACTATACAGATTAAAGATTGTGTTCAATTCAGAATCCTTATTGTCAAATAAACTTTCCCATTTATAACAAATAGATAGTTTAGCATTGTCAAACATGAGTTTATCATAAAACATTATTGAACCTTTGTTGAAATCATGAAATCTCTATGTAAAGATCTAACAAAGTTATTCTGTATAAGATCCAGGTATGTACATCTTATCCCAAACTTATTTTTCAAATCTTCAAAAGAAAACAAACCCTGTTATTAATGGTCAAAAGTCCTTACTTAGCCCAGTGTCCATAGTGATTTTGATTTTTTAAGTTATGATTAATCCATATGGGATAAGATAGGATTGTATTCACATTATAATCTTATATAGTATTTTGGGTAGAAAACAATTTTCATGCTATCAAAATATCTCTCCAAAAAGGGTTGTCAATTTCAGCAATTGTTTTTATTTGGTCCATTTTTTAATTTAGTATGTAAGCATACTTCTTCCAGCGATCTGATTGGTTGAGAGGTGGTCACGTGGCCGTCGACAGGAAAGCGTATTGACTCCAGCCAGAGTCCGACCTAAAGCCGTATTGACTTGAATGACGTTAAACGATTGTTGCAGTGCCAGACTTCAACAAAATTGTGTCTGTACAAGTCGAATAATTTTTTTCCAATACAGAAACCGTTTTCTATGGATACGACTTATCGGGTCGTATACTGAGATGTCTCACCCTCTAACGTAGCAATACATTATGTAAATTAATAATGATTTAATCATAAATGGCAAATTTGAGAAAACATAATATGCAAAAAACGTGTTACAGTGCGTTTAAAGTGTATGCAGGTTGTTTCCTACTGTCACCAAGTCGATGGTGCTGATGTACGGACACTGTTTTATTTTATGTACGCGTCAAATGAATTGGTTTTCAGGTATATGCCCATGCAAAACCATTAAAGCATAATTCAAAATGTTACGTCAAAATTATCCTCTGTCCTTGAAGAAACTGAACCATCAGCCAGAATGTAGTACCTTTTTAAACATTCTGTTCACTTAACTATATATATATATATATATATTTATATATATATATATATATATATATATATATATATATATATATATATATATATATATATATATATATATATATATATATACATATATATAACTATGGCTTTTTTAAGAACAGTGTTTTGGTATTTACTGTTATTGAATATGAATCCCTTGCAAGGCAGGAAAGGACAATTTATTTGTGCTAAATATATGATATATAGATCAAATGATTTAGTTGTATTAATAATTTTGAATTGATGAACCTTTTCAATACAGCTTGATCTAGATGTAGGAGATGAGGTGACACCATTTGCCTAATTATTCCTTGCTCCACATTCTGTTAATCATAGAGTACAATTTCATGCTGGAATAATTCCATCAGGCTCGAACATTACCTCAATGGTAGCATGTAATTAAGTGTAGCCGACAAGAAATAGATGACCTTTGAAATAGGGCTTGTGAAGTTAGCAGTCGAGTTAGCTCCGTTATAATATTTACACTTTAAGCACCGAGTCTATTTAGAGTTTAAAACAACAAGGAAACACCAATATTCTCAAACGATTATATAAAATCATTCAAAACTCTGCTCAATGATGTATTGTTGTAGTACAGTTTTACTTTCCATTTACCACATGCATGCACAACAACAGTATTATAATGTATTAAGGTCTAGGGTAAGGAACATTTATAATTGGTTTGTATATATGTTTTATTCTTTATTCAAACACAATTACATTTCAAACATGAATGGATCAGAGACCATGTATTTCTAAAACAATTCTCATTGATTTCAACTATTCGAATCAACTACCTTTACAAACTATAACTATACCTAATTAACAATACAATGTACAACTATATTCATCAAACCCAACGATAAATGTGTAAAATAGTCATTCCAAGGACTTGCTGTTAGAGGATCAATCCCAGTTACCACCGATAAGATACTAAGTAATGTTGTCCATGTATTCCCTGATGGTAGAAACCGCAGCTGCACACATACGGTGATTGAAAATACATTTCCTGTAGGCCACAATCTGACAATATAATATATTATGTTATTTTTCATCCCAGATAATGATTTCCCCTGTTCCCATAAAACAATCAATTTTCTCTTAGAGGACATTATTTCAGGAACATGTTGTTTTCTTTCAATTTCTAAAAACAAATTGCGACAGTGGAACATACTTCATATAGAGGATATGTGTCTTTCCTTGACAAATACCATGTTTATCTCATCGCGTGAGGTTGAAAAGTATATATTTCACGAGCGGCGCAACCACGAGAGAAATACACTGTTTAAATGGACCCCAATTTTAATACATTAATATAAAAAATATTGCTTGGAGATAGCATACAGAAATCATTAATCATGTCGCACAGCTAGATACACGTACACAACAGAGTTAATTTCACAGGGGTAAGGAAATTTCGGTCCGGCCTTCAATTTGTTACGTCCTGTTTTGATCTGCAATTCTGCGTAGCACAAGAATCTGCATACCTCCAGACGCCGCTGTCCTAGCGCGGTCTATATTGATGGTGGTGATATATTGATATTAAAATACAGTTGTCACGCTTGATCTGTCGACAACGCTGTTGACTAGTAAATAATGACCCGGTGCCGAGCGGTTATGGCATATAAACTTGCGGGGGTATTCGCCCGAGGCATTCGGGTCATTATTTGACTTGCACCTCCGCGGAAAACTTTATTTAAAAAAAATGTCATACATGCCTTTTAAAGGGATACTTTGCTGATGTATATGACATGAACAAAATATATCCTCAATACAAAATACACTCATGATTTCAAACTGAATTCTTCATCACTTACACATAGTAGGCATATAAGTCGGTATATTACTATACAGCCGTGACACAACCGAATGTACACTTATTGGCATTGATATTGATATGTTTCTCACATTTCTGGCGCCAATGTACGGGCTTATATAGCTACGAACAGCCAGTTCTAATTCTTCCAATAAGTGCAACATGTATTTCTGATTAGTGCTATGCTCCATGGGGAGATGTTATGTCAGGCCATTGACACATCTCTTATTACTGCTAAATTATACGTCTGAAATTCACATTCATTGCAGCGTGTCCCATGAATTTTACCTGCAATGAAGATTTTGATTTTGATAATAATTCTAAAATGTCATTCTAATTTAAAATCTGTCCAAAAACACAAGTCCCGGTGATTCCCTATAACATTGCATGGGTTAAACAAAATGACAAAAAATCAAACACGAAACAAAAATACAAAGTTAACTGTTGAATTCAAAATAAAGGAAATTGAATATTATTAATAATATGTCTGAAATCCGCCATACCAACATGCAATTGTTCTGTACTATTTAATTCGATATCACGTGATAACAATTAACAAATCAAATAGTTGCTGTTGTCTTATTAAGTGATTAATCCTTTTAATTAATGGCTAAAGAAAAAGCATCAATATATTAATACAAGCACTAAATGTGATGTGGAATGAATACAACCTAAATCAACTATCTTTTAAATTCGCCTACACTTTACCCTCTACTGTAATGAAGAATTAAGTAACATTAACAATAGAAGCCACTCGCATGCCTCGCCTCGCTTAAAACTTTATAAATATTTTTGCCAAATATGTTCACATGAAACTAACAAATGTTATCTTCTTTGAGAGGCATTTTAGAAGTTGAAATGATAAGAATTGAGAAAATTATATGGATAACAACTTCTTTATTCATGATATGCGACGTTTCGACACATATTCTTGTGTCTTGTGTCAGATTTTCAGCTGTGTAAGTGTCGAAACGTCGCATATCATGACTAAAGAAGTTGTTATCCATATAATATTCGCAATTCTTAACAAATGTTTTGTAATGTAATGACACACACCACATTGTATGCACCATCAGCGTGAAACATTACCGTGGAATTTAACTGTCACTACTGCCTCAAGACAACTCCTGCTGTTTTTTCACCTTAATCATCAGACATCTGATCTACGGATTTTTTTTAAATGAAGGTAAACGACAGCAAGGCATGTTTTATATGGTGATGCGAATGTAGGTTTCATATACGTCATTAAAATCATTATATAAAGTTACTCTATAATCTTATACAATGATTAAGCCTTCCAGGTTTCAGATCAGAAATAGAATTTGTTATTCACAAAATTAACAATTAGCCTAGAATTGTGTTGACATTTTATAAGTATGTTAGTAAGCTAACAAAAAAGATGCTATTCCTTATCGGTAGAAAGCATATCGAATTGCCGGCATGTATGCAGTCAAAATAAATAATATTGTTTGTATAACATTGCTTGACAAACATATATTTTTGGTATTATCGTTTCAGAATAAATCCATTCGGTTTCATAACAACTTATCTATTTTATTTAATACGTTCCAACACACCAAATGTGCTGTTTACAGTACAAATAAATTCACTCATAGTCATCCCAATCGCCAAATATATAATTACTAGTTTCCAATTAAAATCGAGTAACATGATGATGCATGTTAAGAAACCGAAACTGCACGTCCCGTTTACCTGCACAGTCGTTATATGACCTATTAAATATTATCAAGCTAAATTTGTTATGTTGTCTGTTATAAATAATAACAAAACCCCTTATGAGCGGGATGTTCTAATTTATAGAAGAGTTATAAAGTGAGCTCATTCTCTTCCTTCTTTTTATAGAGCATTATTTCCATTAAATCATTACAAAAGAGTAACGGGACCAATTTATGCAACCGTTTTCTCCTCTGAATTAGAAATAGTTTTTGTTCTTGTTACAGCCTGATTACCAATCTGTGGCAAATGAAATAAAGACGTTGACATATTTAAAGCTTAACCCGAAAAATCAATTAACCCTCAAATACGCTATCCTACGCCTCCTATATTACCATATTTGTCATTGGAAATTGATTTGATAATGTCATGCTCTGTATAAATCATGATCAGAGGTCCCCTCATCATACTCTCCAACCATGCTACGAGGCAATATTGAATATGATGGAAGAATTGCTGAACTGTGCGAACATTATCAACAATATATACTGTGTTTATAAGACCACATTTTGAGTATGCTTGTGAGGTATGGGATGGTTGCTTGACTGAACAAACTAAGAAATAAGAAAAACTTCAACTTGAAGCGGCCCGCATAGTTACAGGTCTTCCAAGATATGCCTCTTCCCGTTCTTTGGATGATGAAACAGGATGGGATTTACTTTCTGAGAGAAGGAGGAGATACAAATTGACATTATTCTATAAAAAAACAGAAAGGTCTTGCACCCGTTTTTCTTCAGGATTTACTTCCACCTTAAGTAGGCAACCGGACATGTTATCAATTAAGAAATTCTAATAATTTCAGCCAACCTTATGTACGCGACTGAAGTATTCAACATCATCATTTATTCCATCATCAGTTAAATTATGGAATAGCATTCCCTTAGGAATCAGGGATTCTGATTCTGTTTCATCATTTAAGTTTAACATTCATACCAAAGAAGATTGTGCACCTGTATATTTTTCGTATGGAATAAGAAAATTAAATGTTTTACACACACGGTTAAGATATATGGCCAGCTCACTTAATTATGATTTATTTAGAATAAATGTAAGACATGATGCATGTTGTCAATGTGGTCATATGTGTGAAAATGTTTTTCATTATTTCCTTGAGTGCCCCTTGTACTTAACTCAGCGTGAAACGATGTTTAAATCTTTAGAAAATATTGTTAGAAACAGAACAACAATATATATTGAACTTATTTTACATGGTGATGCAGGTCTCTCTATCTTTGAAAATCAGAATGTTTTCAAAATTGTACATATTTATATCTCTCAAACTAAACGCTTTGTCTAACTTACTCTTGTAAATATCCTTACCACCTGTCCATCTCTTGTGTGCATTGTTGTGAGATGAAAGATGTAATTACCTGGAAAGGGCTTTTATAAGTTGGATAACTTGTGCCCAATCCCTTTCTTGACTGAATAAAATATGTTTCAATCAATGGATAGTGGCAAGAGTTATGCCTTGTGTTTGGAAATTGGTTCTGGGCTTAACGCAGTCATGTCAGTCATCAAAAGTTAGCTGGGCAATCAGCGAACTTAATTCAAATGATCTCTTCCATTAACTGTCGAAATGACCAAAGGGGGCTCAACTATTCGGTGCACACATATCTCTAACAAGACAGAAATCCGTCGCAAATATATCACGATGAATAATTGGATTAAACTGAAGATGTTACCAGTACTGGGGAGCTTTACGATTCTGAAATGAAGTCTACAAAAGGAGGACTCCAAACACAGATGTGTCTCAGGCTCTTGTTCAGTGGTTCAGATACTGAATATTATGAACTAACTGAACAGGATTTGTGTCATATGTGTTCTGCCTGACAAGGTGGCATGGAACCAATAAACAACATATGAGAATTATGTCTTATGAAGGAGGATTTGAAGATTTGAAAATATGTTATCTTCAGGAATCCAAAATTAATATACGTTTCTAAAGCCTTTATATTTTATAACGTGCAGTGACATTTCCGACACGTGTATATCCATGTAATTATACTTCCATGTGTTATGTAACTACGAAAATTGACCTAGTCAGTATCCAGAAACCGTAATTGGCAAAATATCGCATGCAGTTTCTCCCTTGAGTATTTTTGAGTACAGACAAATATACCGTACATGGTAACTTTTAGATAAATAATGAAATGTCTATATGCTCCAGTATAACATATTGTGTTTCGCAGCTAACAGCATTTTAAACGTCATCCTTCTTCCAGAACTATTCTAGAAACGCTTAGTTAACGTTCGTGGTGGGGAATTTAACTAGTCACTGCCACTAGTGTCTGAATGTCTGTAATACAGTGTACAATTGTAATTAGTATTTGCATTTTAGACCAGGAACCAATAGTTCAGCGCCAGTTAAACCATTACTGATTGTCAAACAAAGAACAAAAACATGTTTAACATAGATTGGTACGACGCGATCAGAATCAATGGGAGGACTTTCAACCAAATGAGCTACATCACCGACTCAAAATCAGACAAAAAGGTTTGTCATTGATATGTATAAACCAGTCCCATCTCAAAGGTCAAAGCAAAGGTTTGACATTTTACCCCTGATGTCGTATAATATTGATTATGGATACGGCTTGTCAAGTACAAATCCTCATCAGGAACCTTCTCATCAACGCCCTTTTATGAAGTAGAAGCTGTATTGAAAACGATAGACAGAACTACGTCGGTTTGACCTACTTATGAACTCTCAGGCCAACAATGGTCCCGTCGCATCACCTCCACTGAATAAGAGATCGAAACTCACGAAGCAAACACCAGGGAAAATATAATGTTGAATACTCAGAATGTTGATTAAATTAAAACTAGATTATTTAAAATACAATTAAACTTTGATATGTCCTCATAATGTAAAGTGCCACATCAGCTGCTGTGAAGCGTCTGACAACGTTATGACAATATCGGGAGATAAACCCAAGCCTTCAGCCTGAACGGAAGCACGATGCTCCAACTGAGATCTATAACCTTGGCCTCTCCTGGTCTGAATCGCTACATCATCCACAACTTTAGTTAAATTAAACCTTTTTAAAAATGACAGAAGCAAATAGTATGGGACAAATGAGAGCTTTTATTACATAACATGAAGCAATGCCAATTACCAAAGTATTTAATAATTATGATATATAATTAGAGAGATATTAATTACCAATTATAAGCAATGATAATGAAATGTAGTTTTGTAATATAATGTAACAAAGCTCCTACACTAAATAAAATATATACAACTAAACTAGAATTAAATATACCTGTAGTTTGCAGTAGCTGAATAGTCCTTTAGAATATGATGATGAGGGCGTTTTGTACCCTGTAGAGTAAAAAGAGGCAACAACTGAACTTGATGTACATGCATCTGTATAATGATGTACATCGCATGTAAACTGTTCCGGAGTCCCATTAAATAAACGTTACATTTATATTAGTATACTGTTGGTGTACTGGACAAATATATTAAGAACCATCAATTGATTTCCCTGTAGTTTAAGGGAAAGATGGAACAAGGCATGCATATCACTCCCCTTCCTGTAAATATAACGTATGAATCGTGTCTATGGGTGTGTGTTCTTAACACTGCCGACAAATATACAGTGATTTTACTTTTGTGTATGCTGGTCAATAATTGACAGTTGGACACTATAAATTCTAACATTTACGTGCACTGGGGACATTAAACAGTTTGTATTGTTACATTTGATGTGCATCTTGTATTCTTGACGTATTGTTATACCTAAATTGTTTGGAGTCTTAACAATGACGAGTGTTCATGGGTGAATAATATATTCATTTCACATATGTTTTCAAATACAGCATTGTCTTAACGAAACGACCCCGGGCAAGGATAATTATACCCCCGTTACGAAGTAAGCGGGGGTATATAGCGGTCATTCCGTCCGTCCGTCCGTCCTTCCGTCCGGTCAATTTTCTCAGAACCGTCAAAGCTACATCAACCAAACTTTGTACAGATGTTAACCATGTTCTTCCGATCGCGCACAGACAATTTTCAATTTTCTGAGATTGATATTTTTTGTCGTTTCCATGGAAACGTCACTTTTTGGACTTAGTTTTATTGTGTTCAATGGGGACAATTTTTCTCGGATACTGTTCAACCTAGGTGAATGAAATTTTGGTTGTGAGTACTCATGACCATACTCTTTATCGAGTTCGAAAACCAGTTCCGAAATATTATTTTTAACGGAGTTATGGCCCTTGAATCCGAAATTGAACTTCGTACCAGAAGAATTGTGATGCTCGTATGGGGACAAGTTTTCTCAGAAACTATTACATCTAGGTGAATGAAATTTAATATGGAGGTAGTCCAGATGATACTCTTCATCGAGTTCGAAAACCAGTTCCGAAATATTATTTTTTTTGGAGTTATGGCCCTTGAATCCGAAATTGAACTTTGTACCAAAAGAGCTGTGATGCTCCAATTGGGACAAGTTTTTTCGGAAACTATTACATCTAGGTGAATGAAATTTTACATGTAGGTAGTCCAGATGATACTCTTTATCGAGTTCACAGTCCAGTTCCGCAATATTATTTCAAAGCCCTTGAATCTGTAATTGAACTTGGTACAAATTACCGGTGTGATGCCCTAATGGGAAAATTTAAGTTACCTGAAAAATATTACATCTGGGTGAATTTAATTTTGTAATAACAGTCAGTTCCTAAAATTATTTTGGACAATATTATGATGCTTGAAGCTTTTTTTTAAACATAGTAACCTTCACATCTATAATTCTCAATGGACGGATAGCGGATGACGGGGGTATGTGAGCCATGCTCACTTTTTTCTTGTTTATTAATCATTTCTTCAATTTAACATACCGTGCTTTCAAGCCACTAATTCATTATACAGTTAAACCATGCATGTGATTGGCCTCTTAACATTCTTGAGTATTGGTGAAGTTCGTGTCACATTGTTGTTGATTGTTGATTCTCTTCTACGAATTTACTGGTGTGTGACTGAACTTGTGTCTTGAAGTATTGACAATATTATGGAATGGTTGCTATATAGAGAATGTTTAATCATTGTGGTTTCACGATACAAATGTATTTAATGTTCAGTCTTTATTAAAACACTCAAACAATGCATAAGAATTACCATGTGCACATCACATGACCCAACTTCAAAGACCTGGTGGATGACTGCTAGGTTATATTGCAAGTATGTTTGATATTCTTGGAAGAATATTTATTGTCTACCGATTTTCTCACATTTTATATGAATAATTGTTCTGCGCCGTCTCCCTTTAACCTTTTTAAATACACTTCATTTCATTTCTTATAAATGTAAGATGCTGACATTACTCTGCTCCTGAAACGAAACGGTTTTTGAGTTTTGGATTTAATCAACAGATTTTGTTAAATGAAAACATTTAATACCCTCGACCCTTTCTTTGCAATCTCTTTGTAACATACAAAATAAGTTTGACATGTTTTGATTTAGCTCCATAAGATTTATACAATTGAATAATACATTTGTAATTATTAGTGTCCAATCTAAAACATATCTGTCTCACTGTCATATCGAAAGAAGGGAGGATTTAAGAACAAATGGGAGGTAATGATAGAAACGAAATTGAAAATAACTATTTCAAAATTGCTTGAATTTCTGCACTGCACCTTTCCTAGTAATAATAATAATAATAATAATAATAATAATAAAAATATTGGATATTTCTTATGCGCCATTCCATACACTGATGCATGCTCATGGCGCTACATTACTGAGAGTATTGTTAATTTTAATATTGTAAGAGATTGTGCGAAACTATGTGAAGAACTGAAGGAAAATATTTTCTGCAATCAGCCAGACAACAAATAATATATATGTGAGAATACGTCTAAGTACCCAACCTACAGAATTTGGTAAATATTTCATAAAATCGGTTGACAGTAACCACTGCTCCTCTCCTAGTAGTGTAGATGTTTTGTGAAAAGTTTGAATGTTTGAAAGTTCGGATGAATAGTTCTTCTTTCATAGGTGTAAGTAAACAATTCGTAAAAAAAATATTTCACAAATACCTAATTTTTTTTTAGAAAATTCGAAAATTCCGATGCTAAATATTCAAGTGCACATGTTAGTGTCTTTCAATTTCCCAGCTCAACTCAACGTCTCTAAACAAAAAATACATACACATTTGGCAGTGTTTTAATTTCAGTTCAAGTATTTCCTTAGATGAATCATTTTGAATGTTGTGATGTATGGCTTCCTGAATGTATGCTAGTGTAACCTTTCGCAAAGTTGTACAGTACGGCTAATCACCATAAGAAATCATTGTAGGAATACTTACATGAGGTATGAGTAGAGACACATTCATTAAACTATTCTAAACTCTAATTTGTTCTGTCTTTATTTTTATTTAGAAATTGAATAAAACATATCCGTCGTTACTTGTCTAATACCATGTTACCTCATCGAGTGAAGTAGAAAGTTTATATTTTAACTATTCTACCTATTTAGTATATGATGGTATCATTGAAATGACGCCAAGACTCCTCGTAGTTTTCATGTTGAACGGCCGCTTGGAAGACTATGTCACCACAGTACCAATGTGACGTCATACGAGAATGTTTTGCGTCAGACCATTGTTTTATGTCGTCAAAAACTTCCACCTTTGAGTAGTAATATGATATATCAGTCACTGGTAGCTTGATAGACGTTTTATTTCATTGATAACTCTCTGTATTTCATTGCTTGTCATATCATAAACAGATTTATATTTGCTCATATCTTTAAAAATATTTTTGCACGTTTAAAGCATATTTAAAGCAGGTTAATATGAAAAAGGAATTAAACATTCTCAATTTTATTATTTCATGACAAATGTTACCGGACTCTCGTTATAAACTGAATACAGGTATAATCGTAAGTTTATGTTAATGACTGTCGGTTCAATAAATCTCTGGTTATATGACGATATTATGAAACGTTCAAATATAAGTTTGTATGATACACTATTTTGAAATTTCATCTATGGACATCCATCATCTGAAAATAGGTTATTATCACTGACATGGTTCTGATATTTTATCTTCTTATATCAAGCTAATCAAATAAGTTGAAACTTCCATATCATTCAAAGATGATACTACCAAAGGGTAATGAATGATAAAGGTAGCAGATATATATAACCTGTAATGTGTATTGTAGTTCACTCCATGATGGGCCTGGATTCACCTCACCATTCACTCATTATAGTTTGTTGATGTTTTGCCGTCTCTTATTCCTGTTCTTGCAATTATCTTTAAATTGTGCGGTAAAATTAAAATTTCTCGCTGCAATACTTCCCAAGCGGAGTTAAAATAACTAGCTCACTACTCATTATTTGTAATCGAAAACTGAATTGTATTCCTTAATCCAATGAATCTATTCTGGGTTGATCACTTTTTATCCTTTATCAGTTTATGTATTTTGCATAGAAGTGCATGTCAAGTTCTTGCCCCTAAACAGTTATGCCGATATGAGTCTGCTCAATATTTCACTGATATTCTTACTATAAACTAGACTTGTATTGATTATAAAGCAAAGATGCGATCAATTCCAACCTCAAGCAACTGAAGCATGCGTCAACATGACATTATATCTCCTGACACCAATCAACCATTCAAATGACACTTAGATATTGCACAGATATATGGTTACCAATCAGACAATCACAAACACATGTCAGTGGTGTGGGATCGTGGATACATACACCATTCGAATTGTATACTGAAATGCAGAAACATTCAGTTAACAGTTGCTGACTTTTTTCTCTTCTGAAATTCAAAGTCAAATTTAGCTATTGATTTAATTTTAGGTAAATCAGAATTGACTGTAAATTGAAAATAATATGTTTTAATGTACTCTCATTAATTATTATTAGCATTATATTTGTTATATCATAGTTCTTAACTCCAGTAAAATAACAGAGTACTTATACGATGTACTTCCCGTAAAACTTAATATTAGTCACGCACATGAGCCTAATGAATATTCACCAGCAGCCCAAGTAGGGGTTGCTGACACAGGATTAGAACCTAAGTTGGACTTCAAAGATATACATCGTGTAATCATTTGAGGAAACCTTTCCAAATTAATATCTTATTACAATGAATATTTATGTTACAAATGATGTTTAACGTCGTTATATTTAAATGGGCTACCTCTATCTACAGAACATTTCAGGGAACAGAGCAATATAATACGTACAGTTTAGCTGTCATCGTTTTCCATGTAAAGCTGTACTGAAACATAGTTAAAGGGGCGACCTTCTGTTTCAAAAAGCGAAGAAGTTCATACGTGATCATTTTGAATATAAGTATTGAATTTAATAAACTGTCCATCAAAGTGAAGTCAAGTACCAATATGGTATTGAATGCACATTTACAACAACACTGCGTTCTTAGTTAGTGAAGGTTTGACTGGCATTACATTGTTCTGTTACAGATTGATTCAATTACGTGTTACTATTCAGTCGATTCCCAAAGGTGATGGACTTATTTTAAGCGTGACATCAAGCTAAGAGACTCACAATGGAAGAAGAATATTAATCATGTTCAATCGGCCAGGACGTCTCCGAAACGTCGCCCATTCATTCAAACTGTCTTCTATATATATATATATATATATATATATATATATATATATATATATATATATATATATATATATATATATATATATATATATATATATATATAGATTATTGTGTGTGTCATATGACTTTTACGAAACGAGTGTGAATTTCTTTATTGCCCGAGCGAGAGCGAGGGTTATACATAAATTTGCACGAGTTTCGTAAAAGTTATATGGCACACTTTCGAGTGTAATAATTTCTTTATTACCCATTTCATTCCATTTGATTCGCGTTAAAATAGTCAGGAAACGGCCCACTTCCCTTGCGACGGCAAGCTATAGTGACGTCACGAACAATCATTTATGACGTCACAGGCGACGCAATACGGGAAGCCGCAGTGAAACAATCGTTGCTAGACAAACGTGATATGTGCACATGTGCTCATATAAAACATATTAACTCGGTTATTTTCAACCATATGGGTAATAAATATATATATATATCAATGATTAGGCAAAAAACATACTGCTTCACGGTCATATTCATACTCGCTGAACGTTACATATGCTCAACAAACATTAGTTAATGTGACATTGACAGGAAGCTTTATTTCTTCAAGTCGTTTCCAATGTTCATGAATCTATCAAAAACAAAATCATAAGTGACAACGTTTTGTTAGTGGGCTCTTTATCACTTTTTAGATAAAATATCATGGACATTGTGAGCATGTGTTCGGTATTCAACACTTTCTTTGAATCGACATCATGTTATTGGGTCGGTTTTCAGTGGACATACGTTGATGATACAAATACATCGCTGACATGTTTATAGCTGAAGTTCAAACTCACTTGACCAGATCAGTAATAGGTTTGCATGAACCGAGCTGAAATGTGTGAATGTGCGACCTAAATACGATATTGATTTCATCAAAGACTTGTGAAGCTGACCCTTAGGGAGAAATTACAAAGTCTTCATCATACATACAAATGTACCATATCCTATGTTCTATCAAACTTGAACACTATGAAATTCAGTTGTCACAAAAGAGATATAGAAATACATCAGTTTCAAAGTATCCGTACATAAGAGCAGATAATGGAGTGTTTGGAAACTCTCGGTTCTGGAGCTGTCTATTTGATATCGAACTACTGTCCTTGGAAATACCTACGAATTCATGTCTTTGATTGGAGTGTAAGGACTATTAAGGCACTATTGCTCATTTTTGACGATGATGGACATTGTAGGACTTTTGCTACCATGTGCAACCCTTTCAGCGTCTTAGTTATACACATATTGTTATCAGGAACATATATTCGTTTAAATATATCAGTAGTCCACATGGACATCTTAGTCAATTATGGAGAATAAATATTGTATATGTACAGTGATAAGGATAATAGGGAGCCAAAATTTATTTATTGCAGCTTTGTTTTAAATTTGATTTTATGATTTGTTTACGTGCATAAGGTAAGAATATCTTATGGCAACCTTATTGATGATTCGTCCTTATTATTCGTGACAGAACTAGGATATTTAAACACCTTTCATAACAGAAAAGAGTGCCGTGACAAGAAACTTTAAGTGTTGATTTAGATGCAAACAGACTAGCAATAAAGCTAACATAAAACTGCCAATTTGTTGTCTATAAACAATGAGGTCGCAACCAGAACAATTAAATAACAATGGAATGACTGATGTCCGGATTCACATTCGATCTTTGCACATAGAATACCCCAGTTAATTCTTCAGATCTGCGATGTTCAATTGAATGAAGCTATAAATTGGGAAGGAACCCCGATCTTTATGTGCATGTGTTCAACCAGAAAAACATAAAATAGTCACAGTCATAGCTAGGGTTTCGCATAATCTGTGCTGATAGGCTTGTATAGCTGTCTAATGAACGCTAACCTACACACAGTGTAGACAATTATATTGGATATTGAAACTGAATTCATTTCAAATATTTTAAAATAAAGAATAAAACAGTAACTACAAAATTATCAGTGTATTTCAAAACCCATAGTTCATGATACAATGATGTTAAATACTGCAATAGCGTGAACATAATGATATGATAATAAACAATAACGGGTGATGATCTGGTATGTTCTGTTCTTGATATATTATAAATTTGTTATTTTCATTGCATGAGTTTTAGCAAACCAATCACGATTGTTAATAAGGGCATAATAATCACAGGCGTTTGGAATGTCAAAATCGTCCTCATTTGTGAGGCAAATTTCATCTCTCTTCTAAGATTTCAAAACTACAATGTCCCCCAAAGCAAATTAGATAATAAGCACACAATCGATGAAGTGAATTATGGTCAAAGAGAGCCTTTTAACATATAAAAGGCAGTACCTTGTCCCCTGTATCTTGTACTGCGAATATATAGATAAGATCGCGGTGACGTTTTATTAATGATTTATGATGGAGGAATGAATAGATTTAATAAATATATATTGAAAAATAACAAACAGTGACTAAAATATCTTACATAATTTCTGCAAGTCAATCTCCTTAAATACTGTGTTATTGCCACAAATGTACGTTGTCGACTTCTCCTTGTAATCGTAGTCTTGTGTATATATTTGCTGTCGACACTATGGCCAATCCCATTATATAGGACATCTAAACTTACATCTGAAGAATACATAATCCAGAATTCTATGTTTATTATGTCATACAGGATTTACTTTTTGACAAAACATTAATGTGACGGTGAATACGTGTGATACAGTTTGGATTACGTGTTTATCGCATTATCAATGTCCGATTCAAACTCGCCAGAGGTTCGGCAACTGCCGTATTTTGTTAAGGATTTTCATAAAGTCTCGGTAATTGATTTGAATTTTCTAAAAAATCCCTAATGTAGCACAGTACCTAGATTTTGGATCGTTTAACGTCGTATTTTAAAGGCAAAACCGCACATCCACACTAATCATATGTAGCTGCAAACATGTCAGTCAATACAGCTAACGTCCGTTATGGAGACCTTTAATAGTCAACTTATTGTACTTTTATTCCTTGCATGATTCGAACCCTCATCCTCCGAGTCTGGCAACTATCGCAGGCACCAACCGTACCATCAGCTTACGATATGACCACGGGGCCTCCACACAAATCTATTATGTTCAATCTATTCGTACATTCAGTACCGCTTTAATAGATAGAACTTGGCACAGCTCAAAATACTGAATGCATTAGAAATACATGCCATTTATGGTGAACTTATTTCAGCGTTTGATTTAATATCAGGAAATGATATGCAACACGAACTACAATAGTGGCGGCATGTGAATGTTTTTCAGCTTACGGTATGATCCAAAACAAACTTGATGGTGGTTTCATTTAATTTCAAAAGTAGATTTTATTGTAATGAACTATAAGTCAAGAGTTAAAATTTTAAAATACAAGAACACATATTTCAATTGAGGCGGTTTGGACCAGTATAACCATTATCGATATCGTTAACATGTTGTTTGATAAAAAAAATCTGTCTCAATAACGTTCTACATTCATTTCTAAAATGTGTCGGATAAAAACAATTACGTTAATTATTTTCAAGGTTGCTTCCTCTATTTAAGAGACTTTATCACAAAATTCTCCTAAAATAATATGTTATGGACCTAAAATAAATCAATACCATAAGAAATGTACACATACTTCACATTGTAATATCTGTACCCTAATCTACTCAGTTAGAGTCACATTTCCATGAAAAAAAACGTTCATGTTATCATTTGTCATTTCAACAGTAAAGTTGGTTATTCTTATAATCTGATATCAATATCGGAATATATAGAGAATACTAAACGACGTCCCGTTTAATAACATATTTATGAAACGAGTGAATTGTTTTGGTATTTAACGAGCGAAAGCGAGTTAGATACCATTGCCATCCACGAGTTTCATAAATATGTTATTAAACGGGACGGAGTTTAGTATTTTATTTATTACACGCTCTAAATTAATTATAAATGTAATTAAAGTTCACTCTTCATTCATGTAGATGTGCGTAGGGATACATCTCTTACCATGGACGTGATCTCACTAAACACCAAAAATAGACCAAGCAAATATCCCTTAATAACAGTTTCAATTTTGAACAATACAAATTCAAAACACTCATTACATTGTCTTTATGTTGAAACTATAAGAGGCGCAAATTGGCGAGTAAACAAAAACATGGTATTAATTTCACTAAAGATCCTATGAATGATGTCAGGTGATTGTGACGTCATCGGAATGCGACTGTTTTCAAGCGCGATTCAGTTAGGCTAGTTGCAGCTGTACGTAGCTGCGGGTGCTTTGCCAATATAGGCTCTCTAACACCCAGATGACAATGATACTGGGGAGTAAAGTTACAGTTCTGCTGCTAGTTTTATCTAGCGAAATTGTGGGGATCAGTGTCCTTGTTGCCGATGAACTTAACATTGACGGCACAAATTGCTAACAGAAGCGCCGAAAATGGAGTTCCTACATTTTTAGCGAACGTTAAAATGTTAGGCCTATATAAACATTGACAGTTACCTTGAAGCATTTTTTATTCATATATCTTGGTATGGTATCCTCTGTAACAACAGACGGACATGAACAATGCCTCCACAACCTGGCAAACTTACGTGTCGACACGAAGTTACAGTAGTTGTTTACATTCTAAACAATCAAACCCATTCCGCAAAAAAGGTTAATAAAATATCAAAACGTGCCTATAAGGATTACAATGTAGTCGCATTAATACTCAACTGACGATTTTCACAGGATTCGTGGGTTGAACATGAAGTTTATTCCTTATGAATTTAGAATCTAGACTAAGTCAAGTTGCATGACAAAGCGATGCAAATGGCGGTCAAATCGCGAGAGCGCTAACGAGTTTTCATGTCAAGGGAACTAACTCTGAATCAACCAAGTGATACTGATTGACAGTAAATTGTGATAGAAGCGTCCGTACAATATAATCATAAGACTTTATGCGATAAAATGTGTAGGTAGAAATCCAGTGCTATCCCAAAAGCCATGTGACTACTGGAAAGTAGTCCCGACTACGATCGCTTTCGCGTGCAATGTTTCACAACAGTGTTGAATAACATTTCGATGTTTCACAACAGTAGTATCTTCAACGAGAGAGCAAGAAAGTATGTTGAGAGCATGCGTTTCACAGTAATTTAACAATTTAGATGATAAGTATCGTAAGAGAATATACAACAAACACGTCTGCATAATTTTGACTTTGTTTTTATTTAATAGAATACATGTTCCTTGTACTGTCTTTGTTCTCTGTTGGTTTTCCTCTTAATAACCAAGAAACCATTTGCATAAGATACTAAGATAAAGGTTTTGTCTAGTTTACGTTTACGAGTACATAAATGCAAATAACGAAAATTAATCTCTGAATTTTACAGCTTCATGTAATTGACATTTTGTATTTTGAAAAAAACAAAGTTTATGTGTATTGATTGTAGTTTTATTCTGACATCAACTAATCTATTTGCATGTCACCGTTGTCGTTAAGACGCCAAACTTAATTGTCATTTTGGATGCAAATAAAGTGAAAGTTTTAAACCAGTTCCCTATTCCATGCTTGTCATTATCAAATTAGCAAATTTTAAGGTACATTCACCTTACCCACCTGATTTGTATTTTTCAACTGGCAATGTGTTAATTAGCGCTGTCTCATGCTATTTTCATTTCATAGGACAATTTATGAATTGCAAGTGTAATTTCAAATATTTTAGCTTAACCAGTTTAACAAGGTTAATCACTCTTGCGTGGCATTTTATCTTTGATGTCAACATTTTCAGTAAATGTAATTTCATTATTTTTCAACTTTTCCGCAATTACCATAGACTAGCTATTTCTTTATTTCTTTTTGCATAAGGCAATAATCGTAGTGTATCTAATTGCATGAGGCAATGATATTATTTTTTTCGTACTGCATAAGCCGTTTGTTATTACTGTGTAAGTCTAAGAACATTCTATTTCTTTGTATTTACTTTTAAGCTATTTTCACACTTGGTTAATTAAAACTTTTGCTTTTTTCAGTCATTCTGTAAACTTTGAAGACGTAAACTCTCTAAGAAAAGAAGACATGAAAAGAATAAAAGGACTTTGTTGAAATATTTGAGTTTGTGCACTCTAGATCGTATATATACTGAGTGGGAAAAGAGGGATACCATCTTTGTGATTAATATATAAATGCTTGATTACTTCTGTTGTATATCACGATATCTGGCATAAATAAGTAAGAATATAGTCAGTATGTGCTGTGTTGTGGTCGAAAGGGTCACGAGAAGTTTCTCACCTCGAAATTTGGACGATCTCTGTCAATGATCGTAGCAGGAGCGGCATGGTATCCCGAGGGATATACACAGAAGAGTGATTGAAGTACGTCAGGACGTTCCAAGACAGTCGAGAGAGCGCATTGGGCAAACCTGACTATTTCATTTAGATTGAAAACAATGACTTACATCTTTTGGGTAAAATACGTGATTAAATTAGTCAGTTTTTTGTTTGGCAATTGATTAAAACAAATTCAAATAACTGCTTCAATATTGCCCAAGCTGTGTTAAACAATTGCTCACTCATTCATTTACAATTTTCGCGATTACAATGAAGAGCTGTTATGAAAAAGTTATACTTGATCACTGATATTAAAGTCCAATGCAATATGAACACTATCGAAATCATTAATCTGGTTCTGGACGGTTCATGCTTGTAATTTAGTTTTAGGTATTGACATAGGAGGAAGCATCTTAAATAGACATGACATGATTCAGAATGTCAAAAGTCTTCCTCAATAATTGTGCGGAAGTTATTCATCTCTTCTCTTTGGTCGACCAATTACCGCAAATAGCACATCGCTCCCTCAAGCAACCAACTTGTCAACTGATGAAGCAGAAAACACTGAAGTGAAACCAGGGCCAAAAAATATATGGACATTAACATTTTACACGGCTCTAAGGAAATGAATCATTTTATAAATGAATTTAATCAGTATGTGATGGTCGATTTATGTATGCCCGTTTTCTAAAGTTTTGTTAAAAGTGAACATATGAAGACATGTATCATGTACATTATCGTAAATCCGTGATCTGTATCATTGTAACCCACACAGGTGAAATGACGCTGTCATTGCTGTGATCTGAATGCTCTCATTACAAAACGTGTACATCAGTCCCAGTCGTACATTACTTTTGTAACTTTCAAAAAATGCGACACAATAACCAAAGCTGTACTGGATAACATGCCAGTAAATATGTTTCGTCTATAATCACCATTTTATAAGAAACATGATATTTGGTGTGGAGAAACGGAATTATATCAGAGATTTCTTTATGTTAGAATGTGTTCTAATGTATTGTAAAAAAAGGTTTTCAACAATATATTACAATACATATCGATTTCATCTTTGAACAGGTTAATACCGGTAAACCGGTTATATTGCGCACCTCTACTAATTATGTCTGCGTATATATGCAATGATTTGAAATAATTCATTCAAAATGAGAAAATGACAGAAATAAATCTATTAATGTTCAACACTGTTGACGTATATACCTATTCTCTGTACTAAATGGTGTTCTATAATGTTCATATTTTGATCACCTCTCATCCGTCCATATAAACATGAGAAGAGCTATCGATAACACTATTTACATAACCTCTGTAGCACCATATTATTGTCACCCCATTATCAGTACTTACACAGTATTGACCAGTTCATAGATCTTATCTTGTCTATTACAAACGTGTGACCATTAATCATTACAAAGACAGGTAATCACACTTGTCAGATATGACGTTCTTGATTATACTAATGATGTTCTGCAGTACCTCAACACATCATTGTTCATAACAGAAAGACATAAGTTGATTTCATAACATTATAATGTTTTCGACCTTGCTCATAATACTGATAGTTTGTTATGAATCTTTGAATAGCTATGGTTGTACATTGTATCTAGTAGTTAACCGTTTTAACAAGATGAACGACATTGATATTTGTTTGATAACAGATTCACTTATATCAGATACCAACGCCAATAAGCCACAGGTTGTTAATGGGACCGACAGCCTGCTTTATGAGAAATAAAACAAGCACGTGATTTAAGCATCCAGTTAGAGAGTCGCTTATCAAATGACATCATATTTTATGTCACTCTGATTGTTCAATTGCTAGTGAATGTGTTCTTCGATGGGTGGCTTTACTATTCTCAAAATATAGCTTATATGAATAAAATAATATCTCAACGTTTTTTTAATATAAAAGCGGGTAATTATATAAGGGCATATATTATATGAGAAATAGAAGACTCGTTGTTGTTGTGCTCTATCGTAGAATTAAACATAGCAGAGATGTTCAGTTCGCATTATATGCTCCCTGCTATATTTCGTTATACAATGAAACAGCAATCTCTTCTTCTATTTCTTAATTAAACACTTTTTTTGATGATCTTGAACAAACAAAGAATATTTAAAAATGAAATATACACGTATAGCTTTTTATCATACAATGGATGGTTTCTTGGCACGATAAATGCAACGGATATTTTTAGTATCCGTTTTGGTCATATACGGATAAAGCTGCAAATTACAGAGGTCAAGAGACGGAACTTCTTTTGAAAATGACGTCACATGCGTTAAAATTTCGAACGCCTGTAAAAACGTAACAGTTGTAATAACGTAACAGCTTCATGTAAATATACATGCTTTATTTCATATAGATCTACATTAATTTGAGAAGTGACAAACAACATTGTGCAATGCATAGTGCGCGCAGCAAAATATATAATGATGGGTGTCAAAACATGTTCATCGCGAGTTGAAAACTACCGAGCAAACACTTTATAAATACTACCAGGTAACAAAGGCAGTTTGAGTCACATATTCATTTATCGAAAGTCAATCCTCACTGTGACTTTTGTAAAGGGGATTTTAGAATAAGCTGCCTAACATTCAGCTTAGCTCTCCGTGTGGTATGTGAGTCGCCATTTGCAACCGAGCGGAAGGAAACTCTAGCCATTCAAGATCGACTCACCCTCAGTCATGGCTACAAGCAAGTGAGTTCGATTCACTGTTCTATCATTAAATAATGTTCATTTGAAAAACGTATTTTAAAACGTATTGAAATTATTTTAACTGAAAGCATAATTAAGCAGACGTTATTTTGTTTCATTTCACCGTGAAAATAGCACGAACTTCATTTGCATATACCAATACACGTAGTTATAGAAAATTTTGAAATTGATGTTGTCATGCTGTGTTGCGCAAAATGAATGAAGAATGACATTGTATGCATTGTGAATAAACACAATGTCTTTAGCTCGCCAAGGCTCGCAAAATACAATGTTTATTCCTCTTGCAGGATATTGGGCATCCAGAAACACGCTCTCGTGATAACCTCTATATTTCATTACAATTTGATAGATGTGCTCAGTCTGAATTAATACCAACACTGTTTTATCTTGAAAGTACGACAACTTAAATAATTGTTGTTCAAAACGTTAACGTTATTTACAGTAAGTGATGTTTGTACAATCATACAGTGTTAAATAGGTTATGTGAGGTGTTGTGTTGCTACGATTGCTTTGTGGGTGTTTCACTTATAATGCAGGGAGGACTATTTTTGCAGGAAATTTTAACAAAGTGACCCATTTGTAGCATGGCATCCACACCTAAATGCATTTAGAAGTTTTTTCACTGCCAGAGACAAATTTGCAAATCCCATGACATGCTTATGGATCAGAAGTCAAACACATTTGGAACTACACTCACTCATTTCATTTAAAGAAGCCTTTATAAACATCAGTCGGTTCCCAACTGCAAATAATTATCATCCGTGATGTTGCTAGTGAATGGTTTAGGATTGTGCAGCAGGGATCATTCCAGATTGAGAGAGAGAGAGAGCAAAAAGACTAAGTCAATTTCACATAAAACAATATCAAATACATTTCTAATTACATTCAAGTCACCTGAACATGCTTCCAAACACTCAGTCAATATTCCTGACAGCTGTGGCCATGCTTGTTCAAGGGGACCGAAAGGTACTTAAATGAAGATAATCAATGGCGACGTTGTCAAACGTGACAGCTGATGTTATGTAATGGTCCAGCTTGTGGCCTTGCACACTCACAGATAACATCATAATCAATTACTCACACAAACGTAGGATTTAAATTATTTCGATATGTATATGAAGTCTGGTTGATTGAATCCCTTCAGCTGTGGCTTTGCCGTGGATTTCTGTGTTTCTGGAAGTGCTCGGTTTTAAGAATGTTTATGATGAAACAGTTCCATCATACACTATACCTCCTGACTGATGGACATCCAAACCTTTCCGAAATAAATAAGTTATAGAAACAACATCAGTTCATGGCTTTCATGCTTGTAATTAAGATTTAGTTGCCTAAGCTAATGATATAGGATTAGGTATCTCAGATACAAGCATTACAATTTCAAACATAAATCGATAAAATAGTCAATACTTTCATCTTGTGTGAGTGTTGGGACACTGCGCACATAAGGGAAACCTTTTTTTCCAGATATTGTTATATATCAAGTTTCTAGCCAAGTTGGCTAACATCGTGTTTTAGACTTTTTAAAAGCTGTAAATCTTTTCGACAAATTGTAAATTTTAACTTTTCTAAATCAGTTTTTAACCAAATTGTGATAATTTGCTGGTGTTTTTTACGGCCTTTGTGTCGTTATTTTTTGCTTCTGCAATTATTTAAAAAAATAATCAATTAACTTAAATTTATCGCCGCTAATGGCTTCTATATTGCCGAAGCGGCATTAAGCAATAACTCACTC
The DNA here is from genome assembly GCA_936450465.1 of Gibbula magus. NCBI lineage: Eukaryota > Metazoa > Mollusca > Gastropoda > Trochida > Trochidae > Gibbula > Gibbula magus. Next base: position 2,165,804 of record OW388305.1, read on the forward strand.
ACTCACTCCTCAATTGTGATGGAACTATTCATGTATACTAAACGTATACAGATAATATCTAGCACCGATGTAACATTGGATGAACATGCAGTGAACAGCATAAGCGACGTATTTTCACCGTCCTTCATTGTTTGGGTTATTCTATTTTTTCGTTATTGTAATATGCTATTGCATATTCATCAATACCATATTCGAATACATAATTCACTTACTTCATGTCTGATATGTTTAAGGCTATAATGCATGTATCACAAACAATGTTGCTTTCGGGTGATATGTTTGAGGAAGATAATTAGATTTGAGAGTACGTTCTGTAAGATATCTATCCGTTCTTATTTTCACTCATGTTAACTACATGCTAATTGTGATATGTTGTTTCTACATACACCATCAGATGCTTTGGAGTCTATATAGATTAACACCAAACATGTGGTTGAATATATTTATATTAGTAATATTTTTACATGCACCGTTGTCGGTACACAATGTATTCTCCTCTAAAAAAATCATCCTCATTTAATGCTTTCAAATCATTGGAAACAAACATACTCAATAGAACTAAAAGAGTTAATTATGCTGATTTCATGAATAAAAAAACAATCCAAACTGCATTCTCATTTACAAGGATAAGCATCTTGAAAAGTCATATTTTATCAAATATGTTACAGTTAATTAGTTCTACCGTCCAAACCATAGATATGCGAATGTTACCAATTAATACTACAATGAATTGCATACATCACCTATGCAACCATGTGATAGTATAATGAATATGAAGATAACAATGAAAGTTTAACATAGTGATATCTCGTAATAGTCAGTGAAAGTTTTAAGACCACGGTTATAGTATAATTATTTGTTTTTTTTTATAGAAATTTTTGAAATCTAGAATAGCCAAATAACAACTAATGATTGCCCTATGGTAAGGCTGTTCGAAATCTATGGCACTGGTTTCATTCAGTTTAAAATTCTAGCAGCATTATTTGTGATTCTAGCCTGGTAAGTATTCTGTAAGTGGACAAGTGCATTAGAGAAACATCTTAGGAAGCCATTAAATCACATGTATACTGAGCGTAACTAGAAACCTGACACTGTTCAAATTTGACCTCACAAATGACGTCAATACCGGCGTTACGCATGAAATTGCGCGTCAAAATCGCTGTATGCGGTGTGGCATTATCATGTTGAAAACTCAGCCCTGGACCATGTTGTTGCATGAACGGTATCAGGACCGGTGTCAAAACTTGATCCCTGTATTGTGCGGCAGTAAGGTTGCCCTGCACGACAACCAATCGGGAACGACCATTGGAACAGCAAGTTCCCCACACCATGACGCTGCCGCCGCCAAATCTGTCCACCTCCCGAACACAACACTGTGCATATCGTTCTCGTGTTCTACGCCACACTCGTACCCTGCCATCAGCAAACCTAAGTGTGTAACGTGACTTGTCACTAAAGACAACGTTATTCCAGCGATTCCGATTCCATCTTTGGTCTTGTCGAGTCCATATCAGTCGTTGGTGACGGTGAAATGGCGTCAAAATGGGTCCTGTGTTGGGCCTCCTGGCTCGCAGACCAGCAGTCCGCAGTCGATTCCTGATAGTGGATGGTGACACCCGACCTCTGAACAAGTGTCTGGATGCAACTGTCTCGAATCGATAACGGAGATGACATAACCTGATTTGTCCATGCTCTCGGCGTGACGTCCCTGTATGTTGCACACGGGTTCTGAGCTCATGAATTGTCTGTCGGCTGCATTGAAATGCGCACGCACCTTCCGCAACGGATTGTCTGGCGTTCAGCCTACCCATAGCACGCTCACGTTCTGTATTTGTGAGGCGTGGCATTCAGTCAATAATGTTTTTCCGTTAATTTTAATGTGTTTTCCTGTTACACAGTACACGTGCGATTTGATTTGAGGGCATACACGTTACCTGTGTTGATCACGTGACCCTTTGCACGTGAATATCATGTTTTACGTCATTGACATGAAATACGTTAATTGACGCGTTGCCACCCGTTACGCGTCCGTGCAACATCATTGGGTACACCTCTATCATAAATTATATAACACAAGATTCGACTTATTTCTTCCCCGAAAAAAATTACGATAAAAAATATGAGTATCAGGTTTCTAGTTACGCTCAGTTTATTACCTTTATGTATACAATATTGACTCATGTAGTCCATCAATGGCCACTGCAAATAAATCTACGTTCATAAGAAGTCCTATTCTATATGATACATTAAAGTAAATACATTTCCTATTTTATACGAAATGCTGTTACCTTTGAACCAGTGCCCAGTGATAGCCTATATAGGAATTCCTACCCAACTGCCTTCTGATGTCACGTATTTACCAGAAGCTGGTAACGGTTGATGTTTTGTTATAGAACATATGGTTTGTGCCAAGAATAATGTACCTTTATTAACCATGTGCACTGTTGGTATATTTTATAACAGAAAACTCGAGGGTGTCATCCTAATTATAGATTTATAGACTGTGACCATGTTAGTCACTAGCAAAATAACAAGTAATCAGTGTGGTCACAAAAGCTGTACTAGTTTACTGTTGTAAAGTACCTCAATTGGTCAATATCGTTAATATATTTGACCTTGCTACACAAGGATAATATATATATATATATATATATATATATATATATATATATATATATATGTGTGTGTGTGTGTGTGTGTGTGTTGTTGAACTTTGCTAAGCTTTGAACATTGCAGCCAAAAGTTGTTAACAGGATATCTACAATGGAAGTTTGTGCAGCATACAACCGAAACTAATTCTGTGATGAACTGATTCATTATTACAATCATGTCTATTCAAATATGTTTTAACTTATCCCTTTCTTATCAATACAAACAACTTATAGAACGCCTCCCAACAGATCACAGAGAGAGTTAAACTATTTAATGGTTAAATGGTTGTATGAAAATATAGGTTTGTCTATCTCTTTGGACTGTCTGAATATGAATGTATCTACTTATGAATATGAATTTGAGAGTACCCGAGTGGGAAATCAGCTCCGCTGGAAACCGCTCGTAAAATCTCAAAGAAAAGAAGAAGATGAATTTGAGAAGGATATAAGTGATGTATTTTCTCAGATGAATATCATGGTTCAGTGGTTGATAAATCTCATATTTCAAATCACCATGTTACTTTGTTGTACTGCTATTATTATTAAGGAGAAATTAGTTTACACCGGACTCTTGTTTTACACTTTCATTGATTATAATGAGTGTAATAACAACGTTTAGCCATCACAAACTGTAAATACGTTAAGCTTATGTTATATTTTGAAGAGTTTCCTACATCAGCACATGTCCACAGCAATTACTGGTGTATGACATGAATTAATAAAGTCTGCTAATCTCCGGGGATCCTTTTCAGTGCCAGTGTCCCCACACATTTAAACATAATCTGTCATAATTTCTATCATCAAGGCTTAAGTCACATGTTTATTTTTTTCTAATTTAGCTTTTTTCATCTTTCTGAAATTTGTTAACGTTTAACGGCCTTCTTTATGATGGCCGAGAGGGGCGATTTGAGTTTGTTTCAACTTACCCACAGGAAATCCCGAAATCATGATATCGCTTAAAGGTCAAACAGTTTCAGCAAATTGTAAACCGCAAAGAAGCAAAACGTACGAGAAACGAAATCACAAAGGACTAAAATGTGTGAAAACGAAATTGCCAATGAGCGAAATCACAAAGGGGCAAAATAATGAAAGAGCGAAATGATATGACAGATTTTCATTAATAACATATGATCGTGAATTTTGAACAAATAATTCATACCAGATGTCCGCTAATTGTTGCCGAAATATAAAACGCCAATATATTTTATTTTGGGTTATAAAACCTTTAGTGCTATTTATAAAGGTGATGAAACATATACAAAAATTATATATTTGAATGTTATATTTGTCTTCAATTAAAATCGCATCCATGACAAAGTAGCTCTTCTTAGCGACTTTACTATTTTGACACGTGGTAAGGTTACTTACGCTTCTCGAACAACTACGAATAGAGACATTTTATCTGCCGTTTGATGCCCTATCATATCGATATTACATTGCACTATATCAACATTACATTCATCATAATACATGCCTGCAGGACGTAAGGTCATTTGTTTAACTGTTTCACGATTTCGTTTCGTCCACGATTCCCTATTTCACGTTTAACTTATTTGCAATGTTTTCTATACTTTGCGTCACTGTTTCGGGATTTCGTTCTCTAGTTTGCGATTTCTCTTAGACCTCCTTTCAAATATCTTGATTTCGTTTGATTATTTTTTGCAATTTCCCAATTTCGTGATTGAATTTTTATAAAAGAATTTAAAAGGCCCCTGTCGGCCATCATACTTCCTGCCGTTTACATTATGCTTTTGCATTTACAAAACATAATTTAAATTAGGCAATTTATTAAAATCTCTAGGATAGGGCTGAATGATCTTGAGAAGTTGGATGGTCTCTACTAGTTCCTGTAGCAGGAGTGGCGTGATATCACGAGGGATAAACAAAGACTGATTGAAGAATGTTAGGACGTTCCGATACAATTGAAAGAGCACAGGCTTGACTATTTCAATTGAAAACAATGACACACGTCTTATTTGTAAAGTATGCGATTAGAATCTGTCAGTTTTTGTTTGGCAGTTGATCAAAATTTCTTTTTCAATAATGGCTTCAATTTTTGCCGAAGAGTCGTTGAACAATGACTCTATCATTCATTAACTATATTCACGATTACAATGCAGAGCTTTATTAAAACTTTATCAATGATATTAAGTCAAATCCAAAATTAGCATGTACTATGGAAATCATAAATATGGTTCTGGACGATTCATGCTTGTAATTTAGTTTTAGATATTTTGGGACAATGACATAGGAGGAAGCATCCGAAATGAAAATAGAGAAATCACAAGCAGAAATCAATAGAATGGTCATGACATGATTCAGAATGTCAAAAGTCTCCCTCAATAATTGTGAGGAGTTATTCATCTCTTCTCTTGGATCGACCAATTACCGCAAATAGCACAGAGCTCCCTCTAGCAACCAACTTATTAAGCAGAAAACACTGAAGTGCCGAAACATACATGGACATAATCATTTTGCAGAACTCTTTGGAAATGAATCATGTTATAAATGAATTTAATCAGTATGTAATGGTCAACTTATATATGCCAGCTCCTTGAAGTTTTGTTAAAAATGAACACATGTCGACATGTAACATGCGTATTATCGTAAATCCGTGATCTTTATCCTTTTAACCCGATTACATTATGCAATTTTGTTTTAAATGATTTGATCTGAAAGATGGACAAACTGCTTTTTAAAAAATATGTCATGCTTAGCGTGCGTAACTTATGGTAAACACATGCGAATATATAACAGGAAGCTATTCAGAATAGTATGATGAACCTACAGTATCTTATGTGAATTGACCGTAGTCTCCACAAGTCTAATTCAATTTAACGTTTTGGTTATGCCCAAAGCATTTACTGTTTACTTTTGAGTCAAAACACTGATTGTCTCTGCATGTCATAAAGAGCAAAATCGTATCCACATCAAATATAAAATGACCATCTCATCACTAGGCAACGTAGGAAGTATGACATTGAATATTAACAATTCAAATTTTGTCTGCTGTATATATGTAATGATTTGACGTAATTCTTTCAAAATGAGAAAATGACAGAAGTAAATATATTATTGTTAACCTGTTATCGTTTGTACTCATACCTATTCTTCTTACTCCATTGTATTATATACACTATACTTAATAATATAAGTGGGGCGACGATAACCCAAAATAAAACATAAAACTGTATTTGTCAATCCCAAATTTTTATAACAAAAAAGTATGTACAATATTTACAAATTTCCCCGAAATTACATGTCTGTTCTGTAAATATGCTCAAAGAGCAATAGTCAAAATCAATCTGTTCAATTCATTATATCTGTAAATGTATCTGTGAAATCAAATAACAAATAAACTGTAAAGATCTATTATCTGTAAGCAGGAGAAGACTCGCGTCCTCTCACTGCAAGCAACGAATCTATAATGCTGTCTAAAAACTACCCTGTCAAACGAAAATCAGCTGACTTGTACATTTCAGCATGATGCATGAAGCCCACAGAGAACAACCTGTTTTCCGCGGAGTTCTGGCGATATGATCTTAGGCCAGGAACATAAACATAATTTACATCACTTCAAACCATGCCCCTCTCCTTGACATAACCATGTCAAAATTCTGAAATAAATTATTTTCATTCAAACATAAATATACTCTCAAAACATGCAATAATACTGAAATAGAAATTCAAAAATTCACTTTCCACTGTCAATTTGAGTTCATGATTCACATACATGACAATCAATCAGTCCTTCAATCAGTCTATTCAAGCTGAAAAGGAATACATTTATCAACAAATGTCAAGCTGAAATATAAATCAAAGTCCACAATCGTCAATTCGAATGTCCATCTGTCATCTGTAAATTGCAATATCAACAATATCAATTCAGAACAAAACAACTGTCAACAGTCTATAATATTGTCCACAACAATCAGTCCATTATCTGTTTCATACATATTCAATGTCAATTGTCAAACATGATATATCTCACAAAAAATGGTCAAATGTCCACAAAAACGTCCACAAATATGTCCACAAAAATGTCAATGTCCACAAAAATGTCCACAAATTGTCCACAAATATGTCAACTGTCCACAGCGTCAAACGTTCACAAAAATGTCCACAAATTGTCCACAAAATTATCAACTGTTCACAAAATGTCCACATCGTCAAATGTCCACAACTGTCTACTGTCTGTGCGAATCATCAATATCTTCAGGAATCTGTTTCTTCATCTGTGTTCTCTGTTGTCGACCACTCCAATGGGCAGATTTTGTTTGCAGGCCTTTTGAAGATGGAGTTTCCGACCTTGACATCTACGACACGGATGTGTCCATCACGTCCTGGATAAGTGTGCATCACCTTCCCAAGTTTCCACTGTCCACGAGGAGTGTCCGGAGATATGACTAAGACTATATCATTGATGCATAAGTCTTTCCCAGTCACTTGCCACTTCTTTCTTGTATTAAGAGTAGGCAACCACTCACGCATCCACCGTTTCCAGACATGACGTATCAACTCCTGGATGCGACGCCATCGTTTTCGCGGGTTGAAGTCGGTTTCGTCTACACTGTCCGGAGCGAACAATCCACTGTGAAGGATTTGAGTAACTTTGGATTTCACCAACTCTGTTGGCAACGAACGATTTGAAAGTTCTACTGCTGTTCTTGATCCAATGCAGAACATTCATACTATCAGTCCAAAATGTAACTTCGTCTATTTCTATTTTCAGAGCCTTGATCACAGCATGTACAAGACGAAGACCAAGGACAGCTGCCATCAACTCTAGTCTCGGGATACTGCAAGCTTTAAGAGGAGCGACTCGACTCTTAGCAATTATTCTACTGGATTTGTCTCTATTCAGGTAAGTATGTACAGCATAAATGACTGCACCATATGCATCTTCAGATGCATCCACGAAGGTATGTATTGTGACATTTGAAACTTCATATTCAAATCTCAAGCATCTTGGTATTTGAATGCTTCGTAGTTCTTGCCATTGTTCTAACCAATGAGATACTTTGTCTTTCAGATACTGTGGAAGTTCTTCATCCAAATCATGACCTTTCAGCCACATTTCCTGCAACATGATCTTTGCAGAAATGATATATGGTCCCAACAACCCCAGTGGGTCAAACAACTTGGCTACCTGCCTCAGGACATTTCTCTTTGTTGTTATGTCTGTAGGCGGTGATTCTGTTTTGAAACAGAAAATGTCCTCATCAGCAACCCAAGACATTCCCAACGTTTTTATGGTTGGTAACTGACCTTTGCTGATATCGATTTCAGCAACTCTATCTTCTTCTGGAATATTGTCAAGAACCTCGATCTTATTCGATAGCCATTTGCGAGCATGCATGGATGCACCAGACCAAAGCTGAGTTAGCTGATCGTATAGCTCAATGCCATCATCAACTGTGTCCACAGAGTCCATGCTGTCATCCATGTATGTGGATTCTAGAACAGTTTCAGAAGCTTTTGGAAGATCTGATTGATGCCTCTTTGCATGTTCCTGTGTGACATATTGTGCCAAAAAGGGTGAAGACGTGTTACCGAATACAACTCTGCTAAACTCATACACTTCTGGAGGTGAATGAGTGTTCATCGATCTCCACAGAAATCTATGAAATGGCCTATCATCTGGTGAGATGTGGATTTGTAAGAACATCTCTGAGATGTCACAAACTAGAGCAACTGGCTTCTCTCTAAATCTAAGGAGAACATCGAACAATTCTCTGTGAAGTTTTGGCCCAGGATGTATAACATCATTAAGTGAAATGTTCCTGCATTTTGCAGAAGCATCAAATACGATGCGTACCTTGGTTGTAGCTCTATCAGGACGTACAATTGGGAAATGTGGAAGATACCAAACTTTGTCTGCTTGTTCAACTGGTTCTACTTTCCTAACATAACCCTTCTGCAAGTGCTTTGTGATTACATCACCATAAGCTTGTGCTAAGTTTTGGTCTTTAGCAAGCTTTTTCTCGGTGCTAATCAACCTCTGAAATGCCATATCATAATTGTTTGGTAAGGAAGTGTCTTCCTCTTTCCAAGGAATGCCAATTTGATAATGGTCATGTTCATATACAAGTGTTTCCCGTGCTGTAGATAAAGCCTCTTCATCAGCAGGCTTTAAGTTCAGAGAAGGAGAACTGACCTCCTCTACTTCCCAAAACTGCTTAACTAACGAGTTGAGCTCATCATCTTTGGAGTTTGTGAAATATGCAAAATGTGCATTCTGAGATGTTGAACTATCGTTGAGATTCCCTATGCAAGTCCAGCCAAGAGGTGTTCGCCTCGCGATAGGCTCACCTGTCTTACCACAAACATCTTCATATGACCTGTGAAGAGTCAACTGATCTATGCCAATCAAAAGATCTATGATAGGACGTCGTCCTAGATTAGGAAACTTGATTTTCTGTAAGTGTTTCCATTTATGTTGAATGTCAGCCCAGTCAATGACCTGAAGATTCCCTGTAACCCTGTCTGTTGTCAAAGCTGAAACTTCCATGCTAACCTTACCATCAATGCTTTCTATTTCAAATGAAACCGGTTCTGTAACAAATGTTTCAGTTTTGCCATTTAAAACATTGACAGTGATTGGCTGTGGTGAACCACCAATACGTAATTCAGAAGCAACATCACTGTTGATATATGATCTAGTACTGGCATCATCAAGCAATGCGTTTACACACATCCTTTTGTTGCCATGTTTGACAATAACAGGAACTGTTCTCAATGCTGTCGTTGGTTTTGTTTCCTGCATTTTCAAAGTTGTGTGTGCCCGTTCTGTTGGTGTTTGTTTTGTGGAACTAGTGTGAGACTTAGTGCTTTGTGTCTGTTGAACTCTATCAGAGTTTGTATTGGATACATTAGAATTTGGAGTCTCTAAATCAGGATCATGAAGAAGCCTATTGTGTGACTTAGTGCAACCATTAATGCCACACTGTGACACACGTTTGCACTCTGACCCCAAGTGGTTGTTACCAAGACAACGAAAGCAAACCCTTGACTGTTTAGCTGTGTTCCACCTCTCTGATACAGTCAAACCCCTGAACACCTTACACTTCCATAGGTCATGCTGACCTTGACACACTTTACAGATTGTATCTGCATAAACTGACCGATTGTGCACCTGTGCTTCAGCACCAGTAAACATACACGAATCCTTCCTATCAGGACGTTTACCCTTATTGCAAGAAGCAACCCCATGAACTGCCTCAGCAGCAACTTTGTGATACTCTGCTTCTAACAGAATCCATTCACGCAATGATTCAACAGATTCTCGCCGTTGCATTTCATACAACCAGCGTTGATATTGTGCAACTAAAGGTTCTGTCATTTTTTTGAGTAATGTAATGTACAGCAAACCATTTCCAAGTTCTTCATACATATCTGCATCTCGCAGATTGACTACAGTGACATCTTGTATGTCTGCAAACTTCTCTATATCTGAAGCATAACCCTGACGAATTTGCTTAAGGTTGTTAACTGCCTCTAACTGTAGAGTAACTTGGCGTCTTCTGCCGCCATACTTTCTCTCAAGACGATCGAGAGCAATGTCGTATGCCGATGCACTATGACCTAGACATTGAATGATGCTAAGTGCTTCCCCAGATAAGTACTGCTTGAGCTGCAACAGTTTGTATTCAGATGTAGCTGGTGCCTGATCAATGCAGTTCATAAATGCTGCCTTCCAGCTCTGGTATTGCCTAACATCACCATGAGATACAGGTATGGATACTCGTTTGAGATGTTTCCACATATCATTTGCTATTGAAACCTGGCGCGCATTTTCTGCTTGAATGTTAAATCCAGTTGCGTACTGTATGCTATCATCAAGCTGTTTTGAAGAGCGACGTTGCGATATGTTTGGTAATACCTTGGAATCGGATTTAACTGATCTCTCTGATGGTGCAACACTGCGCGACTGACCACTCAATGATGACCTTTGACTACGACTCGAGTGAGTTCTAGAATCTGACCTATTGTCAAGATACTCTTGAGCATTTACCAGGATTTCATTTGATTCCCGTTCTATTTCTATCATTTCCTGCTCAGTTTTAACCACATTCTCACTTTGCCTATCTACGGAATATGCCAGTGTGAGATCTGTCATGATGCTGATGGCTTCTGCCATAGCCGTATTCACCTGATCTATACCATCACGTACTTCTGTTCTAGAGGGCACGTCATGTGCTTCAATCAATTTAAATAACTTGTTCTTTGTTTTGGTAAATACTGATTTAGCATTTGTTTTTTGCCTCCTCAGTTTAAGTATTTGTTGTGCAAAGTCAGTGAGAAGTGCAGCATTATCCTGCTGTTTGTCTGCTTTAGACATATTGCAAACTAGTAACTCGTCAGTTGACGAGTCTAACTATGTAACCATGTGAAATGTATCACCATGCAGATGATTCAAGTACATAATTGGGAGTGAGTGAGTGAGTGAGTTGGGGTTTAACGCCGCTTTCAAGAGTATTTCACTTATATCGCGGCTGCTAATATTATGGCAGGGAGAAAGCCCGCAACGCCATGTGGCTATGCATTGCGGTGAAACCTGCGAGCAACGGCTGGAACTAGCGAACCATGGGTGGTACTGCACTGAAATTCAGTGTAGCATTGCACCCAAACCTGACTGCGTGTAGAACAGTTCTCTACTGCAGACAAAGTTGCCGTGCCCCTGGCGGGATTACATAATTGGGAACTGTCACGTCAAAATATATATTTCACTGTAACCAAAGGCAGTGAATAATCCACCAATCAATTAAATAAACCACGCTCTGCTACCAATTTTGGGGCGACGATAACCCAAAATAAAACATAAAACTGTATTTGTCAATCCCAAATTTTTATAACAAAAAAGTATGTACAATATTTACAAATTTCCCCGAAATTACATGTCTGTTCTGTAAATATGCTCAAAGAGCAATAGTCAAAATCAATCTGTTCAATTCATTATATCTGTAAATGTATCTGTGAAATCAAATAACAAATAAACTGTAAAGATCTATTATCTGTAAGCAGGAGAAGACTCGCGTCCTCTCACTGCAAGCAACGAATCTATAATGCTGTCTAAAAACTACCCTGTCAAACGAAAATCAGCTGACTTGTACATTTCAGCATGATGCATGAAGCCCACGGAGAACAACCTGTTTTCCGCGGAGTTCTGGCGATATGATCTTAGGCCAGGAACATAAACATTATTTACATCACTTCAAACCAATAAGTGTTAAAACAATATGATAATGTCATACTTTAATAACCTCTGAGTCGTTCTTATAAATAAGAGCTTGCTATTATTAAAATTATTTACATAAACTCTGTAACACCATATTATTGTCACCCCAATATCAGTCTTTACACATCATTGACCAGTTCATAGATCTTACCGTGTCTACTGCAATAACTTGACCATGCTTATCATTACAAAAACAGGTAATCGCACATGTTAGATAAGACTGCCTTAATTAGACTAACGATATTTAAAGTGTTTATAACAGACAGACAGTAGTTTAATTTGTAATGTAATAACGTCTCCGACCTTGTATGTAATAGCGACATTTGGTTGTGGATGTTTCAATATTTAAGGGTTGCACATTGCATCTAGTGATCAACCTTTTTAACAAGATTAAGGACATTGATGTTGGTCAAGTTAACAGATTCAGTATTCAACCTCTTGTGTTTCTTCTGAGAGCTTGTATATATACATGTATAGCCTTATTTCACTTAATCTTGAAACTACGCCATCCAAATGCATTTTCGTCAGAATACTTTTACGTTATTTACTTGTGTGTTGTTTGTACAATCATACAATGTCATATTAGGTTATGTGAGGTTTTGAGTGGCCTAATGTTGCTCTGATGAGTATTTCACGTTCACTATACCTCCTGAATAATAGATATCCGAACCTTTCCAAAATAAACTTAGAAACAGCATCACTTCTGGACTTTTCGTGTTTGTAATTAGGATTTAGTTGCCCTAGGCAATGATATAGGATGAGATATCTAACATACAATCATATCTGTTTCAAACATAAATCAATAAAATAGTCATTATTTTCTTCTAAATGGCAGAGGTCATCCCCACTTGTGAGGAAGCTATTCATCTCCCCTCTTTGATCAGGCGATGACCCTAAAGAACACAATGTTCTCCCAGGCGATAAAACGTTGGCCAAAGCGTTAACGCCAAACATTGGAGCGAATGACATGATGTTATGTTAACAATTTTAATAAAATAAAAGTGAAACCAATTTTGGAACTTTTAACCTGAATATCACTAGTACATTTAGTATGTATTTTTTGTAATTTGCTACGCTGATTTTCTCTAGGAATGGCCGTACAAATTAAAACATCAACCTTAACATGAAAGTACGGATATCATATAGCAGTGAACAGTTTTAACAATGTGTGTTTCACTGTTCTTCACTGTTCTGTTATTATTTTTATATTGTAGTATGTTATTGCATATTCTTGTTGACATAAATACTGCAGTTGATGTGTAACTTTGACGCAGAAAGTCACCTAATGTTGCTTCTGGTTGTTATGTTTGAGGATGATTATTTGAAAGGATTGGGGAAGTATGTTCTGTAAGATGTCTATACATTCTTATTGTACTAATGTTGAGTACATGTTGATTGTTACATGTTGTTGCTACAAACACGATCGGATGGTATATTTTATTTTCATGGACCGATTTGGTTACGCAATATATCTTTCTCTATAATATTCATCCTCATTTCATGTTTTCAAAAGATTGGAAACACTCGTACTAAACGAAATTAAAAAAATCAATCAGTAATATTATAAATACTGTTAACCTGATGCTTGAGTCATTAAAGTCGAATCACATAGGCCTATATTTAGAAGATTCACTAGATAAGTGACTTGGATTAGACTGAATCATTAAATAGAAGACTACCTAAAACGCATATAACATTCACAATTACAAAGAGAGGTATTTTTAAAAGTCATAGTTCATCAATCATAATACATTTAAATTTAAGTTATATATTCCAAACCTTAGACATGCAAATGTTATCGATAGACACACTTACAGAGCATGTTCCTATCTCTTCTCTTGTCTTTTGATGCCTGTGCTTGAGGGTTAGGTATTCGATTTTCGATGGCACACATCAATAGTCAGTGACCACGGTTATAATATAATTGTTTTGCATTAATAAATTCTGGAAATCAAACATGGACAAATGATTACTGATGGTTGCCCTATGGTAAGGCTGTTCGAAATCTATGGCACTGGTATGATTCAGTGTTAACCCCTGGTAGTACTATTTGAGATGCTCGTCTCATTAGTATTCTCTTAGTGGATTAGTGCATTAGGGAATCATCTTAGGAAGCAATCAAATCACATGTATTACCTTTAAGTATACAATATTGACACATTTATTCCATCATCTAGTAGGTGAACTCTTAATGGGGAAATTGTTATAAGGAATCCTGTTGAGTATCAGACATTAGAATCAAAACATCTCCCATGGTAAATGAAATACTGTGAACTTTGAACTCATCCCCGTATCGTTAGTGATAGGAAATCATACCCGGCTGTTTTCTGATGTCATATATTTTACTAGAAGTTGATAATGCTTGGTATTTTGTTGTGAAACATGTGCCTAAAATAATAAACGATTTTCACATGTAAACTTACTAATACTAATACAGGCGTGCAATACCGTTCCATGAGAGATTTTCGTATTGCACGATGTATTCCGTATTGCACCACTGACGGTTCTACTTTCCTCAAACTCCCAATGACAACCATATTTGTTCACATTCAATTTGTAATTTATGTTTTCATTACACTGGTAATACCTTTTCAAATAATTGAAATATTAGCTTGGATTTAGACACAATGTTGACAACATATGTAGGAAAATAGACACTCACATAATACTTGATAAGTCAAAAAGCGCCATGCTTAGGACAATTGAAATCATTTCTGAAGGAATCCCAATCGAAGCTGTGTCATGTGACGTCAATACCGTTTATTACTACGATATCCTTTTCGTGGTTCATCATTCAAATGAAGCACGCCAGATGGAAGCCTGAATGGTGTTTCCAATTTTCAGATACAGATGGCCATAAATATTTACGTTTACAAAAACTCTGTACATATTATCTTCTAACTACCATGGAATGTTCAGACACAGTTGACCAGTCTGTTAGGTCTACTGGAAGATTGTTACCAGGTTAATCACTACTTAGAAAAAAGGTAATCGGTGTGGTCAGATACGCTGTACTAATGATGTTCTAAAGTACCTTAATTGGTCAATATGACGCATTTGACCTTGCCTACACACACTGATAAGGGGTTGTTGAACGTTGGTTACAGCTTTGAAACATTGCAGCCAACAGAATGTCTACAATGGAACTTTGTGAAGCATACAACCGAAATTAAGTATGTTATGAACTGATTCATGTAATTTTAAATATGTATTAACACAAATAATTCATTTCGTATCAAAACAAGCAACCTCTAGGACACCCCCAAACAGATCTAACAGACATTTAAAAAATAAAGCAATCTAATTAACAAGAAAATGGTTACCACCATAAATTGCGATCCAAAATAAGCAGAGAAATTGTACGAATTATCCAGTCTAAATATAGGTCAAGTCTGTTACATTCAAGCGAAAAGCATTGAATTTGTGGTCTACCTGGACAATTTCATTATGATGGGGATTGTAGCACAGGATTTGAAACTGTTAACTTAATGATTGAAACTATTTTTATTTAAAATAGGTCTTCATTAGTAGGTCTATGTGGCAATGTATCGCTGCAAACACCTATGTTGTTAACATCCGAAGTTAATTTTGCAAGTTGTCTTGTTTGGTCTATCCGATTAGCCTGCAGTACGCTAAAATCGTAGCACAGAAAATGTCAAGAGTTGAGAGAGAAGATTTGGATTCGTTACGTTGTGAAGATTCATATGGTTATACAATGGGAGCACACCCTCCATTATACACCTGCTTGATCTAATAATCCTTTGCAACCATGACAGACATGCTTCTGGCAGGATTCGAACTGTTGACGTTTACAGAGTTGGGCATTCTAACCACTCCAGTACCCCATCCAGACCCCTTTTTACCAATTATAAAGAAGAATCGCTTATAAATCGCAATGTAAATATTTGTATATAATATTGAAGGTATGTTTCAATGCAATGTTACTTCAACAGAGGCTTCATGTTTTGCTTTTCTAACATTTTTCATAAGTAGTATTTATCAAATTGCGTATTGTTTACATTTTTAGAAATTTCATTGAAATATGCTATTAAATAATCGGGGAATTGATACTGGGTAAAAAATCAAAAGGCTTAATCAAAGTCAGATTTCCAGCAAAAACCGTTATCTTCTAATGATATCGCTCGAATGTGCTTCTGAACACTCAGTCAATATCATTGACAGCTTTCTTCCTGTTTGATGAAGAAAACCTCAAGACACTTTAATGGAGTGAATCTATTCCGATGTTGTCCTAATTGATAGCTGATGTTACATGTGGTCCAACCTCCGACCCTACACATTTGGACATTGCAACGTCTTACTCGCCCGTGTAAGATAGTGCAATGCAACATTAAACCTGGAGCGGTATTCAGATATGCTATTGCAGCTTGTCTACCAAACCACTTCCTTGTGAAATAAATATGTTTAAACCATATTAAACCGCTGCAAACATAGCATCATTAACAACAATAATTTCAGCCGTGACGTCACAATGGTCGTACTGTCACTGTACATGCATGACTCGCGGAAATCTTAGTTTTAGAAAACTTGACAAATTTCGACTTTCCAAAATTATAGTAAACATATTTTTGACAGTAACATTGATAAAATTATTTTAGTAAATGTGGTCAACATTTAATGAATTCTCAAATCATTCCGAATGTTAGCAGCTCTTCCGTCATATAAACTGGCTTTTTTCCTAAGAGCATTTTACTAAATGTGAAACAACTTGCAACATACTGGGAAGTGCATAATTAATGTGTAGTTCCCGCCATTGTATTTATTAGGATATTGTTGGTGACAATGTACATGTACAAGTATGTGAACAGTTCACTGGTAACTTTACAATGAAGTTGGATTATATGTACAGTATATATGGGTCATTAGCATTTTAAAAGTTATTATCTACCTAACAGCAATTTGATTCATCTCATAATAATGATATCCACTCCAATGCCTTACCAACAGTGTTTGCCTCTCTCAGTGTGCACGAGATTGTATCATCTATGTTTAAGACATGGTACTATCACGGAATCTGGGTGATATATTCACATTATCTCTATGATATTGCCCTGGAACCGGATTTTAGCAGTTATTCAAGTTATGGCTATTCCAATAGGTTTTGTTGTGTATGGTACATGTACATGTATTACATTATATTAAGGCATTGGTCTTGCTTTGTGGGACAATATATACATGTAGTGCAGCTGATTGTGCATAAAATTAATTCATTTGTGATAACCGGAATATAAAATTTATCAAAAGCAAAATCCTTAAATTGTTGGGTTTTCTTTTAAATGTACATTTCCTTTTTATACATGCAAATCTATTTTCCTTCATTTTATTTTTAATGTTTGATTTATATATACAATTGTTTACAATGTTCAACCAATAGTTTCATGTCAGTTTAACTAGAAACTGTAAATATATATTTCTTTGTCAATATACGGGGTTTTCTTTGTTGAAAACATTACATTTCTTTTCATCAACGGTACTTGGATAATGGGAGCTTTTGAAAGGTTTATCATTTAGTTCCAATTGTATAACTCAAATTAGTAAGAAAAAACAGTTCATTTTGTAAATAATTCATTTCGAATATCGAGACCCAAATTTAGAGTAAATGGAAGGAAAAAACTGTTTCCCCAACAAACTGCTTATGTGAAATGCCTGCCTCACAGAGGTTGATTTGCATCCGGACCCATCACAGTTTGGTCCCTTGAAATGTCTGCCTCTAATGGAAAACATTCGGTGCATCTTCCAACAGAAATTCGCGTACGGTAACTAATAGTATGGTGACCTTTCTGAACGTTAGCTTAGCTGACAACATATATTTAACAAGTCAATATTGCGTCTGTACCATAGTTTCAAAAACCATAGAATAACATAAAAGTTTAAATTATTTTTTTTAAATGTTGTTTTTCTATATAATAATAATATCTGTAATATCAATCAACATCGATCGATTTAAAATATCAATAGTAGGTTAATGTATTTCCGTTAAATGCCTCACCCAAGTATCAGTCTACAGGAATTGATGATATATATATATATATATATATATATATATATATATATATATATATATATATATATATATATATATATAGCTATCAACCGTAACCTTACCACATCGTAATATCAGTGACTAAATGTTCGCCACTAATTGATTGTTTTTATTTATCACCCTTTACTGACTTTCCTAGGATTGATACCTCCAAATTAATGTATTAAGTTTTGATAGCAAAAACAAGCTGAAACTTATAAGCATTACATAATAATGATATCACAATTACACACCTTACATTCCTGTGAATGTTCATAAAAAAAACTCGTCGTAATGGTATCATGCATTATATTGTTTGGACACTATATATATATATATATATATATATATATATATATATATATATATATATATATATATATATTATATGATTCATACATCACATTACATCATCATCTTGGATACCTTTTGTGACATTTTACTGTTGATAACCGCTTTATCCTCTAAATGACACAATCCGAAGAGATTCTGTAAGCATCAGACTGAAAATTGTATATCTCATATTACTGCTTGATAGAACACCGACACTTTATGTACATTTCATTGTTTGCAACGGCTGGAGTGAAATTGGCCATGCTCTAATATCAGACGTGATCACACGATTCACTGCACAGTTTTAAGACAGAAACGTCTCGGCGGTAGTTATAACTGCCATGAAACCAGATGGACTGAACTTATAGTTTGAGTTTGATAAGAGTAACCTAATACTTTGGTATTTACACCAGATTCAATGCGTCATGTCAAACAATACGGTTCATAACCTTATTACCCTTTCTCTGCATAGTTTACCATTTTTTAAAAATGTTAAACAATGACAATTAACCCTGTTCTTGTTTAAAAAGGACTTCGTGTAATGATTGTATTGAAGAACTGCGTCTGTCAGACGGGCACTTTTTTTATGTACAGAAGTGGGGTGTCAGTATTTACATTGTTTAACCATAAAGGCATACTTACTAACAGACATTACTAACACATTTAATGACACATTTAAAAACATCCTGCATGTTAAAATATATCAACTATGAACTAATAGTTTCCACCAGATGAGTCATTGCTGGAAAGGACTAAAGAGCCTTCTCTTATACCATTCCTTCCTTCACAAAAACTGTCCACAGCTGTCTATCTGAAGACAAACACATAACTGAGAGCTGTTTTCAATAACAGATACTCATTAAGTGTATTTTTCAGAGTTATTCGACTTTCAGCTATCCTGATAATCAGCATACGTTAATTTCCCCTTTTCGACACAAAAACATATTATCAAAAGTATGTACTTACTTAGTTATAATGATAAAAGAGTATTGTTATGTCTTATTGTTATGTTACATATATATATGTAAAATATATAATTATTAAAAATTCCATTATCTTATTTTCATTTAATCCACTTATAAAATGAAGGGTCACAGGTCATATGTTTTGTACTGCAGGTTATTCTGCTAGTTGTTAATACGCCCATATGTATGTAGCCAATAACAACTGTATATATAATATTGAGATCATACCAATCATTTTCAATGCAAAAAAAAGATCACCATAGAATTTAGAATTATGTAAAAATCAATTCAAACGTAACATATCACTGAAACACTCAATCAAAGTTTTTTCTCTGAAAGAACGTTTCACTGACTGAAGACGATTGAAAGTCTCCAAAGTGAATAGAAAGTGATGTTACATTGCTGTCAATCTATGGTCTTGTCAAAATCTTCAAGGCACCATCTTATAATCATCCGCTATTGAATGGTTATTGATATTTACCAACCCAATAAAGACCACCCTGTGTGAACTCTTAAAGCTTTCATCCAATAAGATTGACTAAAAATGTAAATGCCTCCTGTAAATGAAAGGTAGATTTCTTCTTTATCGTGTGATGCATTTCCCTTGTATGTTCACTAAGGTCATTTAATTGTTGAATGAAATGGTATCCCTCATCAGTCTCTTATTCATCAAAATCATTTATCAAAATCAAATTCAGGTACACTGATCATTGCAATTGCTACAGTACTGAGATGTCACCGTTATGACCTTAGCGGTTGTTACGCAAGTCTTCTATGGACATTACAGGATCAATTAACAGTCCCAAAGGGAATAAGTTTTAACCAGTTCAAACACATGACCTTTTTGCACGAAATCAATATTTGCTTGCATCTATTCTGAGACTCATGATGCGTTGATGCTCCTATTGCGAAGATGAAAGAGCCTATCTGGATACAGAATTTTAGTGATAAACATTTCTGTATATCAATACATAATAACAACTTATGTTGAAGTCTAAACATTACTAACAACTAACTGATGCAGTTCCCCCATCATGACTTGTTAATGAGCATCTGATTCCAAACAAACTCACACATCCGTTTGTACTTTAATTTGAAATTGGTTTTTGTTTCTTGTTCTATATTTATGCCATTTATCACACCCCATAATGAATATCTTGTGTTAAACTCCTTTCTCTTAAAATTCATGTTACATTCTAATTTTCCCCCTTTTTCATGATACAGCATTAGATGAATATGCCAAATTACTACACATATTCCAATCAATATCCGACTAATTGATCATTAACGATTTTACATTCTTTATAATCTAATTACCAAGCCACTATCAGTGTGTGCATGCCGACGACCACTTTGTAGAGGTATGATCATCTTTGCAGGTATATTAATGTTAATCGCTACAAACACAGCATATATTCGGTCTGGTAAGATAATACTAATATTAATGATATTCTAAAGTACCTCAATTGGTCAGTGTTTTAATGAACGAGTTTTGTGATCTTGCCTTTCAATAAATGGTTGTTTTGGGTACAACTGAGATCGCTGTCGCTAAATATCTGCTCAATTGAAATATGCTCCATACGTTTGTGTGTAATTAACAACCTGTAATATACTTTGTTGAATTGGTACAGAATCCTTGTCTTGTCTATACTATCAACTCCAACTTAGTGTTCATTCAAGAGGTACCTAGATATTTAGGAATAATTGTATTTGATTGGTTTACTTTATTATCGAATCTAATTTCAAGCACGATTTTTATGATAAGTTTTTGAAAACTTGATAACGGAATATTCTAATTCTAATAGACTGCTTAAAAAATAGTTTCCACTTTGCAGTTTCTTTTTTATACTGTTTACTTCTTGACCTTGATATTTTCCTATGATTTTATGTTTAGAAATTAATCGAATGTGCATACACTATCAAATATTGACCAATGTTTGTAAACATCTTGTACAACTACTGTTGGCGATCATGGGTATGCAGTATCTGTGTTATTCGCGATTAGTTTCAAACATGTGTTGATAATCAAACTCTTCTTTCAAGGAATGATGTTTGCTGAAATTATCATATTTCTGTTTTAGTTAAATAACCTAAACTTTAGATTTTTATTTTAGTTTCAATTGTATAAATCATATTCAGTAAGGGAGTAACATAATTTATTTCCTAAATATTTCAATCCATATATCGTCACACAGTAAAAGTATACGTTTTTAATTGGTTCCCATGATTACATGTATATAGGTAAGGTAATGAGGCATATAAACATGTTTGCAACTAATCACGATGTACAAAGACTAGTTAAATTAGGTACATGATAATGAATGAATATACTTTGTAACCATCTGAGTACTGGGAAGAGGAGGCTCCATTTGTGAGTAAATTCTTTAATTTTATTATTTTTGGTTGCAATATGATTTTCCACAAAGAATGTTTTAAATATGAATGGAAATTGGGAGATATATTATTGATGTAAAAGTAAACATAATGAAAACAATATTAAACCTATTTTCCTTAGCTAAACTCATATGTCCTATTCCTGTCAAACAACTGATTTCCAGTCCTTCCTCTTAATTTCCTCAGATAAAATCCTGTAATTCATCGCTGTTTGCAAGTGGATATATGTTGACCAAACCAGCTCTAGGCTTATTTGTAAACATGTTCATTGCCGTATGTAAATAACTGTTGATTAAAAGTAATTATCAGAACTTTGTTGTTAAACATTAATACGTTAGTGTTTTAGAAGGATATACTGACATACGTCACATGCGTTGTCGGGAGTTGTCAATGGTTCCATATTAGTACAAACTGTTAAGTCAATGTGTTGTTGAGAGTTGTCAATGGTTCCATGTTAGTTGACGATGCAGTTTGCCTTAAATTAATATCAATGATATATCATGAATCGTGATTCGAAATAAGCCAGTACATTATTCATTATTCATTGGACAACCCACATCTGTGGAAACAATATTCGTCAGTAAGCTATTTATATATTGATAGAGGCAAAACCTATGCTAACCCAGAGGCATTTCAATCAGAAAATCGGTGTAAAACCAAGCAGGAGAATTGTTGGTGAATGAAGTTAGGTGTTCTCGTTTGCATGATATCTTGTCTGATCTGAATACGACATTTTTTTAAATTATCATATAAAGCTGTTATATAGATCATTCGTTGTAGTTGTATACGTTAATGTTAAACTAATAAAAACTAATAATGCAGTCACCATTTCTCAATTTGCCATGGCACACTTTAATTTATCACAGAATAGATAAAACTATCCCAAATAAAATTATTGTCTGTATGAAATCACATATAAATTTGGATTTATTAAATAACTGAACTGTGTTTTAACCAACATTTACACAATGTTCACAACGGAACAGTGTGAGTATGATAGATCAATTAGCTTGTCAAAATGAGAACATGAACGCAGATAGTAGTTAACCATTTACTTTTCAAATAAAAGTTTTGATAAGTGTTCCTTAAAAACGTAATGCTTTGAATCACGAAAATTAAAGCTGTTGTCACATTTAAAAGTAATGAGAGCCCTAGAGGCTGAACTTCATCCGGACCCATCACACTTTGCTCCCTTGAAACGTCTGTCTGTAATGAAAAAAATATATAATGAGCACATGCTATACAAATAATGAGCAGAAATAGTGTCTTATACCCTATTTATAGTATGTCAAACGTTTTCCTGTGAATATTTTGTCATTGACTTACTTTTTACAAACCAATATCTCATTTAGGTGCAACAAACACGATGTTGCTTTTTTTTCGTTCTAAGTGGTTTATTTTCCTATGTAAATCGGCCATCAAGTGATACATCTTGTGCACTAGGGATAGCCAGACTCAAGGTTTCAAGAAGATAAACACACATATTTATCAGTGTCTCTTGAAAACGTAATGCTTTGAATCAGGAAAATTGAAGCTGCTGTCACATCTGACAGTAATGAGTGCCCTAGAGGCTGATTTGCACCCGGACTGATCACAGATTCTGTCTGTAATGAAAGAAAAATGAACACATGCTATACAAATAATGAGAAGAAATATTTGAGTGTTGTGCTGCAAGGCTGACGTCCAAAACTATATTTATAGTATGTTGAACTTTTCCCTGTCAACGTCATTGACACACTTTTTATCAAGCGATATTGCTGACAGTCTGTTGGACCTGTGACTAGTATATAACTATATATATTGCTTTTTATCATCCAAAATCTACATTGTTGATATCGCTACAATCAAATCGTCATAATCCTATTACATAATCAGTTAATGACATCAGAAGGCTTTGACATGTCTGAGAACACTGCTGACAATGGTATGACGTCACAAAGTTGATGACTTAACAATACTATGATGCCACAATACTGATGACGTCAAAATGCTATAACCTCACTGAGCTCATTGCCGAAGAAGCTAAATGGCAGATTTGTGTTACAGATATGTTCATTATTTTGCTAAAAATTGTTGAAGAATGATTTTGAATGATAAATAAAATCTCACCCACGGCAAACCTCGGATATTTGTAACTTTAATCAACTCGCGTTGATATATTTGATATCAGAAGACACTTGGGTGAGATTCTGTATATAATTATTACACCACAATAGCTTCCCCGGGCGAGTAATAAGGTGCTGTTTTGACCGAGCATGAAGTCAAAGGCAATCACTATTTACAGTAACACTTCACAACACTAACAGCATATTTTCTTCTCAACATTCCCAGTTCTGTTTTCCTTGTTCCTACTGTGTGGTGAATGTTTTGAACCCAAAACCGTTTGTTTTAGTTGGGCCAGACATTCGAGACAAACCAGATTAAGGGAAGAGTTAACACAAGTGTAATGTAATGTATTTGCACTGGTTAACTGCAGGTCCATAACTATCATGAGATAAAACATCGATTGGAATGATGTATGTTAGATTGCCTCTGCTGTGAAATTAAATACATTTCTATTAGACAATTAATGGCTTGGAAAGACTGAAGAGAATCCTCCTTTAAGAGATTTCTCTCACATCATCACGTTCACCAGATTTCTATCGTACCATAAACCATTTAGGTATGAGGGTAATGAATTGTATGTGAGTTCATCTGAGATAACATGGACACTGTTCTAAATGCCAGAGTGAAATGCATTAACTGTACTCACATGAATAATGGATCTGATTTAGAACTATCCCCAATGAAACTTCACATAGTAAAACCACGTTAATGTTGATTGTGATTATATTAATCCATTCAAGTACGTTATAACTACCCTATTGAAGTTCTTTAAGCGTTTTTATGGGAAATTTAATGTTTCTTTATTGAAGCATTAATGTGAAACATATTGCCACACAAGTTTCATCCAATGTCACTATTCAGTTCTATATCAATGAACAGACTGATTGATGTCAGAGACTCTAAACATGCGTTTATAAAACCGTCCGTCATCAGACCTGTCATCTACTTGCAAATCTGCCATCAATGTTTTATTTGAAGGCATATTCATTGTTGAACTTGCTCTTATTTTATTCCAACCCCGTAGACAATATTCTAACTTCTAAATTACAGGGACTTTGTTAACATGTTTTTCTGTCAAGTTCTCAAGAAATGTCCATCTCATAAAGAATGTACATGTACACAACACATTGAAAATCACAGTCTGCGTGTATACATGGTTATATTAACTGTTTTGAAATGAAGTAAATATTGCTAGTGTTCAATTTGTATGTTAGACAACAAACTGTATGCTAGTGCTTCGTGCGTTCATCTGATGCTAAAACAAATACCAGTTGATAGAAAAGAGTCTGAAAAACCTCCGAGGAATGAGTTTTTGTATTCTTACAATGTGTACACCTTCTTTTGAGAGAAAAATATGTTCATGTATGAAAGTAACACACTCTTCCCTTAATATTGTTATTTATAAAATGTCATTCTGAATGACTTCTTCAGTGTATATTTTGCTCGATGTCATGAAAACATGCCTTCAAGCCTTCCTTGCTATCGGATGTGTTGAACACCAAAGGATTATCAGATCGTCGTTATATATAGTTCACGCAGTCACTTGAACTGAGGCAATAATGTATTCTAGACGTGTAGTAGACCATTTGAATCTTGTATTGTTACTAGTAGATTTGGATATAGTGTCCAAACTGTATTGGATATGTTTATGCGGAAGACTAGAGTTAAAAGTGAAAGGCAAACTATCATCAGTAAGGAAATCACCCATTATTATTAGGAATTCATTTGCATTTAAATACAGTACAAGAAGGAAACAGGTTTTAATTACTTTCAGAATGCAATATAACTATTTGAAAAAATATTCACCAGTGGAAAATCCACCATATTAAACTACTAAGAAATATATAAAATAATTGATCAATGTTTTTCGAAGCTAGGCACATTTGTAAAATAAGGTTGAAGATGTTGTTACTGTCACAGTTGACATTAATGGGAGCACTACAGGTCGGTTTTCATCCACACCCATCACGCTCAAGTCCTTTGAAACGTCAGTCAAATACATTGCCTGTAATGAATAAACAGAAATGAACACATACTGCCAACTCATTAAGAAATGAGGAAGCAAACACTATCAAAGATATGACATACTTACATATAAATGGAGATAAAAGAACAGAGTGGCATCATACATTTTCAATATTAATATCTTGTTTGCATTTAGCTTAAAAACCATCATACAATGTTGATTCTAAGATAGCATAGTTTTCGAATGTAAAACGTTCTTATTCAATATCTTTCACTCTTCCAATCGTATTCACTTCAGATGACTAAAGTGAGTCAGTGAAAAGAGGTCAACAGTGAATGGATGCATCACTCTATTCAAACAGAATGTCTCTGAAACACTCAATCAATGTCATTTTTTAATTAGCGTGTTCAGCTTATTGAAGACGACTTACTCAGGGGAAAAGCTGTGTCCACTCTTAAGCAAAACTTGACACTCGGCAACAGCGATAGGCAGTTCTTTTTCAACTGAAATTGCCACATCTTCGAAACATGACGTGTAATTTTCACCACCATTCATTATTGTATGTAACAGTATTATCGAAAGTTGCATTAATCAATATCTGACAAATTCTAGAATATCTGTTTTATGTAAGAAAAAATGTAATACGCATTCACGCGAGCAGCAACCAGCTCGCAATCTTAAGTTTTTGGTTTTATATGAGTTATTCATTAATAAAAGTATAAGTCGAAACAAAAAAAGTATTTTATTCGTTTTCTATGTAGCAAGTATTAAAACTAAATATAAAGAATTAAAACTGTGGCTGCTGTTTATCAATTTCAATTTGAAATAATGCATTCAAAATAAGAAACTAACAGAATTTATCCTTTTATGGTTTAACTGTTATCGTATGTATTCGAGTATATACCCATTCTATAGCTAGTTACTCTCCTGCATTCTATAAACTATGGTCGATAATATCAGTAATAACAAATCTATTATAATGTTCAAACGTTAATAGCCTCTCAGCCGTCCCTATAACATGAAAAGAGCTAACTACCGAAACCAGTATTCATATAAACAATGTAGCATGATATTATCGCCATCCCAGTATTCACACATTGTTGACCTGTTCGTGGAGCTAATCATGTCTACTGCAGGAGTGTGATCATAGTAATCATTACAAAGACTTTCCTGATTATGCTAATGATGATCTGCAGTACCCCAACTCATCAGTGTTTATAACAGACAGACTAATGAATCAACACTTCTCAAACATTTCTCAAAAACCACCCACGGCGTTACAAGAGAATACAACATATATACCTATTATATAAACAGACAAGAATGGTGATAACAATATCTTCATTTTAACTTTTCGGAAACAATTCGTAGGTATTGCGATATATTTTTCAATTCTGTCACTTTTATGGTACATATTAATCTTTTATATTTGTACATATTCGGCCATTTAAAAAAACATTCATCGATATAAATACGCCTTTCTGTTTCAAGTGATTTACATCTAAATAAATAATGTATTTCATCTGCAACATTGAGAATCACACAGAGGGCATGCTTTATTCTCACGGGGTAGACCACACCATCTGCCTGTTTCTACTGGGAAATTGTGGTTACTTGTTCTAAATTTCAAAAGAGGGATATGATATGATTTCTGAAGTAGAAGATAGTATTCAAAGGAAAGTACTTCCTTAAGCCAAATATAATGTATTACTTTTGAGCTGTTGAGAACAGAGCTTCGTCAGAATTGATAGAAATGATACCTGAGTGTCATTTCTACTTGTGATGAGACCCATTTCGGGGAGTAAATATAAGGGTTTCTGAATACATCACTCAGACCACAAATATTCAGAATATGCTCTACCTTCTTAAGCCAAACATTATCATTAGTATAGTTCAGTTTTTCATACATTAAATATTCTAGAGCTGTCTTAGATATTTTCATTTTATTAGTAATAAGTGTATTAAGCCAAAACATAACAGTTCTCTTCACTATTTGTATACTCATTGGTTCTCTTCCTAGCTCGCCATATACAAAGAAATTGGCTGTTGAATGTCTTAAAACAGTAGACAGCTTTAGAAATTTTAGATGAAGTTTTTCAATAATTTCCGTATTTTCATAGCGCTATATTTCACAGCCGTACACTAAAATAGGAGTAATCATGACATCAAATGCTTTAAAGAGAGTATCAGAAGGTAAATAATTATTCCTTGTTCTACGCAGGAGACAAAACATTGCTTTTGATGCATTATGTGTCAACTGTTTAATGGCAGAACAACATTTGCGATTTCTATGTACGGAAATGCCAAGGTACGTATAAGAGTCTTGGACATCAATTAAGACAAATCGGTTTTTGTACTTATTGATAGGCCCCCTCCAAATAAAACCTTGGTTTTTGATATGTTAACTTCAAGCTTCCAACGTTTACAGTATTCGTTAAATGCATCCAAAGAACTTTGCATAGAGATAGGATTGTCACCAAATAGGACAGTGTCGTCTGCATATAACAGAACAAGAATTTGTAACATAATAGACATGTCATCATAAGTGTACCCAATTTGAGGTCCGTCAGTACCGGCTTTGTGAAGTTGAGATTCGAGGTCATTTATAAATAATGAGAATAAAAGAGGTGATAGGTTTTCACCCTGCCGTACAGCAGAGTAACATGAGAAATGCAGGATTTGATGTTTTTATAGATGTTTTCGACAACATTAAGGAACTTACCCTTAATGCAATAGCTTCGTAATTTATGCCACATTCCAATTCGCCAGACATTATAAAAAACTTTAGAGAAATCTACAAATGTGCAATACAGTTTTTTCTTTGCTGATTTACAAATTGAATAAGCATGTTCATAGCGAACAAATTATCTATTGTTGAAATTCCTTCCTAAAACCTGACTGGGAAGGTGATAGTATGTACTTTATTACCCACGTGGTCAGCGTACGAGTAGTTGCATATTTATCTCGTACGTCACACGAGTGTCGTATCGCATTGACCTGTGTCGTAACCGTATGACCTGTGATTCTAACGATTTGATTGGATAACCGATGACCTCTGACATAGGTTACGTGGTGACTTAACTTTTTTCTCATTCATAACAAACACGTGCATTCATTCATTTACAACTTTTATTACGTCATTTCGTTAGGAGAAACATCTCACATGAACGTGATTATTAAAAACTATTTTAAACTAGTATACAAATAGATAAGAGTGAAATAACACCGTTACAAATTATTAAACACGATTATACGTTTATACATCAAATTAAAACTAATTTACTATTTTTGGAAAATAAATAAAAGTTCGTCTGCTGTGTTTGTTGTTGATGTCTTGACAAACATGGCGACTCCTATTCGTGTAAATGACTCCGTCAAAATAGATGGCAATGTTCGAGGAAGAGTAACTTCAATCGTTAAACCTCTCGGAACATTCACTGTGTTCAACATCAAAACTACGGAAGGGGAAACAAGGCAAGTACACAGACATAGACTTACTGTGCTTCCTGAAACTGTATCAAGGGCCCCTCCCACTAACAATGACAAGAATTCACTCCCCGATAATGTTTTTGAGGAATTGTTTAGGGATAACTTTTTTGATGAGTGCAACGATGAAGGTTCCTACAACTATGATTGTGGAACATTGAGAGCTACATTAAACAGAATCGAAATCAAAACACCTGGCGAAAGACTGATTATGACATTAACATTCTCACTAAATACATGAAAACAAATGGCGACAGGAGACCGATTGAAGCTATACCCCCAACACAGTTATGTGACATCCTGTGCTCTTTTTTCATTGAAATAAAGAAATCTAATGGCCAAGAGTATGAACCAAGCTCACTTACATCCAAATTGTCAAGCTTTGACAGATATTTGAAAGATAGGGGCTATGAACAGTCGTTACTGAATGACAGGGAATTTTCAAAACTACGAGAGGTTTTGTCAACAAAACAAAATATCCTAAAGATTGAAGGGCTAGGCAACTTACCTAATAGGGCTGAGAGTCTATCACCGGAGGAAATCCAAACACTGTACGATTCCGGGGAATTAGGTTCTTGTAACCCAGAGGCAATTTTGAACACTTTGTGGTGGAACAATACGAGGCATTTTGGTATCCGAAGTGTAAAACCTCATCACTTGATGAAATGGGGAGAGGTCCAAGTGAAAACCGATTCTGACCGCGCGGAGTTCCTCGAATACAGTGAACGTCAAACTAAAACCCGCACCGGCAGTTACACCCGCAACGTCCGAGACGTCCCTCCCCGTGCATGGGCCACTTACTACGCTCGCTGTCCCGTGTCCTTGTACAAGCTGTATGCTAGTCTCCGTCCGAAAGATTATTGTTCTCCTGACACGCCTTTCTATTTGGCCACTAATTCAAAGTCAGTACCAAGAGACAACCATCCATGGTTTAAACGCGGACCAGTTGGCAAAAATAAACTTGGATCCATAATGAGGAGAATGGCAGGTTCAGTAGGCATTACCGGTAAACGTTTGACAAACCATTCGGCTAGGAAAACCATGATTCAGTCCCTTCGTTCCAGTGGTGTTGCCGGGACAGAAATAATGCAGATTTCCGGACACAAAAATATACAGAGCGTGAACAATTACTCGAGCATCACAACTGTTCAGCACCGTCAGCTGAGTAATATGATTTCCTGTGACGGCGACCTTGCCCTTCGCACCATGCCGCCTCAACAAAATCTGTCTGCTTGTGGATCATCATTCGCTCCGACGTCGACTCCATCTCGCACTCCATCTCGCTCCGAGTTTGTCAATTTGATATTCTCTGCCCCTATCTATGGTGGAACAATTAATATCAACTTCAGTAGCAACCGCTGTCAGGGCGAGGAAACACATGAGAATTCCGTAACACGAGAGCCGACTCAAATGCTAGGTTAGACGTCAAATGACGGTTGATGGCATGTCGCGCGACAGTGATGACAGTTCTGCATTAATCAATAATTAAACCTGGTTGCTTCTTTTGAAGCTTAAATTTAATGTCATTAAATGTTTTAAAATGTTTCTGCGCGTTTTTTTTTCGTTTAAAACGCAAAAATGATAAGGACTATATTTTAATGCGCATACTCAGGAATGTCAAAGAAGTGAAACGGTTTTTTGTAACTTCAGAGTCATCCGCAACCTTTTTATGAAACCGGTTTCGGATTGAAAACGTGAAACACACAAAATTACAGTATTTTTTAAATTTAAAGCATTTAAGACGTGGGAAATAAATAAAATACCACACTCGGTCTCATTAGATACGAATTATACGAAACTCGTGACCTTCCTATGGTATCTGACCTCGCTTTCGCTCGGTCAGATACCGTTGGAAGGACACTTGTTTCGTATAATTCGTATCTAATGAGACCTCGTGTAGTATTCTCTATCAGTAAACTTGGTCAACAAGTCATTTAAGATAATGGTAAAAAGTTAACCCAAGCAACTCAATAATGTTATCGGTCTCCTTTCTTCTTGTAGATAGGCTTAATTATACCACATACCCATGACTGGGGGCCATAACCGGTGTCTAGAAAAGATTAAAGAGCCCTAGCTTGCTAAATGATTCAGTGAGGTTTCATTAATGATTTTATCCGGACCTGCCGTCTTATTTCTCTTCAGACGTTTTAAAGCATTTTCTATTTCACTAAAGTTTCCTGGTTTAAAACTGTGTCGTCGTAGTCGTCATGTATGTCACAGTCACGATATAGGTCCGTATCTCGATGAGTTTTACTGTTGAGATCTTTAAAGAAATGATAGAAACTGTCAATGTCGACATCAACATGGTTTTTCGAATTCGGATGGAGAATTTGTAAGTTTTAGCCTTCTGGCCTAATATAGTTTGTTTATTTCATTGTTATTTCTCTTATACCAGTTTTTTGCATTCCCTCCTCTGTTTTCACAATCTGAGTCGAATCATGGCTTATAGTCTGACTCTGAGCTAACGCGACGAGTCTGTGTTGATCTCACGCCGAACGTAGTGCATGCAGAGTCCGTGAGAGCATGTGCGATGCTATCGCTAGTGCGTTTATGATCTCGTGATTGATACTGTATTTTCTTGTGAATACGTTTTGCTGAAGGGGATATCGTCTATATGTTTTGTATCTATATTGGTACTGAAAAGCTCGCTTTTATCAACGAATCTACGAGTAGTTTGCATGGAAGATAAAGTTTGCATGGAAGCAGATTTATCGGTAGATTCGCGTGGATGAAGCGACTCAGACTCGTTGATGTCCTTTTTTAAAGTTTAAATTTTGAGCTAGAATTTCAAGGGACAATGTACATCTGATAATAATTGGTTAAAATCGTCAACACCGACATTATCAGAGAGTTGTAAAATCACCCAATAATAATACGTATTCAGTTTCAATTGCATGGTTATAAACAGTCTGTTCAAGTTCAGTAAAGAAGTTTTCATTAGAATATTTTTAACCTTCGGGGGGCATGTAGATCACACCTAGGACAAGGTCATTGCTAATATTAAGGAGATCTTTAGATATTTTGAACCACATAGCATATGTATCTTTATCATCTATAATTGTAATGGAATCCTTATATGTATTTCATACAGCTAAACCTCGACCGCCTGATCTGTTCACACACCCTTCTCTATGCTGCAGATATAAGGTGTAGTTTCTAATCAAGGTCATTTTAGTTTCTTGTAAACATATTACTTTTCTGTAGCATATCAACACATTCTGGGCAATCTAAACGGTTTCTTAGTCCACAAACATTTAAACTTTATAGGTGTAATAGTTTGTGAGGATCTTCAAGATTAATAGTAGTACTGTTAGAAGGATGTTGAACGGCTAAAATGAAGGTTAGAACTGTCGTATTTAAGTTCATTTTGTGTAAAATCCTTCAGCACAATTTCGCATTGTTCCAAAGAGTCGGTGCCAGGCGTCTCAGGTATATTGGTGAAGATGAGGTTGTCCCTCATTGACCTAAAGCGTTGGTCTATAAGTGCCTCGTTTAGTCTACAGTTTTTCTTTGAATCACACTCGAGCAATAATAATCTGTGTTAAAGATGTTATGTCCTTATCCATAACAAAGTCATCAAAACTGTTACTAATGAATCGGGTACACTCTTCCAATTCGGTAATTCTATCCTCCATTTCCTCGAAAGTTTTCACTTTCAGCTCAAGATTTGCTATATTGGTTTTTATGTCATACACATCTTTTTCAATGACATCTAGCTTAGACAATTTCGTATCCATTTGTTCGTGTTTGTTCAATAAAGCACTAAGTTTGTAAGGTGGGTGGGGAGAGGGTAGAGTGTACTGTACCTGGTTTGGAGTGAAATATTGTGCCTTAGGAGTGTTGAACACAGGTTGTGGTAACATATCCGGTCACAAAGAGCTTCCATAGACTCTCGAACTATATGTCCAGTCCAGTGGACGGAGTGTTCATTACAGACAAGTTGGTCTGTCCGTGGGTAGCCATGACTGTTGACGTATAACTCGCTTTCGTGTCGCCGGGTGTTGAGTCCGTAGATGAGCTTTCTTTTTTTATTATTTGCTTTCTTTTTAAGGTTTTTCGGGTGTTACATTCTTCAATATGCTTTGTGATATAAAGGAGGTATATTAAAACAATATTTAAAATTCATAATCGTTAAGTTATAAAGAACTTAGCGGAGCGGAGGTGAGACACGTCCTAACACCATCTTGTCATGCTCAGAGAGAAGTGTATTTCATAACATTATAATGTATCAGACCTTGCACACAATAATGATAATTTGTTATGGATCTTTGAATATTTCAGGGTTGTACATTGCATATTGTGGTAAGACTTTTTATCAAGATTAACGACATTGATATTGGCTTGTTGACAGATTCACTTTTTAACCGTATCTGTTTCATTTTATAAGGTTGAAACCACAAAGAACATTTGAAAATAAACATTTAAATGTATAGCTGTATTTTACTTAATCTTGATAGACTTGCTCAGTCTAAATTACTACCGATAATGATTTATTTGGAAAGTATGGCATCACAATCTATTTTTGTCAAAATCTACTCTAAGTTATACAGTGTCGAAATAGATTATGTGCGATTGTTTGCCATCATTGGTATTTCACTCATAAAATCAAGGAGTAGTATTGTTGCAGGGGGAATGCCTGCAATGTCATTACGTTTATGTTTGGAAACCTGCTACTATATATTGATTTCACGAGGTGACCCATATGAAGCACTACATCCAAACCTAAATGCAATTAGAATAGATATTGCCACAAATACATTTGCAAATCTCATGACACAATTCAAACCATAAACCTTTGGATCAGAAATCGAACACTTTTAGAACTAAACTCACCCATGTCATTAAATGAAGCCATTAGAAACACCAGTCGTTTCCCGACTGCAAATAATCAACTTCAGTGATGTTGCTAATGAATGGTTTAGGATTGTGCAGCAGGGCACATTTAATATTGTCAGAGAGCAAAAAGACAATATTATCAAATACATTTTATTTTAGTCACCTGAAAATGCTTCCAAATACTCAGTCAATATTATTGACAACTGTGTTCTTGTTTGGTCATGAGAACTTCAAAGTATTTTAATGTTGATCAATACCAACGTTGTTAAACATATTGTTACATAATTATCAAAAATGTGACCTTTCACACTCCCAGATAAGACCATAATCAATTAATCTTAAAAACGTAAGATTTAAATTATTTCGATATTTAAATGAAGCTTGACTGATTGAATCACTTTGGCTGTGTTTTGGGTATGAGTTTCTGTATTAATGGAAGTGATGCGTTCTGGAAATGTTTTTGATAAAACAGTTCAAACATACACTATATATTTCCACAATAAACCGAGTCCTTGAAACAGCATAATTTCTTCGCTGGCTTTTTATGCTTGCAATTAAGATTGAGTTGCCTTAGGCATAGGATGAGGTATCTCAGATACAATCATTACAATTTCAAACATAAATCGATAAAAAAAAGTCATTATTTTCTTCTAAATGGCAGAGGTCATCCCCAATTGTGAGGGAGCTATTCATCTCCCCTCTTTGATCAGGCGATGACTCTAAAGAGCACAATGTTCTCCCAGGCGATAAAATGTTTACCAAAGTATTAACACCAAACATTGGAGCGAAGGGCAAAGATGTTATGTTAACAATTTGAATAAAATAAAAGTGATACGAATTATGGAAGATAACTTTTAACCTGAATATAACTGGTACATTTAGTTTGTATTTTTATGTTCTGCTACAATGGCCTGCTCTGGGGATTAAAGTAGAAATTAAATCGACAGCCTTAACATGTCAGCACACTAAACACGAATATTATATAGAAGTTTGACTGATATAGGCAGCTATGACAGCTGTACTTATCCTTGAAGTCTATATTTTCAAATAAGCAGTACTAGTTGGATAAAATGTCAAAGTGCTGGTTACTTGTAGTAGTGTATTTCAAGATATATTTTTTAAAATGAGTAAATTATCACATTAAATTTGATTTTTATGCAAATTAAAGACAGTACACATAGATGCCATACACACCAGTAATTATTTATTTGATATAATATGACTTGATCGTTACACATGAATCAATAATATCAAAGCATTAAACTAAATTAAATCATTGTATTTTTAGAGCAACATAGAAACACGTGTAGAAGCAAAGAAGCAGGCACAGCTCACGCCCGATATTGTTAAATTTGTGCTTAAACCATATGGATAATAGCTAGCACCGATGTAAAGTCGGATGAACATGCATGATGTCCAGTGATGTGTTTTCCTGTTCTTCATTCTTTGGGTTATTATATTTTCTTTATTGTAATATGTTATAGCATATTCCTGTTGACATTAACACACCAGTAGAAAAGCTTATTCACGTACCTCATGTCTGATATGTTAGAAAATAAAATGCATGTGTAACCATGACTTACACATAATTTGTGCTTAAACTATATGGATATTAGCTAGCACCGATGTAAAGTTGGATGAACATGCAGTGAACAGTTATTCTATTTTCTTTATAATGTTTTTGGTAATATGTTATTGCATATTCCTGTTGACTTTAACACACTTGTAGAAAAGCTTATTCAAGTACCTCATGTCTGATATGTTAACACATAAAATGCATAAGTTACCATGACTTACAAAGGTCACATAATTTTGCTTTTGGTCGGTATGTTTGAGGGAGATAGTTTGAATAGATAGGAGATGTATGTTCTGTAAGATATCCATACATTCTTATTTTACTTATGCTAATATGTGATATGTTGATTCTACATACATGATCGGATGCTTTGGTATTGGAATATAAATAGGTTAACTCAATCTATCCTCCTCTAAACTATTCATCCGCATTTCATGCTTCAAAATCGTTGGAAACAATCATACTGAACGGAAGTTATTGAGTTAAGTAAATATATGCCTAGTCAAAAAAGAGGAGAGAAACTGCATCTCATTATTCTCAATTACATCTTAGTTGAAATTATACCCTCAAAACCATAGGTATTCAAATGTTACCAGGATACACATAATTACAGAACATGTTCCAATCTGTTGACTTTTGATGCTTGAAGGTTAAGCTTTCATTGCGATATGTGATCAGTCCAAGCAGAAATCGATGATATGATCATTGCACATTTCTCGATGGCAAAAATACCCTCAAGCAACAAACAAATATACTGTTGTGTTTCGTTCTTGAAACGTAGAGACATTATTTTATTCATTAATTTGACAATTTAAATTTAAACCACAGTGAAGGAATGACCAGTTGAAGCATTGCATATTAGAATGTAAATACTACTACAGTTCAATGCATTTCATACATCCCAAATACAAATACAAAATAAAGGATTGCGGATATAATTATAAATGTCTGATTACAAACGAAGGATTTCTCGTAATAGTTAGTGAAATATTCAACACTATGGTTATGATATTATTTGCAACTTCTGGAACTCAGGGCTAAATAATAACCAATGATTCTATCAACGCCAACAGTATATTTTGTTTTCAAAATTCGAAATCTATGGCACTGGTTTGACTCCGTGTGATTCTCGCCTGATTAGTATTCTGTAAGTGGCTTAGTGCATTAGGGAAACATCCAGAAAGCCATCAAATCATACGTATTGCCATTAAGTATACACAAGTTTAGTCAATCATCTACCAGGTGACATCTTAATGGGTAAATGGAAATGCAACGACATCTACTTTTATAAGGACTCTTATTGTACACGAGACATTAAAATCAAGTCATCTCCTATTTTACACGAAATACTGTGAACTTTGAACCGGTCCCCTTATCGTCAGTGATATATAAAAACGGTACCAAACTGATGTTTCGTTATGAAAGATGTGATATGTGCACAAAATAATTTACCTTCATATATTAACTGTATTACATTTATTATTAATTTCAAAACAAAACTCGAGTGTCATCCTTTTTATCATAAAAGCATTCTTCATTAGCTTTCAGTAAACAATTACACACATGTCTGAGCACAGCACCATCATTTGAATTGTATCGCAATTATGTCCTATCGTTTGGACATCTTATTAAGGTTTCTACAAGATCAAAACAAACACTGTCAAGATGTTGATGGTGTAGGTCATAGAACAAAATATATTGTAAAAACGTTCCCCTTTCCCCTTTTTTTCGGAAATACTGCTTGATCTGCAATATTACATGCATAATAATAGATATATAATATTGTGCACACAAATATCGATAATACTATGCATACATTCATGCATATAACACATTCGGATTCAGAAGGCCAGTAGTTTAGTGAACAATTGCTTGTAAGAAGCACAATGAAAACATCTACTTTCTTCACCAGTTCATGTCATCGATACATATATTTACATAAACCCTTTAGTATCTTCTAATTACCATGGCATGTTCAGTATGTGCACACCGTTGACCAGTTTATATAGTATTATCATGTCTACACAAAGAGTGACCACGTTAATCACCACCAAGACAACAGGTAATCGGTGTGGTCAGATAAGATGTACTAATGATGTTCTAAAGTACCTCAATTGGTCAATATTGATAACACATTCGACCTTGCCTTGCCAAAGTGATAAGGGGTTGTTGAACTCTGGTTACAGCTTTGAACAGTGCAGCCAACGGAATGTCTACAATGGAAATTTTTGCAGCATACAACCGTAATTAACTTCGTTATGAACTGATTTATGTAATTTTTAATATGTTTTAACACAAATACTGCCTTTATTATCAATACAAACAACTTCTAGAATCCCCCCCCCCAAAAAAAAACCCCCCAAAAAACAAAAAAAAAACAAAAAACAAAACAACACGTTGAATGGAAATCCCAATCAATCTAATTAACAAGAAAGTGGTTACCACTACATGATGTATTCAATTAACCTGTCAAATGTATATTTGTGGGTTTAATGTACGTACTAAAAAAATTGACATATTTGAAAAACAAGTAGTAAGATGTAAATATTAAAATAAGTGATGTATTTTCTCTGATAAATATCCAGCCATCCGTATACCCTTGTTGATCCATGTCATATTCGAAATCATATATAGTATCATATCAGTTATATTCCTTTTAATATAAAGGGAACATTCATTATCGCTTGCCTCTTGTTGTACACATTATTATATACTTTTTGTAAAGCAATGGACATAACGCTTATACATATATTTCAATAATATCACAATGCAGAAGATCGGGGGCCAATTGCACACCATCTTAGTGAAACTGATAATATGTCACCATCAATGCAATATTATGAAATTAATTGCACTTATTATTGATAGGTTATAACCAGGCAGGAACATAAATGACAGCCATATTTCGTACAATTCCTGTTTTGTCAAGCTAAGTGTGTACTTGTGTAAAAGTCTAAACTATTGAGAACCAAATAGGGATCAATGTCCGAGCTGTTGTTAGGTAGCACATGCTAACATAGCAACTTGTGGCTGTTCAAAACTCCGGACTCAACCTCTGCACGATTCACTTGTCCACATCAGATACCATGTGGCGGTTATACAGATAGAGTTCTTATTTCATTTCACAATATATAAGTATGTACGTTTTAAAATATTACAATGTGGGTACAAAGATAAAACTAAGGTGACAAAAGATTGCTTATTATATATATTATAGATTGTAGTTATTGTAAAAATGTGGGTGTCATTTTCTTTTTTGCCAAATTATAGGTGAATGTTTTGGGGTTATCATCGCTTATCAAAAGCATTTCACATATATCATGAGAAAGTACTGTAGGAGGGAGAAAACTTCTAAAACATATATGATTACTTCTTGAAAGGACACATGACATTGAACATCTGCGTGATCTAGTGATCCGTTTGTAGCATTGCAACCATGGCATTTAGAACACTTCTCTACAGTCGGACATGCTCACCTTTGGATTAACACCACCCTAACCCCTTTACTCTACAGTCCTACAGTCTTTGTAATGATGCATTATGTATATTATTTTAATGGATGTCATTGAGATATGACATTGAATAATTTGGGAAATTGAGACTGAGTAAAAAGTAAAAAAAGGCACATTTCAAGCAAAAACAATTATCTTCTAATGATATCGCCTGAATATCCTTCTGAACAGTCAGTCAATATCAATAACGGCTGTCTTCCTGTTTGTTAAATAAAACTTAAAGACACTTTAATGGAGAAAAACAATTCCATTGTTGTCCTTTTTGACAGCTGATATTATTTGTGGTAAAACCTCCGACTGTACACATTCGGATATTGTAACTTCTTTCTCGCCCGTGATAGATACTACAATGTAATATTTATATGGCAATATTAGACCGCTTCAAACGTGACATAACACTTATGTCAGCTGTAACGTCACAATAGTCGTACTGTACTCTAAGTTTCAGCACATGGTCAGCAATTTCCCTGATTAATATTACTAGTAATATATGGAATACTAAACTCCATATCTATTTATTTCCACTCGTTTCCTAAACATGTTATTAAATGGAAAGTCGTTTTGTATCCTCTCTTTAATCTTTGACTTTGAAAATTGCAACTTCGATATTTAAATAAATGAGGCATTTATTCCTAACGTAATTTACCACGCTGAGAAGAGGAAGCAGATAAAAGCTCTTCAGAGTTGTTGTGTATTTTAGAATATACATAAACACATTGCTAGGATCCTAAACATCAGTGCTATGTGCAGAAAGTTGTTACGTCATTCAGAGAATGCAAAATTACATTTGCAAGGGGATTACGATAATGTGTCATGGCTCTTTTTTTATAACTCTTTCCTGAAATGGTCATGTGACTACAAATCAGGTGTTTAGAATTTTTATTATTATTATTATTATAGTGATATTATCGGCATGGATATTGCATTAATGAAACCTCAATGTGAAATGGAAATGTACATTGTATGTAAGTAAATATGCTGCTAGGGTTGGGAAGTGTTGCTATAAGTCACGTGCCTTTGGCTTAACGCTCAGTCAAAAGATACTGCTGTGTAATAATTATAAGGCAATATCTAACTCATCAGAGATTCAGTAGACTGTCAGCAATTTCCCTTGATTAGGACACAGAACAGAAACTTCCGTTCATATAATAGTATTTTATTAAACTTGCCAATGTCTTGACGACGACCTCGATTCATAGCTCTCCTCTCTGTACATAAATACAAATTTCATGAAGATTCGAGTCACAGAGGATATAGCATGTCAACCACAGCTGAAACATGTCCACCGAAATAACCTGCAGAGTACTTGCTAAATAGTGTGACAAGCCCAACAGTGAATGTTTATTGACTTGCTGTTTCGAAGGGTCTGTAAACATATCCTTGACAGACGTTTAGTCATTAATAGAGATCAGACGAAGGTTCATGTAGCATTTTCGTAAAAAGTATATCATTAGAATACTGCTCAAATAACTTATTATATATAAGCTGTCAGACAGGATTAGGTGCAACATACTAACTTTGAATAAATCGATGCATTCATTTTCTGATTACCAATTTGCAACGATAAAGCTGTTCGATGTTAATTGTGATTTCAAGGGATGACAAGTATAGGGTATACTAATATTAGTAGTAATGATTATACTCTTAATATCCAAAACAGATGATATCGAGAAACGAGAGTAAAGAAACATGCTAATTGAAAACCTCCAATTTAAGATCGTTTTTAAGGAGTTTGTAAATGAGATATTGGTAAAATGCCAGTTCATGAAAGTTTGCCAATGACAACATGTTGATAGGGAAACGTTCAACATTAATAGGGTATAGGACGTCAGCCTTGTAGGGGGATACTCAACTAGTTCTGCTCATTATTTCAATAGCACGTGTTCATTATTTTTTGTCATTACAGACATACGTTCCAAGGGACCATAGTGTGATGGGTCCGGATGCTAGCCAGCCGCAAGGGCACTCATTACTGTCAAATGTGACAGGAGCTGCAACTTTCCTGATTCAAAGCAGTTTGTTTTTAAGAAACACTGATCAATATGTGTGTTTATTGTCTTGAAACCTTGAACCGTGTTATCCCTAGTGAACAAGATGTTTTACTTCATGGCCATAGAGGATAATCATATAGAGGATAACCAATCATAACCAATGTAACAGCAACACCGTGTTTTTTGCACCTATACATGCTGTTAAAACAATAACATAAGGTTGGTTGAAGCATTGAATTTGTGGACTTTGGTTCGTAAAAATCAAAGTTATTTTGGTAAGATATTTAGGTACTAACTAGCCCAATTATCATTTTCATATCACACTAGGAAATATTAAAAACACTCAGTTATATAATGCAAATGTGATGCAATGTAATTTAACCTTGCTCTGTGCGCATTCAGAAACGGAATGACAACGATACCAGTTTCATGGTTACTGTCAAAGAAAATGACAAGTAAACTTGTTAAGTACTATTTGTATTCCATTTTCACAGAGCATTTTGACAACCTAATTGATGTTTCCGTACTTACAATCTTATGTAGTGAAATTATATAACTTTTGGTTCATATAAGCATGTTTAATATAAGCATATTGATATGTGATGTTTTCGTTGATTCTTTGACAGAGTATATTGTGATGTGACAAAAGTTTATTGAATATATTTTTACTTAGAGTCTTGATATTTGAATTTAATTGATTTTAGTTATGTTACTTCTTACTTATTATGATTTATACAAAATTAATGCAAAACTATAAACTTACAATGCTTAGGTTATTTATGTACCTTTAAATACAAAAAAAACTGTAATATTTCCAATAGGAAAGACGCCTTGATAAACCGGATAATCAGATTGTCAATAGTGTTTTGCCCCACATACGTATTACACAAATCAATGTTTTCATCATAATTGTTGTCATTCAGATTCAGATAAAAGCAAACTTAAATATACTTGTTTTGTGGTGGTGCACAACTTCACTGTAGTCAAATAATTGCGTTACATTAC
This sequence comes from Gibbula magus, assembly GCA_936450465.1. NCBI lineage: Eukaryota > Metazoa > Mollusca > Gastropoda > Trochida > Trochidae > Gibbula > Gibbula magus. The sequence continues at coordinate 2,207,903 of OW388305.1, forward strand.
TAGGGATAACGTGGTCACAACATACAAGGTATATTAGTATGCATTGGTTCATTTGGATTTATTCATAAACCACATTTAGGACGTGTGCACGAGGTAAATGCGTTTCATTCTAACGCACAGAACAGCTCCAACAGCTCTTAAATGCATTCACATAGAACTAAACTTTAATCTAAAGATAGACAGCTTGTGAAAGAGGTGGTGTGAGAGAAACTTCTTAAGTGGATTTCCAGATTCGTCATGTCTGTTCGTCTAATAAAAAGTGCATTTTATCTCACAGGAGACACATTCTAACATACATAATCCCGATAAGATATTGCTTGACAGTAACGAGACATCTATCTGCATACCGAAAGTTTGTTCACCTACATGTGTATGTCAGGACAAATATCATGTAAACTGACGTTCATTGTAACGTCAATAACAATGCATGACATTCAATGACAACGAATCATCATATATCCATGTGTAATGATTCCTGTGATTGTCATGTGATTCGGTATGAAGCTGTATAGTAAACAATGTCAAATACATTTTATAAAGACACTTCCTTCCATCTGGTTTAGTTGAAAGGGCTGTATGACCCAGGCAAATAAGCAAACATGTGATAGAAACAGATCACGTTATTGAGGAGTGTTTAGAAGCACGGAGAAGCTTGTTCAAGTAGGGTTTAGATAATCAACACGTGAATAACATATACTGCATACCCACTTGTGTGATGATCACAAACACCAGTTGCACTAAATGTTTACAAACATTGATGTGTATTCGATAAGGCACATTCATATAATTTCTAAACAAATAATCATACACCAAGAAGAACAAGGTATAAGAAGTCTCTAGCTTTAGAATCTGTTATAATAATGTATTCAAACACGTTACATCGCTTATCAAAAATTCATATTCGAACTTAGATGTGATGATAAAACAGACAAATTTATAGATACAATTATTTTAACACGCAATGGTTGAGTAGTTATTTACTAAATTGCAGTCTTACTTCCTTTTTCAGAAATACAATGTGAAGAATTGTATAAAAGTGCAGCGTCAAAGTTTCAGACAAGATCACATGCATTATTAATATGATAAGTACATCATTAGTAGTACACACCATTAGTAACAATTGTCAGACAAGACCGATTACCTGGCAGTGATTGACATGGTCACACTCTTCATGTAGACCTGATTATACCTCTAGAAACTGTACAACAGTGTTGAAATACTGAAACAGCGTGCTAATGACAAGATACTAGAGGTTTTTGTTAATAAAAGTATTGATGACTGTCTCTACCTAAAATGTCATTATTATCATTGTAAATTATCAAATTGCATTTTCTATCTATTGAATTAAGTAACTCGAGGAAGAGAATACATCAAGTCGTATGTTACAAGAATCATTTATCCAAAATATCTTTTTTTCCATTTTGAACTATTTTCAAATTATCAATTGAGAAAAATTGAAATAAGACAACCAAAATTAAAGTTAAAAATCTGAGTTGTCACCTTGAGTTGTAACATTAGCTACTACTAATGACCATGAATGAATGATGCCAATATAACGTCCTGTAAGCGTGATAGAGCGGATTTTGATGTAATTTCAAATGATGAGTAACAGACAGCGATTTCCAGATATCCATTACACATTAATGTTTTAAAATGGCCCAGTTTCATTTCAGTCAATTTTCTTAGTGTATTTTCCCAAGCGAGTATGTTTCTGTCAGCAATGTTTCCATTATCACAGAAAAAGGAACAAAGCATGCAACATAACTTCAACTTGTGCTGTTGCTAAACTCAGTTCACTTGACTTTAGTCTAACATAAAATAATATTTAAAAACGTGCATAGGTATGTAAAACTTATTTGGTCTTATGGAAAAAGGAGGAAAACTGGAGAATGTATACATAGAAGCATTAAGCCCTAGATAAGGTTAAAGTCAATAACAAATTAGCAGCGCGAAGGTTAAAGTCAATAACAAATTAGCAGCGCGCATGTAGTCATTGATTTTGAGGTGACGCCTTTAGGAGTTTGATGAGATCCCAGATAGATTACGATGTAACATCCGGTCTCAATGGAAATGGCTAACAGGAGAATCCTTTGAATTCAAGTTGTCTTCAAATAATCACAAACAAAACTTGTATAGAAGGATTTTGTAAGAGATGTTTCCAGGCAAACTCGTTCTTAGGATCATGCATTCAATCAAGAATGACTTTTTTGTAGAGTCAAAATTTAATTGTTATCTGGAGTAAAATTTCATTTGTATTATGAAAGCCCCAAACGATATTAACAGAAGAAAACCTTTACCATGTTCGTTTCTCCGTTATCTAAATTGGAATTCTTAATCAAAATAATGAAAACTGACCGATAAACCCACTTTCAGGAAAACAACAACAAATTTCAAATCGAAGTGTAAATGGATCACAAAGTGTGGTTCCTTTTTATTCCGATTGTCAACCAGAAGTAATGATTTACTACATCAGTGTTAGTTTTAGTAATGCTTACATTTCAACTGATGTCATTATTTTGTATTGATATACAGAAATATTGTCAAGACCACATTCTTGTTTTTCCACATTTCTTCCAGACATCCTTTCAAGACTTTTAGTGAAATGTTGTACCTCTGTACTCAAATTTCCCGAGTGGCTCTTTCATCTTCGCACTAGGAGTATCAAAGCATCTTAAATCTCAAAATAGATCCCAATCCCAGCACTACAGGTAAAGTCTAAACAAAGGCTAAATCCTTCAAATACATTGATTTCGTGCAGAAAGGTCATGTGTTCGAACTGGCTGCAACATATTCATTTTGTTACTGTCAGTTGATCAAGAACATCGGACGGTGACTGATTTTGAGGAATTTTGAACTGATGAAGGAAACCATTTCATACAACAACGAAATTACCTTAGTGAACATAGAAGGCAAGAGTATCACATGAAATCTTCCTATGTCACACTTTTCAGTAAGTTATTGCCAATGACAAACATTTTCAGAGAGACATTTGTCGACACCACACAAATATATATCATAATGGAGAGCTTGGATATCTCTCCTAGTAACTTAATTCATTGTGATATCAATAACGTATTGCATTACTTTCTTCAATGACAGAGATGTTGGATTTAAGGAGATTTGGCTACAATACACCATTATTTATACGAAATGCTGACACGTTCAACAAGAAAACAGTGTTCAGATCATATTCTAACTTAGTAGTCAAGGTGTAGCGCAATGTGTAAAGTAGGACGACATTGAGTAAATTGACGTTAGTTGTTACTGTTGATTTTACACAACAAAAAACAAAAATTATTTACATTTTAACATGCAGGTTGTCCTTAAATGTGTTATCAGAATCATGCCAGTTTGTAAGAATGTGGTTAACCAATGTAAAATCTGACACCCTACTTTTGTTTTTAAATAAAGTGCCTGTCTGACCGACGCGGTTCTTCAACACCGCCATTCCTCAGAGATCTTTTGAACAAAGATGAACGTGGGTGATGGTTATTGTCTAGTAAAAGATGTGGGGAACGGGTGGTAGGGTTATGGACCGTCTTGTTTGAAGTGACACACTGAATCTTGTGTAAAGACCCAAATGCAAGTATTAGGTTTCTCTTATCAAACTCAAATTATCATTTCAGTCAATCTGGATTCCTGGCAGTAAGTGTACCTGGCGTCATAAGAAACGCTGAGACCTTTCTAAAACTGTGCACCGAATCGTGTGATCACGTCTGCTATTAAAGCATGGCCAATTTCACTTCAGCCGTTGCAAACAATGAAATGTACATAACATGTCGATGTTCCATCAAGCAGTAATATGAGAGATGCACTTTTCAGTCTGGTGCTTAGAACATCTCTGTCCATTGTGTCATTTCTCGGATAAAGCAGTTATCACCTCTTACTAAACAGTAAAATGTCGCAAAACGTATTCAAGATGAAGATGTTGTGTGATGTATGAATCATAATATGAATTTCGTATCCAAACAATATAATGCCATGAGTTTTTGTGATGGAAGTTCAAAGGAATTTAAGGTGTTATTTGTTATGTGATAAGATTCAGTTTATACATGTCAGCAAACAAATAATAAATTTATTTGTCCAGAAAAGTCAATAAAGGCTGATTAATAAAAACAATCAATTAGTGGCGAACATACAGTCACTGATTGTAAGTCACGTCAAGCCATTATCCGTCTGATGGATTGAGAACTTGTTTTATTTCACAGCAGACGTATGCTAAAATACATTTCATTTGATGTCATATTACATAACATCTAGGAGACATATTGTCAACCAGTGCAAATGCATTTCATTGAAACGGCGAAGTGTAATATTTGCCGATATTTGCCTGCATGTCTTACATAAAAGGTATACCAAACATATCATATTTCAAGCTGTCTGGAACGACAGAAACGGATGTTTGAGATATATATGCAGTTTGAGAACACATGCCCTGTTGCAATTAACTATTTTAATATCCCATAACATTGATATTTTGGATTCACATATCGCCTATGATTTGGGAAGATGATGGGAGATAATAATTCGAATAATTCGGAATCATTCGAGAAACCACTTAATGTTAACCACATTTGCTAAAATAATTTTGTGAATGTCACTGTAAAACATCTTACTTTTCTTGTAAGTCGAATTAGGTATGTGTTGAAGTCAAAAGAAGATTGAATGAACAAACCTGATACACCATACTCTGAGTTACAGTCGGGGATGGTAATTGCAGAGAGATGCATGTCTCCCAAAGGTAAGTATGTTTATTCGATGTATCTATTCTTGCTTGTAGGTGCGGCAATATATTCCTACCAGTAAACAAATCTGTGCAAATGACGTATTGAATCACGTAGCTGCCAATGAGTAAACTGTGTGTTTTCAAGTTTCAAAAAGTGGAATCATTAAACATATAATTTTATAAAACAAATTAAATGTTGGAGTTTGGAATTTTTGGACCCCGTTGTTATATACATCATTGCCATATTTGCTCCTGTAGAAATATTAGTACCATATTAAAGTATATGATACATAAATGATTTTCTACATCTAAACAAAGATTCAAAACTTTTGCTGACACATTTAAGGAATAAATCAAACTTAACTGAACACAGACTTACATGATATTTGCACTGAGTTGGGGGAACAGTTAAACAAACTTTTGTTCAGCAGCTGTATAGAAGAAAAAGTTAATCTATGTGTCACACCATAGAACTGTACAATATATACAATACTTACACGACAATAAAAATAAATAGAACATTTTAAACTTATTAGGGCGCTTATAAAAAAAGCTGAACATAGCATGAAAACTGACATAGTAAACCAATTTTAATCCAATATCCTCGTCGAATCAGTGATCATTAGAATAACGAACACTTCTAAACGTCTGATTTGTAGTCACACGACCAATTCAGGACAGAAGAAAACCAGTGAAATCCTTTTAATCACCTTGCAAAAAAATACTGCTGCCATTATCTGAACGACGTAACGAACTTCTGCACATACGAACTGATGTTAAGGATCCCAGCAATATATTTATTTATGTTCTAAAAATACACGACAACTCTGCGTTTTCTTCTCAGAATAGTAAATTATGTTAGGAATGAAATGCCTCATTTATTCAAATATCCAAGTAGCATTTTGTACAAATAATAGGGCATATAGAGGATACTAAAAGCTTTCCATTTAATAACATTTTTTTAAAAACAAGCAGAAATGGTTTTTATATTGAAGAAATATTTGCAAATGTTATCAACTCTTGTTGATATAAAAATAATCAAATGATGAATATAGATATTTCAGAGGAGGATAGATTGTGTAACCAAAGCGAACCACTAAAAAAAATATACTGAGATAATTGCATTCAATATTACAACAACCTATATAAACACCTAAGCATCCAGTCGTGTTTGTACAACAACATATCACACTTAACATGTAGTTAACGTTAGCATTTTATCGCCTGGGCGAACATTGTGCTCTTTAGGGTCATCGCCTGATCGCAGAGGGGAGATGAATAGCTCCCTAACAACTTACCCCTGCCATTTATAAGAAAATAATGACTATTTTATCGATTATGTTTGAAGTTGTAATGCTTGTATCTGAGATACCTCATCCTATAACATATAACTCAATCTTAATATCAAGAACGAAAAGCACAGAAATGATGATGTTTCTATAACTCGGTTTATTTTGGAAATTTTTGGATATCTATTTAAGAAGATACATCAGCGTATGAACTGTTTCACAAAACCCAGCACTTCCAGAAAAATAGAAATCCACGGCAAAACCACAGCTAAAGGGATTTAATCAGCCAGGCGTCATATAAATATCAAAATAATTTAAATCCTACGTTTGTTTGATTAATTGATTATGATGTTATCTGTGAGTGTGCAGGACACAGACTTGACCATTATGTAACACCGGCTGTCACATTTGACATCAACGGCAATGATTTTCTCCATTTGGATACCTTTAAGTTCTCTTGAACAAACATGGCCAAAGCTGTCAGGAATATTGACTGAGTGAGTTGAAGCATGTTCAGGTGACTTGAATGTAATTGGAATGTATTTGGTATTGTTTTATGTTGAATTGACTGCATATTTTTGCGCTCTCTCTCTCCGAATCGTAAATGGACACTGCTGCACAATTCTAAACTATTCAATGGCAACATAACTGAGGTTACGTATGTGCAGAAGGGAAACGACTGATGTTTACAATCGCTTCATTTAAAGAAACGGGCGAGTTAGATGTAGTTCTAAATGTGTTCCATTTATGATCCAAAGGTTTACGATTTGAATCGTGTCATGAGATGTATGTTGCAGTGAACAATACTCTATTTGACTCTTTATAATAGTACAAACATCACTGGAAGTAAAGTTTGACCAAAAATGGATTGAGATGCCGTACTTCCCAGATACAACAATGTTGGTAGTAATTTAGACTGAGCAAGTATATAATGATTAAGAAAAATATAGCTTTATCTGTATATGTATCAAATACTCTTTGTAGTTTCAAGCTCATAAAATGAAACACGTACATGTTAGGTTGAATAGTGAATCTGTTAACAAAGAAATATATATATGTCGTTAATCTTGTTAAAAAGACTAACCACTGGAGGCAATTTCCAAACCTTATATATTCAAAGATGCATAAGAAATTATTACTATTGTGTTCACGGTCGGATGCATTGTGATGTTACGAACTAAACGTCTGTCCGGTTTAAACACTGATGCAGACCTTCGTTAGTCTAATTAAGAACGTGTGATTGGCTGTCTTTGTAATGATTAGAATGTTCACTCTTACCCTAATCACCATAAGCTTTACAAACTGGTCAATGATGTGTAAATATTGATAATGGATTGGGTGTATTATGGTGCTACATACTGTATGTAAATACTGTTATTGATAGCAATCTCTTCAAATGTTGATAGGGACGGCTGAGAGGCTATTAACGCATGAACATTATCATCGATTTGTTATTAATGATATTATGGACCAGAGTTTATAGAATACATACGATAACAGGTAAACCATAACATATTCATTTCTATCAGTTTCTCATTTTTAATGCATTTAAACTCATTAAAATTGATAAACAAAAGCCATACATTTATTTCTTAATATTTAGTTGGAGTTATAATACTTGTTACGAAGGAAATGAATAAAATACTTTTTTGAAGGTAATGATAAAACTGACTTTTTGTTTAGACTTACAATAATGTTATTAATTGATAACTCATATAATTCAAAAGACTGCAGATGGCGTGCTGGTTGTTTGCTTACATGAATGCGTAGTACATTTGTTCTTACATATAATAGATATATATTCTAGAATTTGTAAGATATTGATTAATGCAACTTTCAATAATACTGTTATATACTTGAAAACTTATCAATAATGAATGACGGTTTTCAACGATGAGTAAAAGGTTGTTGCCGATGGTAAATGTTTGCTTTAGCATGGACAAAGCTTACCGCAGGAGTTGGTCGTCTTCAATAAGCTTAAAACGCTCATTAGAAATGACATTGATTGGGTGTTTCAGAGACATTGTGTTTAAGAGTTTAAGAGTATTGCATCCACTGTTGACCTCTTTTCACTGACTCACTTTGGCCGTCTGAAGTGAATACGATTGGTAGAGTGAAACTTTCCAAGAAAAGCAGTATGAACAATATATTAATATTGAAAATGTATAATGTCACTCTGTTATTTTTTATCTCCAATTATATGCAAGAATGTCATATGTTTGCTTCGTCATTTTCATATTATTTTCTGGGTTTTCTTTTCATTACAGGCAACGTATTTGACTGACGTTTCAAAGGACAAGAGGGTGATGGGTGTGGATAAAACCCAACCTGTAGTGCTGTCATCGATGTCCACTGTGACAGTAACAACATCTTCAACTTTATTTTACAAATGTACAAACTTTTTTTTATTTCCCAGTAGTTTAATTTGGTTGATTTTACGCTATTGAATATTTGTTGAATTAATTCTTCTGTATTTAAATGGAGACGATCATAATTTTGGTTTCCCTTGCTGATGATAGTTTGCTTTTCGATGACTTTTGATGATTTCCGTCATAAATATCATAGTTACATTTTGGACAATATCTCTAAATCTACTAGTAACATATGGGAAGATTCAAATGGTCAACTACACGTCTAGACTACATTATTGCCTCAGTTCAAGTGGCTGCATGAGCTATGTATAACAACGATTGATTATCCTTTGTTGTGCAACACATCCAATAGTAAAAACACATATACTTAGTATGCATCACGGCATGTTTTCATGAGATCGAGCATAATCTATCCAAAAAGAAAGTCGTTCACAATGACTTTTAAAAAACTTTACAAAGAACAATAGTAAGAGAACACTTTGCTACTATTCATACAAGAGCAAGTTCAACAATGAAAATGCTTTCCAATAAAACATTTTTTACAGATTTGCGAGTTGATAGACAGATTTGATGATGAACTGTTTTATAAACGTATGTTAACAGTCTCTGACAGACATCTATCTATTCATTGATTTAGATGTGACGAGATTGAATGGTGACATTCACAATGTTTCACATTAATGCTTTAATAAAGTAACAATCTATTTCCTATGCAAACTTGAATAACGTATAAAAAAAACGATCAGGAATAATTGTTTAATGTACACGTAGTTTTTATTCGTATTGGGACACTTCTTAAATTTCACAACTGAAATGAATTAATATAATCAAAATAAACATTAATGCATTTCACTGTGGCACTTAGAACGGTGCCCATGTTATCTCAGATGCACTCACAAACAATGAATTACCCTCATACCTAAATGGTTTCTGATATGATAGACATTCTGGTGAAACTGATGATGTGAGAGAAATCCCTTAAAGGAAGATTCTCCTCAGTCTATTCAAGCCATTAATCGTCTAATTTAAATGTGTTTAATTTCACAGCAGAGGCATTCTAACATACACCATTCCAATTGATGTTTTATCACATGATAGTTATGGAACTGCAGTTAACCAGTGCAAATACATTACGTGGCAAAGACGAACCAGACACTTGTGTTACCCATTCCATTAATCTGGTTTGTCTGGAATGTCTGTCCCAGTTCATTTCAATAAACGAAACCAAACAATTTTGATTTCAAAACATTCACCACACAGACACTATTTCAATCGTAGGAAAAAGGAAAACAGAAATGGTTCAGAAGTAAATATGCTGTTAGTGTTGTGAAGTGTTACTGTAAATAGTGATTGCCTTTGACTTCATGCTCAGTCAAAACAGCACCTTATTACTCGCCCGTGGAAGCTATTGTAGTGAAATAATTATATAGCAATATTTAACTAGTCACAGGTCCAACAGACTGTCAACAATGTCGCTTGATAAGGACACAGAAGACAAACTTCTTTCCACATAAAAGTATTTTATTTAACTGTTGAAGGATTTAATGTCAAAGTCGATTTCCTTAATTACTGTGTAATACTTGTTGACTGGTTTAATTAAAAAATTGTATCAAGTTGTATCAGTGTTAGTGTTCAATTGTTGTATCGTCCCTTATGGAAATATGGTGCACATGCATCTATCAGAATCAGATATTGTTTAAATTGTTTCTTAATTGATCTGTGTCTCCTCTGTGCACATACATGCAAAATAAAAAAAACTAAGATCAGGACATTATTCATAGACAATTCGTAAGTGTTTTTTTTCAAAGAAGAGAAGGGTAAATAATATATATATGTCAATTACTAAGAGACGGATTCTTTGTTAATCAATGACGGAAAACGGACAGAGATGGACAATTTAATAAGTGGTTGTACTGTGATGTGTCAAGCACATTATAGGTTGTTAATTTAACGCACATAAACTGGCGATTTTGTGGCATGGTTGGCAGCCGTGTAACATCAGTCCTATTGACTTGCCTACGAGGACCAAGCTGAAAATTGGGATGGATTATGACAAGGTGCAACATACTAATTTTATCACTTTCTGATGTTACAGTTTGCAAGGATGACAAATTTACGGGACATTGACATTAGTAGTATTACTATTAGAAACCAAAAAACAGATAATGTCTAGAACGAGAGTGGAAAACATGCTCATTTTAAACCATCAATTTAAGATTTTTATTTTTTTCATTGTAGATTGTGTTTGTAAATTAGAATTTGATGTGTAAAAAGTTTATCAATGACATGTTCTCAGGAAAAGTTTGACATACAATTAATAGGGCATACGACGTCAGCCTTTTCAGACGAAACTCAACTATTTCTGCTCATTATTTTTATAGCATGTGTTAATTATATTTTTTTCATTACAGACAGACGTTTCAAGGGAGCAAATTGTGATGGGTCCGATGAAGTTCAGCCTCTAGGGCACTCATTACTGTCAGATGTGACAGCAGCTTCAATTTCCCGTGATTCAAAACAATACGTTTTCAAGAAACACTCATAATTTTGTTTTGTTTATATCTTGAATCCTTATCCCTAGTGAAAAGGATTTATCACTTCATGGCAAATTTATATAGGGAAATCAACAAGAAAACAACAAATATATTTGAAAAGTAAGATTGTTAACTAATATCTGCGTTCATGTTTTCAGGACATCTTGTCAACCTAATTGATGTGTTCATACTTACATGTACCCTGTTCTGTTGTGAACTTTGTGTAAATATTGGTTAAAGAACCGTGAAACTCATTTTGTATTCCATTTTAATCAATGTATCTATGCAGACAATACTTTCAACTGTAAATACTGAAAATTTGTTGTCGACGGGTCCCCTCATTCATGACATATAAATGTTCAAAGTGCGTAAATATCGGACAGCTGAAGACTTCAACCGTAAGAAGCCCCTTAGGCGGGTACGCGGGACTAGCTCTACTGCGCATGCCCGAGGTAGGCTGATGACGTCATAGTCAGAATAAAATTATAGAAAATAGTGATAATACTGTGTTGTGATGGGTGACATTCTTCTGTATTCACAGCTAAGCAACAATTCCTTCTACACTCGTTTCCTCAACTGAAAGACAGAGTTTGGATGAGAAAAACTTTGTAACCAATATAAAACACCGAATAACGACAGTAACGAACCGGCCTTCCGTGCTTGATGTTTCCATCAACAACAACATAATTTCTACAATCGACATCCAGAGAGGTATTCATATTAACTGTCAAAACATGTCATGTAACATCTTGTCATTTCTGTTTTACATATGACACTTATATTTATTTGTTTCACAAGCCGATCAACTACGAAACTCGAAGAATTGAGTCAAGGGAGAGAATTCCGTTTTACCCGTTAAACGATAAAATTTGGATCGCGTTGCGGAAATATGAGAAAAGAAATATGAGATTTCCCATCTTAAGATCAAATCGGGAACGATTTAATTATTAAGTTGATATGAAGTTTATTTATAAAAATATAAAATTATTAATAATGAGTGACATACAGCAACCACAAAGCCTCAATTACTCATCAATGTTTTGAGAACGGCCCAGCTCTCTATAGTTTAAAAAATGCATCTTCATCATACCGAAGTATGTAAATGTAACCGGTTCTTATCGGGCCAAGAAGGAACACCAACAAGGGTCACGGGGTGTGAGGGGTTTATTCTCGTGCGATGATAGCACACAATGGATATAATACACCCTGCAAAACACAATTGCATACAATATAAAATACACCAAAACATTCATAAACATGCATAAAATATATATAATTCACTCAAACATCATTACACAATAAACCATTATGTAACACATTATCACCTATAAACATACTAGGTGATTACTTATAATTGATGCACTATCAATTACAATATGATATGATAATAGATAGGTAAAAACAATTGGTGAGTGCTTGATCCCACACATACTGATCAAGGGAGATAATTCATAGTTAAACTCCATTTCACTATAAAGATAATTAGTGAAATACACACAGATAATAATTACATGAACTAATCATCACATTATGATAATTACTTTTACCTTCAAGAACATTACATAATGTCATTGAATACATAAGGTTAAATATATACAATACAAGATAAAACATATATTATGCAAAATAGCATACCCTGAATGTGGTCCTGGGGCGATCAATCCATTACCACGTTATGGTACAGATGTACATCATCATCATCATCATGTCCTTTAAACAATACAAGTACAGTATATACAATACTGCATACTCAGGAATGATGAGTTATAAAATAGTAATATATTAATTAACTACCATGAATGGATTACTCACACATGTAAGTTACTTTAAATATCCTTTCACTCATTCCATTACACATTCACTCAGAAACATACATACCAAGAAGAGAAAGAAATAAAAGCTTACATTAGATTAAAATATTATAAATGAACTAGATTAATGACCTAAGTTGAATTATTCAAAATGGCGGCGTGCACCATTACCATTACTACCACAAAGTTAAGTTTTATAAAGTTAATGAAATATATGATTTACACAGTTTAATAGAAATACTTTACACTACATCATAAACTACATTTATATTAATAACTATAATGATTACTAACCTTAGTTTAGAATAACTTTATCTTTAAATCGTCTGTCTTGTCAAGTCATCTTGCTGTGCTCAGTGCTATAGGAGATGTGCAATATGGAAGAGCATTGACTGATTCAAATCAGCCAATGAGAGGACAGATTGGGTTAATTGACAGCCATAGATTACAGTGAAATGACCTAACCCAACCTCCCTTCCATATATAGATAGACTGACCCAATGCATAAGAAACCCTAAGCTAGTGATACTGCTTCCAGAACAACTGAAAACTACTAACTGGCAACTATAAAAACAATCAATAAAAACAGAAAGACTTTAGATGAATTACAACTTTATTATTAAAAACACATATACATATATACAACTGCCTGCCACATACTTCCCCTCATCAACAAATGGCGTCTCGTCATTTCATCTTCCCTGACACAAGATCAAGGAGAGTATCAGACAGCTTGTTGTGTTGGTTCCGGAATCTGTCGTCAGCTAGAAGGGAGCTGAGAAAATTAGCCCGAGCTAACCAATCAGGTGATCCGGAATCCACACTCACATTAGCACTAGAATCCACAGGGGACACAGCAGAACACACAAATTCTCCACTCCTCATCCATGCAGGCTTAATCTTAGCTCTGGTAGAGCGCCGTGGAGAAGAAGGTTGCACATCTGGCTGTTCCTCTCTGTCGTCATCGTCGTCATCATCTTCGTCATCACCACCACCTGCAGCCATGGATCCATCTTCATCCTGCTGATCGTCATGACCGGCAGTCTCAGTTGGCTCTTCTTCCTCCCTCTCTTCAGTAGGAGTCCCATCTCCGTCGATAGCTTCTGCGGGCTCCTCTTCAGCCGGCCGTTCTACTGGAGTCACAGTAGGCACTGAAGGCACTGAAGGCACTGAAGGACGGGCGATCAGCACAACTGAATCTTCATCCGATGAATCCTCATCTCTAGTCACTACACTCTTTTTCGGTCTCGGTGGAGGCACAGGTGTTGGTGGTATGAGTCGTTTCCTGGGTTTCACACATGGTGGTTCCTTGATGGGCATAGATCCAACTGGAAGCAGGAGGTTCCTATGCAGTACTCTCTTCCGTCCTTCTCCACTCTCCTTTCCTACTTGAAACACAGGAATGGATGGATTCGGCTGGCTGAGCACCACATAAACATCTTCTTCCCACTTGTCAGCGAGCTTATGCCTCCCATCGAAGGCCACTACTTTCACCAGCACACGATCACCTTTTTCCAACATTGCAGCTCTTGCTCGCTTGTCGTAGCTGGTCTTCTGTTTATCTCTAGACTTCTCTGCTGCTGAGGATGCAAGGTTGTAAGCTTCTGAGAGCCGTTGTTTTAGGGATCTGGTGTACTCTGTTGTTGACCTGGTCTCACGATTCTCGATGTCGAGACCAAACGCTAGGTCTATGGGAAGCCTTGGATGACGTCCAAACATTAGGAAGAAAGGTGACACAGATGTTGACTCATGGCGGGTACAATTGTAGGCGTGGACAAGTGGACCTACATGAGCCTTCCAATTCTTCTTCTCTGCAGGATCCAAAGTGCCTAGCATGTCACAAAGGGTCCTGTTAAATCGTTCAGTCATCCCATTGCCCATAGGGTGGTATGGCGTTGTCCTCGACTTCTCTATCTTCAGAAGTTGGCACAATTCTTGCATCAGTTTGCTCGTGAAATTTGCACCTTGATCCGAATGAATCCTTCTTGGAAGACCGTAATGCACAATGAAGTTGTTGAAAAAGGTTTCAGCAGTTGTTGTGGCAGACATGTTCCTGGTGGGGTATGCTTGAGCATAACGGGTGAAATGGTCCGTTACCACCAACACATTCTCGATTCCTCCTTTTGACGGTTCCAAGGTGAGGAAATCCATACACACAAGTTCAAGTGGTTCTGAAGTCCTGATGTTGGAAAGTGGAGCCCTGATATTAGTAGGCGTTTTCCTCCTCAAACAACGTTCACAATTCTGAAGATTTACATCTACGTCGTTGGCCATCCCAGGCCAATAGAACCTTTCCCGCAGAAGTGAGATTGTTCTGTCACGTCCAGGATGTCCAACATTGTCATGTAAACTCCTTAGAGCTGATCTTCGAACTGTTGAAGGTAAAACTAATTGCTCCCTTGTGACTCCATTAACACTTGTGACTCGGTAGAGAACTCCTCGTTTGAGCTTGAGATGATTGTAGCTCTTCAAGATAGCCAACATGTCTTGATCCTGCAGGTGCTTGGTCCTGTCTGGTCGCAAACCATTGTGCAAGTGAGTGATAACTTCTGTCAGCAGTGGGTCCTTTGCTTGGCTTCTTCTCCAATCCCTGGCATTCTGTTCGCACTTGTCATCGGTGAGGTCAAAGTCGTCATCATCCATAACATCCGCGGAGAGGCACAAACTTTCCACAAAGTTGCTGGCGTGAACAGACTGACAAATAGCAGAGACAGATTCGATCCCGATCTGTTCCATGTCTTCTGTATCCTCCTTGACCGGTAGACGAGACAGTGCGTCAGCATCATTATTGGCTTTACCAGGGCGGTACTTGATCGTGAAGTTGTAGCTTGAAAGAGCTGCTAGCCAACGATGACCTGTAGCATCCAGCTTTGCCGTCGTCAAGACGTAAGTCAAGGGGTTGTTGTCTGTGACAACCACGAAGTCATGGCCCCACAAGTAGTCGTGAAACTTCTCCGAGATAGCCCACTTCAGACACAACAACTCAAGCTTATGTGCTGAGTAGTTTCTCTCGGATCGGCTCAAACCTCTTCTAGCGTAAGCTACAACTCGTGACTGTCCTCCCTGTTCCTGGTACAGAACTGCTCCAAGTCCGTGGCCACTGGCGTCTGTATGGAGTTCAAAAGGCTTGGTGCAGTCAGCATATCCTAAGATAGGAGGCACAGAAAGTCGATGTTTGAGCTCCGTGAAGGCACTTTCCTGTTTCTCTCCCCAGACTCAATCCACTTGCTTGGATTACTTGTTCCTCTTTGAAGCAGATTTCGGCATCAACTCAGAAAGAGGCTTGGCAATTTTGGAGAAGTCCTTAATGAATTTCCTGTAGTAGCCAGCAAATCCTAGAAACTTCCTCACTTCCTCTGGGTTGGTTGGAGTTGGCCATTCCTGAACTTTGTTGATCTTGTCAGGATCTGCTTCTATTCCTTGTTCGGAGACTATGTAGCCAACATATCTGACTTTCCTCCTGAAGAACTTGCACTTCTTCGTTGCCAGTTTGAGACCACACTCCCTGATTCGTTGGAAAACTTGTTGCAGTCTATCAAGGTGCTCCTCATAAGTCTTCGAGAATATTATGACGTCATCAAGGTAAATCAAGCAAGTATTCAAATGCAACCCTTCCAAACACTGCTCCATGAGGCGCTGATACGTAGCTGGTGCATTAGACAGTCCGAATGGCATCCTGTTATACTCGTAAAAGCCGAGTGGTCCAACGGTGAATGCAGTACGTTGCTTATGTGACTCTTCGATTTCTACCTGATGATATCCCGACTTCATGTCCAGT
This sequence comes from Gibbula magus, assembly GCA_936450465.1. NCBI lineage: Eukaryota > Metazoa > Mollusca > Gastropoda > Trochida > Trochidae > Gibbula > Gibbula magus. The sequence goes on from OW388305.1 coordinate 2,224,413, forward strand.
ACACTGAAAAACTTGTTCCCGCCAAGACAATCTAGTAATTCCTCAATTCTTGGAAGAGCATAGGAATCCTTAATAGAGCGTTCATTAAGGTCACGAAAATCCACGCACAGCCTCAGACGTCCATCCTTTTTCTTGACAACCACGACGTTGGATGCCCAAGGACTGTGTGACTTCCGGATGACATCTGCGGAAAGCAAAGTCTGTAAATGGTTCCTGACATCTTCATACATCGCCGATGGAATACGTCGATGTCGTTGTTTGAAGGGAACTTCATTGACGAGGTCTATCCTGTGGCGAACCAAGTGGCTGCAGCCAATGTCATCATCATCCTTTGAGAAGATGTCTACGAACCTCTTGATGACATCAAGTCCTTGATGAAGTTCTTCCTGAGTGAGGTAATTAGCGTCAATGTCGACTTGGTCCATTATGTCTTTCAACCCATCAACTTCTTCAGTTGGCATCTCAGGGATTGATACTGGCTGTATCTCACATACAAGTGCTCTGGGTGGAACAATGATAGTACTAGTGGTGACGTTGGACACATGCACATCAACTGTAGCTTGATCCTGGCAGTTGTACGTGATAATGGAGGGAGCGATGTCTAGATCCTGCGGAAGAGATGAACTGATGGTTGATTGCAGCAGAGCACAGGTCACTGCTAACTTGAATCCTTTTGTAACTTGTCCCTTGATAACCATGTTGGTATTAGGTGGAATGATCAAGTTCCTGTCGCTTGTGCTACGAATCAATCCAAGACAGTGTCCACGTTTCTGAAGCTCCTTGTCCCTTACTGTGATAGTCCTGTAAGCAAGATACCATGGTGTATGAAGATTGGCTCTCTGTAGGAATCGTGCTCCGTGTTCCTCCTTACACAGATCCAGAAAGAAACGCAATATGTTGGTTCCTAGTAAGGCTGGTACCTTGGCATTATATCTGGTATCCGGAACACTCAACATTAAACAAGAGATACCTTCACTTGACATGCATCCTCCATTGACGTTAATGGTGACTCTCACATAACCTAAGTAGGGAAGTTGCTCTTCTCCAGCACACTCGATGTCCAAAATGTTTCCAATAGGCTCTAGTGGGATTGCACTGAAGTGGTCCTTGTAGAAGCTTTCAGACATGATTGAAACAGTTGCTCCGGTGTCAAGTAGTGCTCTGACTGGCAGACCTTCAATTCCTATGGTCACTTCCGCTGAGTCACCGACCAGTCCATCTGGTATTCCTCCGTTATTGGGGCGTGTCTGATAGCCTAAGGGTAGCCCCTGTCCATAGGCCTGTCCGAGTTTAAAGGGCATTTGAGGTGGTCCAGTCGAACTCGGCATCCCACAGCAATGTGTCCAGGGTACCCACATCTCCAACACCTAACGGGTTCTCTCTCTTGTGTTCCTGGTCCTTGATAGTTGGCTGGTGATGGAACTTGGTGCTGAGTATCAGACTGATACTGTGCTGGTTGAGGTCCTGGTAAATGATAAGGCTGGTGCAACTCTGGCGGAGGATGGACAAATGGTTGCTGAGTAGGAGCTTGAAAGGCTAGCTGTTCCTGATGTGGAGGTCCATTCGGCTTGCCTTGTTGCTTCCTTCCTCTTCTTCCATGCTGTCCAGATGCTTGAGAGGGAGATGGCTGATGCAGGAGAACTTGCGCCGACTGACGATCCCGAAGTTCAGCAAGTTCACTCTTGATCTCCATCATCATCGCTTTCAAGTCCAACACTTCATCCTTTGTGATTGTCTCCGGTTCCTGCGTGGAGACCATCTTGACTGTTGCTGTCTTTGTTCCTGTGCTTGAAGATGGCCCGTCTCTCCGCATGTCGAACTCCACTTCTCTCAGACTAAGTCTCAACTCATCGAAGTTGGCAATGACGTCATACTTATGGGCAGCAAGGCTCTTCAATCCAGGTTTGAGACCATCCCACAACTTGCTCCGGAGCATCTCGTCTTGTTCCAGTGGGGGAATGGAGCGCTGCAATGTAACCTGGTACATGATGTTTTCCAGCCGGCAAGCCCATGCAGACACATCCTCGTGGTCCTCTTGTTTCGCTCCATAAAACTGGGACATGAGAGTTTCCTTCCTACGAAGTGTACCAAAGGCACTCCTTAGCTTGCTCATGATGTCCTGGATAGTCGCCTTGTGTCCAAGCTTCATTGCGCAAAGTGCTGCTTCACCCTTCAAGGACTTCCTTATGCACTGTAGCATGACATCATCACGGTATGTCTTCGACTGTAGTAAGCAATCCACTTCGTACTTCCATAAGTCATAGCGTGTGTCTTTGCCAGTCTCACCACTGAAGAGGGGTAACTTAGGAAAATGATGGAGAGCGGATGCTGTCATCTGAGGTTCGGTCACCTTGTTGCGAGATGCTGGTTCCTGAGGAGAAGACTCAACCTTGCTGGATTCTGTATCTTGAGTTGCAGGCCCATCTAGCTTGGAGACATCCTGTGGCTCTGTCTTTACAAGCGACCCTTCAGATTTTGCAATGCCAGAGATCCAACCCTTCAAATCCTCAGGCGTATCTGCTTTAGGGTTCAGTCCAATCTTAGCGAACACAGTAATCAGGTTCTCCAGTTCCTCTTCACCAAGATTCATTGCGGAATGTTGTGATTCACAAACACAAACTCACAATTCAAAATTGGAATACACTAACAAATCCTCCTGATAGTGAATCACAATAATATCACAAGCACTGATGAACTCACATGATGGCACTCCTTTGTGTGATTGATGAACAAAATAAACAATGTGAAGTGAAGTGGAAAATAGCAATTGGAAAACAATTAACAATGATTAATTAGTAGAAGAAATGAACAATACACCTGTGGGAATAATCACAAGTGTAACACGATAACTGGAAGTGTAAACAATCAACGTGAAATCAAGTGAATTTTACAAGGTTAGATTATTATGAAATGTGACCAATGTGTTCAAATGAAAAACTAACACGTTGTATGTGCAAGTGATGGGTGTAATAAACTAATGCAATTTATCAACACAAATGCACAACAGCAAATAAGGGAATTAACCACGGAGATACATATATATTGGTAAACAAAAGCAATGAGGGGAAATAGGCAGTAATTGAATTGCTAGGACATGATTCCACCTGAAACTCAAAGGGAATATGTAGGTGTGTTGGTAATTTAGGACATGGTTATCTCTGCAACACAAAGGGAAATGTGTAACTGTTTGGGTAATTTAGGACATATTAACAACTGAAACACAAAGGGGAGATATGTAAATTACATTATGAATTATGGTAGAATAAATTGTAAATATGTATGTTACATTGTGTGTTTTGCTGTTGAAACTACAAAGTAACTTAATTAAATATAACTGAAATTGTACTAAGTACTAACAATAAGCGAGAATGAATACCCCAAGTAAATCAACCCAAGTAAACTTACCAAATTAACCAAACACAAATCTAAAGAACTACCCCAGTGAAATACCCAGTTTGAACTAACCCATGTATACTAATAAAAGTGAATTAACCCACGTACACTAACCCAAAGTAAGAACAAAGAAATGCAAAAGGGAAAGCTAAGGCATGGTATCAAATGAGAAAAGATCCAAGTGCAGTGCAATATATAAGTCTAAGTCAGTCAGTCGTAAGGCAGTCAAATAATTGCAGATTTACATGTTAAATTTTATTTAAAGCTATCCTAAATTTATTAATTTAAATAATCAAGAAAGCAGAGTATAGAATTATTCAATCACACGAACTCACATGGTTACATACAACAAAATGTGTGAATAATCAATTTAAAATTTACTAAAGAATACACTAATTAATTAACTAATAGATATACTAATTAGCTAATGATACACTAATTAACTGAATGACACACTAATTAACTAATGATACACTAATTAACTAAATGATACACTAATTAACTACCGCTAGTATACTAATTAATCTAAGTGTAAATTTAATTAAACTGTAGGTAGAGTAAATTAATCTAAATGTAGATTAAACAAGTCTAAGTGTAGGCCTACATAATGTAAATAAAACATTTAACTAAATATAAATTATTTAAAAGGTGATCACCAAAATGTAAACAATACCAAAGATGAGCAAATTTATAGTTACATGACGATTGTAAACAAACCAAAAAGTTACAAAGTTTCAAAAACTGTGTAGACAATGGTGTATAATTACAAAATAATTACATATTATATGGCTTCATCAAAATAATTATAAAACTTCAAAATATGAATAAAGCAGGCAATATGAAAAGGTAAACAATTAATCACATTATTAATGGAAAATTACAATAATATTAGAGTCTTTGAATATATATGTTGTTGTTAAGGTCAATGTCACTTCAATCACAAAGTAATACACACATATATATCAAACACAAAGTCAAAGGGTAAATACCGTGATATGAGTCCAAGAATTATAAGCACATCCTGAATCACAGATTCACAAGAAATAGCAGAGTCACATGATCACAGACGATGATCCTGAATATCCGTAACGATGATGGGGTATGGATGATGATACGTCTCAATCCAACGTGGATTACCGGAAACTTCCTCACTGGGGGCTCCATTTTGTAACCGGTTCTTATCGGGCCAAGAAGGAACACCAACAAGGGTCACGGGGTGTGAGGGGTTTATTCTCGTGCGATGATAGCACACAATGGATATAATACACCCTGCAAAACACAATTGCATACAATATAAAATACACCAAAACATTCATAAACATGCATAAAATATATATAATTCACTCAAACATCATTACACAATAAACCATTATGTAACACATTATCACCTATAAACATACTAGGTGATTACTTATAATTGATGCACTATCAATTACAATATGATATGATAATAGATAGGTAAAAACAATTGGTGAGTGCTTGATCCCACACATACTGATCAAGGGAGATAATTCATAGTTAAACTCCATTTCACTATAAAGATAAGATAAGATAAGATAAGATAAATCTTTATTGCCCTTGGAAGGGAATTTGAATTGCCATGAATTGAGCACATTTGAAATACAAAAATATATAACAGGATATAAAAAGGCTAAAATATACAGTAATGACAAATTAACAATAATCACATGGCACATGGATATGACAGGCTGGAGGAGTATAATTTAGATATTTAAATGAGTAATGCTTGATGGAATAAATGACATTTTGGTGCGTCTTAATTTTACACTCGGAACTCGGTAGCGTCGTCCGGATGGAAGGAGTTCGTAACAACCATGCAGGTAGTGATCGCTGTCTGATATTATCTTTTTTCCCAGACGCATGAGACTATGAGAATATATTGATTCTAAAGTATCAAATTGTCTCCCTGAAATTTTTCCTGCAATGTTGATCACTTTTCTCAGTCTTCCTTTTTCCTGCAAAGACAAATTTCCACACCACGACTGAATGTTAAAACCGAGAACGGATTCAATGCTACTTGAATAAAATAAAGACAACAGGCGAGAGTCAATGTTAAAAGACCTAAGTTTCCGTAGAAAGTGGAGTCGCGTTTGGCACTTCTTATATACATAGTCCACATGTGGTGAGAAGGTTAATTTATCATCAATTATTGTACCCAAGTATTTGTAGTTGGAGACAACTTCTACCGTTTCCCCGTTAATGACAACAGGTGTAGTGGTCGATTTATTTCTTCGGAAGTCAATTACAAGTTCTTTTGTCTTCTTTATATTTAACTGGAGATAGTTATCTTCACACCACTTCACGAGTCTTGATATCTCGCTCATGTAAGCTGTTTCATCTTTGAATAGACAGGAAGTCAATGCTGAATCATCCGCAAATTTAAATAAAGAACAGCTCTCGTTGACACTAGTGCAATCATTCGTATACAGAATAAACAGTACTGGCGATAATACACATCCTTGTGGAGCGCCGGTATTTATAGTGAGTGTTCTTGAAACCGTGTTTTTTATTCTAACATATTGTGATCTTTCCAAGAGAAATGATGATATCCATTTGATGAGGTTTGAATCAACGTTTAATGCCACAAGCTTTCTAATTAGAATAAGAGGTTGCATGGTATTAAATGCTGACGAGAAGTCCAAAAATAGAATTCGTGCATATGCAGTAGGAGTCTCGAGATGTTCCAGAATTCTGTGTAGAAGACATGATGTGGCATCTTCAACTCCCCGTCTTGCTCTGTAGGCGAATTGCAGAGGATCGAGTTGACCTTGAACTTGGTTCAATAGACGCTGGAGAACAATTTTTTCAAAACACTTCATTATCACTGACGTCAGTGCAATGGGTCTGTAATCGTTCATTTCTGTTGGATTTTTCCGTTTAGGTACAGGAATAATTTCTGACACTTTCCATAATAGCGGCACAACGTGAGAACGCAAAGATAGATTGAATAACATGGTGAATACTTTGCAGAGCTCTCGCGCGCAGTGTTTCAGGATGATGCCATGTATGCCGTCTGGTCCCGGTGCTTTCCTTGTCTTGACACACAGAAAATTAAGCAATACTTCATCTTCCCCTATCACAGTTTCTTCTTGCGAGTCTTCCATGTTTGACAATAAATTGCCAATTGATTCCGAAAAATCGTGACAGTCAAACCGTGCATAGAAATCGTTCAAATCGTTCACAAAACCAATCTCGTTCGAAACAGACACACCATCCCGCATTTTTGCACAGTTCATCATGGTTTTCAAACCTTGCCAACCCTCGCGCGTCTTGCTCTGTCTGAAATCTGATTCAACTTTCTCTCTGAACTGCTGTTTACATTCCCTGACTTTGTTGTCGATCTCCTTCTGAACACCACGAAGCTTCACCTTATCATTGCTGGCAAACACTCGCTTCTTTTCATTTAATAAGCACTTCAATTCTTTAGTGACCCATGGCTTATTATTAGGATAAATTTTAATTTCCTTTTGCGGAATTAAGTTATCCACATTAAACGATATGTAACCGGTTATAATATCACACAGTTTATTGGGATCTTCGCATTCACCACACAGTGCGCTCCAATCTGTACAAGCGAAACTACCTTGTAATGCATCAAGAGATTCCTTGTTCCAAACCTTGACAGTTGTTGACACGACAGCGTTAGCCTTCAATATCTGTTTATATTCCGGCAAAAGATATACTGCATTATGATCCGATTTCCCGATTGGAGGCTTACTGTAACATTTGTATGCGTCCTTGATATTGCCGTAACATAGGTCAATAGTTCTTGAGTTGCGGGTCGGACATTTAACATATTGGCTGTAGTGCGGCAATGTCCGTTTCAGCGTACATCCGTTAAAATCTCCTAGAACAAATTTAGGTGAGGACGGAGAAATAGATTCAATCTTCTGTATATTTTCATAGATGAATTCCGATGCGTTGTTAGTATTTGCACTTGGCGGAATGTATACTAATACTATGAAAATCTGTCCAAATTCTCTAGGTAGGTATGTTGGCCTCACAGAAATATATAGAAGTTCTATATCACTATTACACTCTTGATTCCTAATCACAACGTTGTTACACCACCTTTTATTTATGTAAATGCATACACCTCCTCCCACTGACTTTCCTGAAGACTCAGATTGCCGGTCTAAACGAATTGGAGATCCAAAACCTGGTAGCGAGATTGATTGTTCATCTACTGAATCGTTAAGCCAAGTCTCAGTAAAACACAACATACATGATTCCCGATATTCATACATAAACCTAGTGCATGCTTCAAGTTCGCTCATCTTATTCTTAATGGATCTGACATTGGATAGAATCATTGTCGGAAGAGACGGTTTGTTCCAGCGGGCTCGAACTCGTCTCCTTATTCCTCCCCTCTTACCTCTTTTACGATTTTTCCGTGGTTTTGATTCAGGTCCTAAATTATCCGTATCACACTCCGGTGGAATATCTAAGGAAAGCATGCTTATATCCCTGTATTCCTTGAAATACGTCAGGTCTTCCTTTGCGTAGCGCAAATGTCCGCCATCTTTGACGTTCCAACGGGCGACCGTTTGGTCGATTCCAGTTACGCATCTCAGCAGCAGTAGTTGCGTCAGGAGAGCATACACCAATAACGTCATCGTGTTCCACATACCGTTAGACACATTAATAATTAGTGAAATACACACAGATAATAATTACATGAACTAATCATCACATTATGATAATTACTTTTACCTTCAAGAACATTACATAATGTCATTGAATACATAAGGTTAAATATATACAATACAAGATAAAACATATATTATGCAAAATAGCATACCCTGAATGTGGTCCTGGGGCGATCAATCCATTACCACGTTATGGTACAGATGTACATCATCATCATCATGTCCTTTAAACAATACAAGTACAGTATATACAATACTGCATACTCAGGAATGATGAGTTATAAAATAGTAATATATTAATTAACTACCATGAATGGATTACTCACACATGTAAGTTACTTTAAATATCCTTTCACTCATTCCATTACACATTCACTCAGAAACATACATACAATGTACCAAGAAGAGAAAGAAATAAAAGCTTACATTAGATTAAAATATTATAAATGAACTAGATTAATGACCTAAGTTGAATTATTCAAAATGGCGGCGTGCACCATTACCATTACTACCACAAAGTTAAGTATTATAAAGTTAATGAAATATATGATTTACACAGTTTAATAGAAATACTTTACACTACATCATAAACTACATTTATATTAATAACTATAATGATTACTAACCTTAGTTTAGAATAACTTTATCTTTAAATCGTCTGTCTTGTCAAGTCATCTTGCTGTGCTCAGTGCTATAGGAGATGTGCAATATGGAAGAGCATTGACTGATTCAAATCAGCCAATGAGAGGACAGATTGGGTTAATTGACAGCCATAGATTACAGTGAAATGACCTAACCCAACCTCCCTTCCATATATAGATAGACTGACCCAATGCATAAGAAACCCTAAGCTAGTGATACTGCTTCCAGAACAACTGAAAACTACTAACTGGCAACTATAAAAACAATCAATAAAAACAGAAAGACTTTAGATGAATTACAACTTTATTATAAAAAACACATATACATATATACAACTGCCTGCCACATAAATTGTAAATGTTTCTGTCAGCATATATTTATACAAATAATTGTGTTACAAAATATAAGAAAAATAAAAAATAACATGCCAAATAATTTAACTAGTACTTGCATTTTGTAATAACTGCATCACGATATGCAAAATATACAATGTATAATGAAGTCTTTATCAAATATTGATTGAACAATGTATGGTTATAAGGTATATTCATGATATCGATTTTAGTCTACAAACCTGTGTTGAATTACTAATACAGTGTGCTAATGACAGGATACTGGAGGGTTTACAATGTATGTTATTAAAATTATCGATGTCTGTCTCTACCCAAAATATGAGTATTCTCGTAGCAAATTATCGAATTGCATTTTAATCATGTGATTTATTCAGTTAAATAACTCAAAGAAGAGTATGCATTCGGGTACATCAGGTCAAAAGTTATTATTATTTATTTATTAAATTTGTTTTCATTTTGAATTATTTTCAAACTATTGCTTAAGACAAATTGAAATAAGACAATCAAGGTTTAATTTCCTTATTTTCAGCTTGAAATGTAACATTTGCTCCCTTTCTTCCTTAACGTCCATGAATGAATTTCTCGAATATAACGTTCTGTAACTGCGATTGATAGAAACTTGATGATATTTCAAATAAAGAGTGACGTACAGCAACCAAAAAGCCTCCATTTATTTTAAGTTTTGAGAACGTCCCAGCTCTATATAGCTTTAAAAATGTATCTTTATCATACAGAAGTAATTTTGTATCATGGAAAAAGAGGAAAATTGAAAAAAGAATATTAATTTTCACAGAGAAGAGTTTTGCACAAGGAATTCAGTATGAGGATGGTAAATGTGAATAACATGGCGTATATATAGTCATTGATTTGATGGTGAAACCTTTAGGAGTTTGATTAGGTCCTAGCTTGGCAACAATGTAAGATCAGATCCAATTGGTGTAGCTAACAGGAGAAGAATGTGGATTAAGGATTATTATCTTCAATAATCATTAAATACTTGTTAGGAAGGATTTATTAAGATTGATTTCGAGACATGCTCAGGCTGAGTTAGGTCGATGCATTCATTATGTAGTTTTTAGTTGCACTGGTCCATTTTTGTAATCTGAAGTGAAATGCCATTGGTACTATGAAAGCTCCTAAACGATGTTAACAGATGAAAACCTTCATCCCCGTGTCCGTTGCTCTATTATCTGTATCATTAGTCAAAGTAACATAACAACTTAATTTGAATAATATTTATCATTTATATACTTGTTTATTTATAATTGCTTGAACCATGCCAGGTGCTTTTACTACATTGGCAGTACCTTAAGCATATGAAACACAACAACTTTCTCCACAGAAAAGATACACAAATGAAATAAAATCGAACATTTGTTTGTCACAATATCATTTATTTGATATGTAGTACGAAACCTTTTCGATAATTAGGCTATTTTGGAATCTAGATTTATAATAATGTTTTAAGCTACATGTAAGTAGGAAACAAGATATTAGCATTGAACATGTATGATGTCACTCTTTTTATATACCAAAGTTTTTTTTATCGTGATTGATTGTCAGTGTAAGAATTTCATATCTTTAAAAAAAATATTTTGACATTTTGCCATATGTTGTTAAAACATAAGTCATTTAATTGTTTTTAAATGTGCATGCATTATCAAAATATACAATACAAGTTTGGCTCACTTTCTAACCTTTTTCTTTTTTCCTAAAATCGGAAATAGGCCAGGACAGTCAATCCAACCCAATAAAATAAGATGATAACATAATTATTAGTAAATAGCCAAGTCTGTTATTTTAGTACATAAGACTAAACAAATGGGATGTCAAAACACAAGCCAAGAGCTTTTTTAGGGTTTTAAAATTTTAAGAGGTGTATCATTTCCTCAGGCATTTAGTTTACATGAGTGTTAAAGGTACATCTATTGTGTTTTTTGGGGTCACATATGTCAAATGTTATAATGTTACTTTATCGAGAAATACCGACTGTTACAGAGTATATTGAGGGACTGAGTATATTGATGATATGAAAGTAAAGGTAGTGATTTCTGATCGAAAATGACTCAAACGTAATTTTGGAATCTTATTTATAACAGACAACATACCAACTTTGAGTTGATAATGTTTAATAGGTCATATAACTACGTACTGTGCATGTAAATGGGACATGCAGTTTCGATTTCTACACATGCATAATGATGTTACTTGATATTAATTGGAAACAAGTAATATGATATATTTGGTGATTGGGGATGAATATGCAAGCTATTTAAATTTATTTGTACTGTAAACAGCACATGTGGTATGTTGGACAATATTAAAGCCAAATAAAATTTTATGAAACACAATGGATGCACTTTTTATGCCTCGACTTTACATTCCGCATTCGCTTTTTTTTTATAAGAATAAACATCAACATTTTTTTCAGATAAAACGTTTTCAACAGACGGGCAAAGATAAACAGGTTCGATTTGAAAAGGATTTATAAACTTATGTTTACAGTCTCAGAGAGGCATCTATCCATTGATTTACATGTGAGGAAACTGAAATTTGACATGGCTGAAACTCGTTTGGCAAACGTATGACATAGAGTTTTCACTTAAATAACATTCGATTCGATATTACCGAGGAAACTACTTTAACTGGATGACTGAAATTGATCAAAATAACAGGAACAAAGAAATATTAACACAAACTATAGGTTTTGGTGCAGTCGTAGAGATATCAAGCCCAAAGTACATTCTTCATGGACAAAGCTATTTTACAGCTCTTTTAAAACAACGTTTACATAACACATACTCATACAATTTTTCCAAACTCCAAAATATATTTTTTAAAGTGCATAAATACAAATTAGCCATGCTATATAAGATACCATGTTGAGAAAAATACATAATGCATGCAATATAAATGTATCTTAAGTGTGCAGTTTCATTTGGTATACTTCTTAAGAAGAGGAATTGGTTGTGTGGACACGGTTAAGGCATTTCATTCAAACACATAGAAGCGTTCCGATATGTTATCTCAGATACATTCACCTACATTTACCCTTATATCTAAATAGTTTTTTCGAAAGATAGACAGCTGTTGAAAGTGATGGTGTGAGAGAAATCTCTTAAAGAAGGATTCTCCTAGGGCTTGTCAAGCCATTAATCGTCTAATGGAGATGTGTTTTATTTCACAGCAGAGGCATTCTAAAATACATCATGTTTTATGATGTTTTATCACATGACAGTTATGGACCTGCAGTTACCCAGTGCAAATACATTGTGTGGCAAAGACGAACCAGACACTTGCACTAAAATGTCCCTCAATCCCGTCTATCTAAAGAGAATGTCTGACTCGGTTCATTTCAATAAACAACAAACGATTTTGATTTCAATACATTCATTGAATATCTACTAGTTCAGAAGAAGCGATGCTGCTAAATGATGCTGTATGTCAGTTACTTTGACTTAACACTGAAACTACACTTTATGACCCATGGGAGATACTTGCGTTAATATTTATATGGCAATATTTAACTAGTCACATTTTCAGCAAACTGTTGGCTTTGAAACAGCACACAGACATCCGTCGACAGTAGTATAGTACTTGTGAAAGAAGTTAGACACGATTCATCACCCATGTGACACTAAATCATTAACTAGTTTAATAACAAAGATTCATGAAGTGTTAAATGCATTAGATTTCAATCGCATTAGCGTTTGGTTTGGCAAGTATGGTGCATATGCATCTATCAAAATAAAAAAAAGTTCCCCTTCTCTTGGTAAATGCAGAATAAAGTCACTGGCGAGATACGGAATATCATGACGTGCCTACCATAGTTGAAACGTTTGCACTGAAATAACCTGCATAGTTTCCAAGATATCATGACAAGACTTGGTGATTAGAGGGTTTGTTAACTTAACTTACTTATCTATCTCCAGTAGATATTTTGCCCTTAAAATCATGTTAAAACAAAGTTTCAGTTTGCACTGCAAGGCAATCATTTCAGTACAAACCCCAGCATAAGATTAAACAAGATAAGATAATTCTTTAATGTCCTTTGCAAATTTGTTGTAAACTGTTTTCAGGTAAAACAAAAAATACAATTTATATATCACATAGCGATAAATATATATTCACACTTAAACTCACGTGCAAAAGAAACGTCCCCATACAAAATACAAGATATTTCAATCGACGGGCGATACATGAGACTGAAACAGCGTTACATCATGTCTCCAGAACCCAACAATACTAAATATAAATTTTTAAAACATTATCTATTCATAACTCTAAGAAACACAAGTTTTAAGAAATGGTCGTTTTGGAATCTCCTTAACTAGACGAGATAGAAGCCTAAAAGAGCCATTTTTGGCTTGTTTTGTGACGTCCTACAGTTATAACGCGTCAACAAATTTAAATCAAACAAGGTTATTTATGTCGAGGATATCTTTAATTAATTAAATTTTTACTTTTGCAATGTTTTTAACTTAAATACCAAATATTGTCGGCCAAAAACATCTTAAAAAACGATTTTAGCACCCCTTGTCTGCAAGATATTTTCAGTATTTTAGCATACGAGTTTTGCAAAGGATTCAGTTTTAAAATATTTCTTTTTAATATTCTTTTACTATGAGTTTCGATATTTGAAATATTTAAGAATGCTACTTCTTACTGAATATAATTTATACAATTGAAACTTAACGGAAAATAATTTCAAAGTTAAGGTTATTTAACTCAAACAAAAATATGATTTTTTCAACAAACAACATTCCATTGATTGACACGTGTCACCATGTATCATACTAGACTGTTAAATAGATGTAGATGTATGAAACAGAAATGTACATTTGAATGAACACCAGTGATCACTGAGGATTTGATTCTAATTTGACACAAACAGTATCTTCATCTTGATGAATTGCATACTCCGATTATCAGTAATGTTTTGTGCGACATATTTATATCACAAATCAATGTTTATTACATAATACCTTTGTCCATTTTAGTTTATGTTGAAATCAAAATTGAAGATACATGATTTTCCGATGGTGCGCACTGTCATTTCATAACAAGTGATAATGTAATATCATATATGGTATATTACTATGTGTTGCTTCATCTGCATGTGTTTATAAACCACACTGTGACGACGTCAATGCGTTTTATTCTAACACAAAGAACAGCTACAACATGGTCTCTCAGAAACATTCACATAAAAATACACTTTAATTAAAAAATAGACAGCTTGTGAAAGAGGTGTTGTCGGAAAAAACTTCTTACTCTTACATTCTAACATTCATAATCCACTATGATGCATAATTGCTTGACAAATACATTTGTCGGAAAAAAGACGAACTAGACTTTTATACCGACACTTCCTTCCATCTGGTTGAGTTGAAGGGGCTGTCTGACCCAGGAAAATAAGCATATAAGTGATGCAAGCAGATCACGTTATTGAGGAGTGAAATTGAAGCATGAAGCAGAAAGTTCAAGTAGATATTTTGTTATCAACACATGTTTGAATCTACTCGCGAATAACACAGATACTCCATATCCAACTTATGTCATGATCGCCGACAGTAGTTGCACTAGAAGTTCACAAACACTGGTCAGTATGGACATTCGGATTATTTCTAAACAAATAATCAATGGAAGTTATGTAGGTCAAGAAATAAAATGTATAAAAAGGAAACTTCAAAGTCGAAACTACTATTGTAGCTGTTGATTAAAATGAATCTAACTTTGTTGCAATATTTAGCCTTAGAATCTACTTCATCATGAGTTCGTAAACGCTAATTTTACTCATCATATGTGTATTTATCCAGTCGATATTTGTTTTAATCAGTTTGTATTTTAAAATGAGTAACTAAGTCGGTCGGGCAATAAATGGTATGTGCCAATTGCTGTTACCCTGTATCCATCATATGGAATACAATTTGCTCCATTTGGAAATCGTAGAACCCATTTCAGTACGTTGTGCAACACATCGGACTTGACACGAAACGAAATTAAGCTACCAGTATTAACCTTGAAAGAACACTTAACTGCTTTCATTTTTATTTATGTGAAGTGTGTTCTATTCTTCTATTACAGTACTCGCTAAGATGCTATTCATACAAACAAGTCCATCCGTAGTATTTGCCTAAATGCCAGATCGTGAAAATCTCAATAGATTTCCTCGGCATTATCTTAGATTAGCCTTTAAACACACATGTTCGTAACAAGAAAAGCTTATCACCTTAATGACATTATGTATCTCAACTTTGTTTAATTATTGAGGTAACTAAGTTTTTGTTGTGACAGACACAATCAGTGAAAATATGTGACCCCTTCGATTCAACAATGTAAACAATAACACGTACAAGTGAGACAAGCGTGGCAAGGTGTGATTGGCTAATTGAAACGTTTGCCGACTGTTTTAGTTAGGTGTATCTTTAAAGTGAATTTTAAACTATTTTCAATTTGATTTAAAAAAATTGAAGTAGTAATTTTATTTTCTCTACTGATGTCATAATCATTTCTGAACGACGTACCCCCTCGAGGTTCCCGGTACTTTAAAGCACAGTTCATATGATTAATAAATACGAATTTATATGTGATTTCATACAGACAATAATTGTATTTTGGATATTTTCTTCTATTCTTTGATAAAGTATAGTGTGCTGTGGGAATTAGAGAAACTGTGACTGCACTATTAGTTATTATTAGTTTAACATTAAAATATACAACTACAACGGAAGTTATATTTATAACATCTCTATACGATTAGTTAAGAAACTGTCTTATTCATATCAGACAGGAGACCTTGCACACGAGAACACCTACAGGTAACTTCATTCAATCAAAATGCTCCTGCAACGATTTTCTGATTGCAATGCTTCCGGGTGTTTTGCTTCTATCTGAATGTAAATAGCTTACTGACGAATATTGTTTCTACAGATATGGGTTGTCCAATGAATAATTAATAATGTATTGGCTTATTTCGAATCATGATTCATGATATATCATGGATATAAATTTAAAGCATACTGCATCGTCAACTAATATGGAACCATTGACAACTCTCAACAACACATTGACTTAACAGTTTGTACTAATATGGAACCATTGACAACGTTCAACAACACATTGACATAACAGGATGTCAGTATGTCCTTCTATAACACTGACGTAAAAACTTCTAATAATTACTTTTAATCAACAGGTATTTACATACGGCAATGAACATGCTTACAGATAAGCCTAGAGCTGGTTCGGTCAATATAACTTGCCACTTGCAAACAGCAATGAATTATAGGGATTTTATCTGAGGAAATTAAGAGGAAGGATGATAAATGTCAATAACATGGCGTACATATAGTCATTGATTTAATGGTGAAACCTTTAGGAGTTTGATTAGGTCCTAGCTTGACAACAATGTAACATCAGATCCAATTGGAATAGCTAACAGGAGAAGGATGTGGAATAAGCTTATCTTCAATAATCATTAAATACATGTTAGGAAGGATTTATTAAGATTTATTTCGAGACATGATCATGCTTAGTTGGGTCAATGCATTCATTTTGTAGTCCATTTTTGTAATCTGAAGTGAAATGCCATTGGTACTATGAAAGCTCCTAAACGATGTTAACAGATGAAAACCTTCATCTCCGTGTCTGTTGCTATTGCTATTATCAGAATCATTAATTAAAGAAGCATAACAACTTTATTTGAATAATATTTATCATTTATATACTTGTTTATTTATAATTGCTTGAACCATGACAGGTGCTTTTACTACATTGGCAGTACCTTAAGCATATGAAACACAACAAATTTCTCCACAGAAAAGACACACTAATGAAATAATATCGAACATTTATTTGTCCAAATTAATATAATTTATTTGATATGTAGTACGAAACCTTTTCGATAATTATGCTATCTGGGAATCTAGATTTATAATACTGTTTTAAGCTACATGTAAGTAGGAAACAAAATATTAGCATTGACATGTATGATGTCACTCTTTTTTTATACCATAGGTTTTTATTTTATCGTGATTGATTGTCAGTGTAAGAATTTATATCTTAAATTTTTTTTTTATATATTTTGTCATATGTTGGCAAAACATAACTCATTTGATTGTTTTTAAATGTGCATGCATTATCAAAATATACAATACAAGTTTGGCTCACTTTCAAACCTTTTTCTATTTTCCCGTCAAAGTTTCCTAAAATCGGAAATAGGTCAGTCAATCCAACCCAATAAATTAAGATGATAACATAATTATTAGTAAATAGCCAAGTCTGTTATTTTAGTACATAAGGCTAAACAAATGGGATGTCAAAACACAACAAGCCAAGAGCTTTGTTTAGGGTTTTAAAATTTTAAGAGGTGTATCATTTCCTCAGGCATTCAGTTTACATGGGTGTTAAAGGTACATCCATTGTGTTGTTGGGGTCACATATGTCAAACGTTATAATGTTACTTTATCGAGTAGTACCGACTGTTACTGAGTATATTGAGGGACTGAGTATATTAACGATATGAAAGTAAAGGTAGTGATTTCTGATCGAAAACCGCGCACAATGAGTCGCGATTGACACGCGCCAATGACTCAAACGTAATTTTGGAATCTTATTTATAACAGCCAACATACCAACTTTGAGTTGTTAATGTTAAATATGTCATATAACTACGTACTGTGCATGTAAATGGGACATGCAGTTTCGATTTCTACACATGCATAATGATGTTACTTGATATTAATTGGAAACAAGTAATATGATATATTTGGTGATTGGGAATGAATATGCAAGCTGTTTAAATTTATTTGTATTGTAAACAGCACATGTGGTATGTTGGTCCTTATTAAAGCCAAATAAAATTTTATGAAACACAATGGATGCACTTTTTATCCCTCGACTTTACATTCCACATTCGCTTTTTTTTTATTAGAATAAACATCAACATTTTTTTCAGATAAAACGTTTTCAACAGACGGGCGAAGATAAACAGGTTCGATTTGAAAAGGATTTGTAAACATATATTTAGGGTCTCAGAGAGGAATCTATCCATTGATTTACATGTGAGGAAACTGAATGTTGATATGGGCTGAAACTCGTTTGGCAAACATATGACATAGGTGTTTCACTTCGATAACATTCGATTCCCTATGCAAATCTTGATATTAAAAGGGTTAAAGCAATGTGAAAACAACAGGAATATCTCTAAACGATACTTGCAGCTGTGAACTTTTCAAACAACCATATTACAGAGAAAACGACTTGAACTGGGTGACTGAAATTGATTAAAATAAGAGGAACAAAGAAACATTAACTCAAAATACAGATTTTTCTCGCATCAAGCCAAAAGAAATGCTTCATTGACATAGCTATTTACAGCTCTTTTTTTACAAATCGTTTACATAAAAATTGAAAAATACAAACACATACAAGTTTGTGCATAAATACAAATTAGCCATGTTATATAAGATACACTATTGAGAAATATGCATTATGCATGAATATAAACGTATCGTACTGTTTGCAGTTTCATTTGAACAGGAATTGTTCATGTGGACACGGTTAGGCATTTCATTCAAACACATAGAAGCATACTGAAATGTTATCTCAGATACATTCACCTACATTAACCCTTATATTTAAATAGTTTCTGGTAAGATAGACAGCTGTTGAAAGTGATGATGTGTGAGAAATCTCTTAAAGAAAGATTCTCCTCCTTCTCTTCAAGCCATTAATCGTCTAATGGAAAATGTGTTTTACTTCATAGCAGAGGCATTCCAATTGATGTTTTATCACATGACTGTTATGGACCTGCAGTTACCCAGTGCAAATACATTATGTGGCAAAGACGAACCAGCCACTTTTACTAAAATGTAAAATAAAAATCTAAAGAGAATGTCTGACCCGGTTCATTTCAATAAACAACAACAAACGGTTTTGATTTCAATACATTCATTGCATAGATATTAGTTCAGAAAAAGTGATGCTGCTAAATGATGCTGTAAGTCAGTTGCTTTGACTTAACACTGAAACTACACTTTATTACTTACCCATAGGATATACTCACAGTTTCAACAGACGGTTGGCAACAGCACACAAACATCCTTCGACAGTAGTATCGTACTGTACAAGTATCAACTTGTGAAAGGAGTTAGACACGATTCATCACCCATGTGACACTAAATCATTAACTAGTTTAATAACAAAGATTCATGAAGTGTTAAATGCATTAGATTTCAATCGCATTAGCGTTTGTTTTGGAAGTATGGTGCATATTCATCTATCAAAATAAATTTTTTTTATTGTAGTTGATCCCTTCCCCCTCTTGTGGTAAATGCAGAATTCAGTCATTTGCGAGATACGGAAGATCGTGACGTATCCACCATAGCTGAAACGTTTGCATTGAAATAACCTGCAGAGTTTCGATAGAGAGTTTCATCATATAAACATTTATTACATTATTCCTTCCATCGCTACTTCTGAAGACCCTACACATGCAAAATATTTACAGTATTTTAGCATACGAGTTTTACAAAGGATTCAGTTTAAAATAAATTTCTTTCAGTATTCTTTTACTTTGAGTTTCGATATTTGAATTGAAATATTTGAGAATGTTTCTTCTTAATGAATATAATATATACAATTGAAACTAAGGGAAAATAATTTCAAAGTTAAGGTTATAAACTCAAACAAAAAAAATATATTTTCAACAAACAACATTCCATTGATTGACAAGTGTCAACATGTATCATACTAGACTGTTAAATAGATGTAGATGTATGAAAAGGAAATGTACATTTGAATGAACACCAGTGATCACTGAGGATTTGATTCTAATTTGACACAAACAATATCTTCATCTTGATGAATTGCATAATCAGATTATCAGTAATGTTTTGTGCGACATATGTATATCACAAATCAATGTTTATTTCATGATACCTTTGTCCATTTCAGTTTATGTTGAAATCAAAGTTGAAGATACAAAGTTTTCCGCTGGTACGCACTGTCATTTAATAACACGTGATAATGTTGTTATATCATATATGGTATATTATTATGTGTTGCTTCATCTGCATTTGTTTATAAACAACACTGTGATGACGTAGATGCGTTTTATTCTAACACAAAGAACAGCTACAACAAGGTCTCTCAGAAACATTCACATAAAAATACGTTTGAATAAACAAAAATAGACAGCTTGTGAAAGAGGTGTTGTGAGAAAAAACTTCTTACTCTTACATTCTAACATTCATTATCCAATGTGATGCAATATTGCTTGACAGTTACGGGACATAAAGTAAAGCTTTTCAAATACATTTGTCGGAAAAAGACGAAGTAGACTTCTATACCGACACTTCCTTCCATCTGGTTGAGTTAAGGGCTGTCTGACCCAGGAAAATAAGCATATAAGTGATGCAAGCAGTTCACTTAATTGAGGAGTGTAATGGAAGCATTAAGCAGAAAGTTCAAGTAGATATTTTGTTATCAACACATGTTTGAATCTATTCGCGAATAACACATATACTCCATATCCACTTATGTCATGATCGCCGACATGAGTTGTACTAGACTTTCACAAACATTGGTCAGTATGGACATTCGGATAATTTCTAAACAAATAATCAATGGAAGATATGTAGGTCAAGAAATAAAATGTATAAAAAGGAGACCGCAACGTAGAAACTACTATTTTAGCTATTGATTAAAATTTACCCATCTCTGTTGCAATGTTTAGCCATAGATTATTACGTCATCATGAATTCGAAAACATTAACTTTACTCATCACAAAACTCGTGATCGAAATTAGATTCGATGATAAAGTAAACCAATCAAATACAATAATGTCATAGTGTCTTGATACCATTAGAATAAATTTCCAAGAATGCGAGCCTAAATGCCCATCAAAGAAGTCTAGAAGTTGATAGTATTGAGAATAACATGTTTCTTTACCTTAGAAATATTTTCAAATGGTATGATTTCTGTACGTTGATGAACCAAATTATCAAACGATACCACAGGTTATTAGCTATCACATAGTTAAGTTGCAGGATTACGGAGATGCCTGACAAAATAACGCTGTAATATACATGGTTTAAGTATGAATGCTAAAAGATATTATACAAAATCAGACACTTCTTGTTCATATTGTAAAGCACAGCTTGAAGATGAACTACACACTGGTATGTCCAGCATATACAAACTTGCGAGTTTAATATCTTCCATCATAATGCCATAACCATCCATGTATTTACAAACTAATTTACCATTTAACTATGATTGATTATGATAACATATTCACACTTTGTATTTCCTTAGATAAGGTGTTTAAACTAAGAACCGAAATGAAGGCATTGTGTTAAACTAAATCGTATATTGTCAATGGCGCAGCAACCTTCTTGTCATACATTTACACACTGTACTGTTGGCCTCATGGCCATTTATACGGTATAAATGATTGATTGATCAACAATTTTTTTTTTTTTTTTCATTTAACACTATTTATACGTTATTGATTGAGACCAATTAAAATAAGAAAATCAAGATTAAAAGATTAAAATTCCACCAATGAAACGTTCTTTAAGCATCATTGCTAAGAATTTGATGTAATTAGAGACGAGTGTGATATTGATTGAAAACCGTGCAGTTATTAGGCATGTAGAAATAATTTTGCCTCATGGCTAAAAGGAGAAATATTGGAAAAGAATATTAATTTACACAGAGTAGCATTTAGCCCAAGTAATTAGGTATGGAAAAGTAATTTTCAATATCAGTGACGCATTACTTTTGTGCTGAAGCCTTTAGCGTTTGATAAGGTCCTAGATTGACAACAATGTAACATCAGTTTCAATTGGAAAAGCTAACAGGAAAAAGGTGTGGATTAAAGTTGTCTTCAATAATCGTAAAACACTTGTGGAGAAGGATTTCATAAGAATGTTTTCGAGACATGCCCATGCTGATTTGGAACAATGCATTCATTCAACAGTTACATTTTTGCACTATTTTTGTTATCTGAAGTGAAACTTTGAAAGCCAAAACCCATCTTAGCACGTTCATTCGCTCAAATAAGTCAATGAAATGTATTTGAAAAATATTGTTACCAATAGTAAAACACCCTTATCTCTTCGGGAAAATCAGGTTAAAAATGAGTGTACATGGCTCAGTAAGGCCATGGGAATCGTTTTTGTTATTCAAAATAATAAATTGTGTTCACAATAACATGGCCGAAATGCAGTTTTTTGCTTTATACGCAACACTTTTATTATTACTATGGATAATGGGTTTGCGTAATAAGATGTTTTACCCTCTAAAGTACATTTAAATGACACACACTATCATTATAAATTGGAAAATTGAAAAAATATATTTTGCAAAAAACGTGCTACAGCCCCTTTAATAGATGTAAACCTTCGTTTTCATTGCTATATTATTGGAATTGGAATACTTCTTCATCACAGTAATGGAATAAAAGGCGCTGGAGCACGTTTTTCTTACTGACAAAAAGTGATCTCACGAAAAGGTAAATAAGTGTTACCAATGGCTTAATAATACTCATCAACCAATACAAAGTGTTAATGTACATTGTTGGGTTAAAGGATAAATGCAATTATGATAAATGGTCAAAATCAGATTCATTAAAATTGGATGTCAATTTGACAATTGCTCGATTTTAAATTTCTGAAATCCATTTATTACTTATATATATAACTATATACAGTTTTTTAAAAATAACGCGCCTAATTTAGCGGGTGAGTGGTCCCTGAAGAGATGACTTCTGTGACGTCACTGGAGTAATGTCATTATCGGTGAAAGTCATAATTTAACGTAATTTGGCAACATTTTAGTGTTATTTCACTAACAGATCTTCAATCAAAAAACTAAAATTTTCCATATATCGAATCAGGTCTTTGAAGGGCATTTAGAAGTGGTATACATAAGAACATGAAGATTTTCTGGATAACAACTTCTTTAATGTGAAAATACACGACGTTTCGGAGTACATACTCACTCCTTCATCAGGATATCCAATGTTTATATATCCAACTAGGTAATTCCGCAGATGACAATTACATAATTATTCCATAAAGATGTTTTTTTGGCGATTTAATACACCTCAGAAATTCATCCAGCGGCAGTGATAATCATCATTAATTATTAATTAGGCTCCGCGGAGCGGGTCACAAACGACCCGTCGTCTGTGGTTAGTCAGTCAAGCCTCAATGATTCATTTCAAAAGGTTTCGTGGCGTTAATCGCGGTATTGTTGAAATTGGTAAATTGAAAAACGTCTTAATAATCAATTTTAAGTTTATATTGTCTCAATTTTATGCTCAATTGATATCGATATACAATATATGTAGAAGTAAATATCTGTCATTCTTGAGAAAAATGCATTTCACAAGATCTTTAAGCCACGCCCGGGGCCATGTTGATACGATGATTTTTATTTTCAAAAATGATTATACCAAGTTGACACAGTAATACTCTTTGATCAATACATTTTGTCAAATAAGAACTGTATATTTCCAAAACATGTTTTTCAGTTTTTTTCCATTACTAATTATGCATTTGATCGATGTTTCAAGGGACCAAAACGTGATGATTCTGGATGAAACCAACCTCTCGGGCTCTCATTACTGAAACATGTGACAGTAACAACGCCTTCAACCTTTCCTTTGTCATAGTTACGTATTTTAAGAGACTGTGATCGATACGTAATCTACTAGTAGTTCACAGCAACAGATCAATTTCCAAGTGCTATGTGCAAAGTTTCCTGGACAAATGAAAATAATATTATTGTAGCAATCCAATTTTGTGCATCTTTATATAAAAAGTATACATTACAAATATCATAAGTATAGGCGACTTATAACGACGCTAGTATATAGTTATATCCTGTAGGAATATCATACATTGGTACATGGATATTGCCATGACTATCTCATAACATGGTTATTGAAACACTAGAGGTAAATCAGAGTATCCTTATTATCAAGATAGCTGAAAGTGAAATTACACAAACAAAACCCACTAAATGCGTGTTTGTCATAGAAACAAACTTACATGTATGTGGCATCTCTTAGGGCAGACATCTGTGGACAGTTTTGGTGTGAGGGAATTGTCTTGGAGAAGGTTTTTCAGTCTTTTCTAACAATGACTCATCTTGTGGAAAGTGTATTCAATTTCAAAGTTATTACATGCTAATATGCAGGATGTCCTTAAATGTGTCATCACAGTCATGCGAGTTAGTAAGCATGTGGTTAACCGATGCAAATACTGAGGAAAAGGAGTTTATGGATGACCGACTTTATTTAACAATTTGTTTCGGAATAGATCCTTACACCGTTATCAAGAATGCACTATTTCTAGATGACTCTAAAACAGTTGAATGTAAATACTGACGCCATAATTATGTTGTTAAAGTAAGTGCCTATCTGACATATCAGTTCTTCAAAGCAACCAACACTAATGTAACAACGGTAATGATTATTTTTTTAATTAAAATATTTGACGAAAAGAAAGATTATGAACCGTTGTGTCTGAAATTACACATTGAATCTGGTGTAAAGACCGGAGCATTAGGTAACTCTTATCAAACTCTAAAAAAAACTTTCAGTCAATCTGGATTCATGGCAGTACGTGTCTCTGATGTCAGTTGCCGTTGCAAACAATGAATGTTTTTATGAACTTTCATAGGAATGTAAAGTGTTTAATTTTGATAACCTGTAATGCTTATAAGAATTCAGCTTATCTTTATACATGTCAGAAAAGGTCAAAACTGAATAGATTTATTTAGAAGTATCAATCCGAGGATAGTCAGAAAAGGATGGTAATTAAAAACAATCAGTTATAATAATAATAATAAATGCATATTTATATTGCGCTGAATCCATGCATAGCATGCTCTGAACGCCTGACATATAATTACCCTGGAGGAAGAACGTACTTTCAGGCTGCTACTAAGCGCTCCGCGCGACTGGATAGGTCCACTCTTTCCCCGTGTTCAGGTACTCATTTAAACAGCTGGGGGGACTGAGTGCATTGTGGATGAAGTGCCTTGCCCTAGGACACAACACAGAATGAGACCCAGGTCACAAATTTTTAGTGTTTCCACCGAGATTCGAACCCGGGTCTCTGGCGGGAGAGGCCAGCACGCTAATCACTACAGCACTGGCGAACAATAAGTCACTGAGTTTAAGGTGAATATATTTATATTGTAGTAAGGTTTAGGTTTATATCTACATATAATCAATTCCTATAGACTGGTACGTGAGTGAGGCATTGAACGGATTAAATACATTCACCTACTATAACTATTTTAACCTATCTAAATCGAAGAAATATTGTTGTGTGCATAACAATCTCTAGGAATGTTGATTGATATTACAGAGCATATTAATACATAGAAAAACGACATTTTTAAAAATAATTTTAACTTATTCTTGGGTTTTTGAAGCTATGGTCCAAACACAATATTGGCTTCTTTATGTATCTGTTGCTAGGTAGGTAGAAGGTCAGAAGGTCGGCATATTTTTAATATTTCTACGTCATTTCTGTTGGAAGAAGCACCTAATATTTTCAATTAGAGGCAGACATTTCAAGGAACCAAACTGTGATTGGTCCGGATGCAAGCCAGCCTTTGGGACACTCATTACTGTCAAATGTGACATCAGCTGCAATTTGTGTGATTCAAAGATCCAACAATTTAAAAAAAAACACTGATAAATATCTTCGTTTAATGTCTTAGTACTTTCAGTACTGAAGTACTGAATAGCAATGGTTTGACAGGCATTCCACATAAGCTTTTTCTTCGACAAAACACGTTGTTCCTTCTATTTACTCTAAATTAGGGTCTCGATATTCGAAGTGAATTATTTACAAGGTGAGTTATGTTTTTTGTTACTTATGTGAGTTATACAATTGGAACTAAATGATAAAAGCTGTCATTATCTAAGCACTGTTGATGAAAAGAAATGAAGTATATATTTAACAGTTTGTAGTTCAACTGACTTGCAACTATTGGTTGAACATTGCAAACAATTTTATATTTAAATCAAACATTTAAAATGAACTGAAGGGAAATAGATTTGCATGTAGAAAAAGGAAATGTGAAAACCGACATTAAGGATTTTGCTTCTGATAATTTTTATAATCTGATTATCACAAATTAATGTTTTGCAAAGTCAGCTGCACTACATGTACATATTGCCCCACAAAGCAACACCAATGCCTTAATACATGTAAGTGTTCCAATCTGAGCTTGTCGACAAATCTTAATCAAATGAACCTTGTTTCACGAATAATTTTACATGAACACAACTTGTGTATAGTGTTGTACTTCACTTTGCATGGTTGTGTGAACGATATATGATTTGCCACAGATGCTTTTGGTGAATTTCATAATTTGATTATCATCATTGAATTTAATATTTCGCAAACTCAGCTGCACCACTTAGTGTCTTATGAGGCAATGTCAAAATGGCAATGTTACATTACATAAGTACTCTAATGAAACGTTCTGTACGTGTTTATAATGAATTCTCTGTCACTTCAAGTATTTGTGAAATGTAGAATAATTTCAAATTAGTTAATTTCAAAGTGAAACAAATTCACATATATAGCATACTATTATACGTTGCTTCATTCTGATTTTTATAAACCACCCTTGGTTGTTTGAACGACGTGAACACAAAACATTAACCAGTTATCAGAGATGCGTTCACAAATAAAAATGTTGAGAATGAAATGGTCACTGGTAAGATAGACCAGTTGAAAATGATGATTCGACAGCAGACTATTTATTCTTAGTGTTTATAATGAATTCTCTGTCACTTAATATATTTGTGAAATGTAGAAAATCATGAATAATTTCACAGTGAAACAAATTCACATATATAGTATACTATTATATGTTGCTTCATTCTGATTTTTATAAACTACACTTGGTTGTTTGAACGACGTGAACACAGACCATTAACCAGTTATCTGAGATGCTTTCACAAAGAAATATTCTGAGATAGAAATGGTCACTGGTAAGACAGACAGTTGTTGAAAGTGATGATTAGACAACAGTCTATTTCTTCTTAGTTACGTTAAGCAATTACCCGTCTGATGGAGAGTGTGTTTTATTTCACAACAGACATATGCTATAATACATTCCATTTGATGTAAGATCACATAACAGCTAGGGGACATGATGTTATCTAGTGCAACTACATTTCATTGAAAAGACGAACCAGATGTTTTGCGGACATTTGCTCCCATCTGCTTTTACGAAAAAAGACACTCTAGATGACGTTGTTACTGTCAAAAATATTCTTAGTTTAATTTTGAAAAGTCGAATTTAGTATGTGTTGAAGTCAACGAAAAAGTGAAAGAATCAACAAGTTACTATCATAAAAATTCAGAGACAAGCATGTTTCTCAAAGATAAGTATGTATATTCAATGTATCTATTATTGCATGTAGGTGCGGTAATACATTCCTCCCAATAAACCAATTCGTGCATGTGACGTATTCAATCAAATAACAACCGATGAGTTTGTTTTCAAGATTCATACTGTGGAATTAGAAAAAAAGTACATGTATTTGGGATGTAAATTGAATATCAACCTGAACATAACGTTCAGTGAACAGCCATGGGAAGTTGTTACGTTAGGTAAGGAATTTGATTGATCATTAATTTATTTAAATATCAAAGGTCCAATCTTTACGAGTCATATATTATATAAACCATTTTCCTTTTAATAACATCTGTGTAAAACGAGTGAAAGCGAAAATGATATGGAAGGAAGTTTAATATTCCATTTAGTACTAGTCCGAATTCATCAAGCAAAATTGTGCATGCCTTACAGTGTGCTGCATCTAAGATTTCAGCGAGTCATGCATGAACCATTGTGATGACAGTACGACCATTGTGACGTTACAACTGAAATTATTGTTGTTAAAGGTGTCATGTTTGCAGCGGTTCAATATGGTTTAAACATATTTATTTCATAAAGGAGTGGATTGGTAAACAAGCTGCAATAGCATATCTGAAGGCCGCTCCAGGTTTAATATTGCACTGCAGTATCTTACACGGGCCAGTAAGACGATGCAATGTCCAAATGTGTAGGGTCGGAGGTTGGACCATGTGTAACATCAGCTATCAATTAGGACAACATCGGAATGGATTTACTCCATTAAAGTGTATTTAGGTTTTCTTCATCAAACAGGAAGATAGATGTCAATGATATTGATTGAGTGTTCAGAAGCACATTCGGGCGATATCATTAGAGGATAACGGTTTTTGCTGGAAATCTGCCCTTGATTATGCCGTTGTTTTTTACCCAGTATCAATTCCCCAAATTATTTAATAGCATATTTCACTAACATTCTTTAAAAATATGAACAATACGCACTTTGACAATACTGCTTATGAACAATAAAAGGAAAGCAAAACACGAAGCCTCCATTGAGTGAGTTGGTGAGTTATTGCTTAACGCCGCTTCGGCAGTATCGCAGCCATTAGCCGAAGCCTCCATTGAAGTTCCGCCATGGTTTCAACGGTTTATTAGATCAAGCAGGTGTATTATGGAAGGTGTGCCTCCAATGCATAACCATACGGGTTATAGAGTTTTCTCCCTGTCCAAAACTCTTGAAACATTCACCTATTATACTTTGGCAGGAAAGTTTGAGACACCACTATTTCATACCATTACTACAACACCTTGCAAAACTCTTTTTTCACCTTAGTTTAATATTCTAACCTAATAGGATTCTAAAGTTGAACATTTTATGACACGTAATAAGAAATCTTTCTCTATTACAATCATATGATATTTGATGTGATGACGCAACTCTTGCGGTCGTTGAGTCCAGAGTTTTAAACTTTTTACTATTTGAGCATGTTCTACGTCACAACAACTAGGACATCTTTGACCCGTCCTTGGTTCTCAAAACCTTCAAAGTTTAGAATTCTATTAGGTACAAACTTACAACTAAGCTTGACAATAGAGGATGTGTACGAAATATGGGTGCCACTTATTTTCCTGTCAAACTATTACGTCACTCACTTGCACAAAAAGGTTAAATTATTAAAAGATATTGCATTAATGATGACATTCCATTACTTACACGTGTGTGCAATTGTCCCTCGATCTTCTGCATTATTGTATTATTGACATGTGCGTTTCAGCATAATGTTCATTGCTTTACAACAATAATGTGTACAACAAGAGGCAAGTGAAAACAAATGTTTCCTTCATATTAATATTGACATCTTACTACTTTTTTTTCAAATATGTCCATTCATTTAAGAATGTACATTCATATTCAGAAACATTCAGAAAATAATACATTACATATTCATACAATAAATATTCCTGATTGAAGTAAACTGTACTTATTATAGATTATTTGTCAGGTCAATTCAATACATTATGTAGTGTAGTGTAGTATGGATTCATTTTTTTAATTATAAAACTGTCCTTTTGGTAGGCCTTCTATTAAGTGTTCATGATGATGAGAAAGGGATTGTTTGTATTCAAGCATATTAGAAATAACATGATTCATAGCAGAATCAATTTCGGTTGTATGCTAGACAAACTTCCATTGTAGACATCTTGTTAACAAGCAGTAGCTGCAATGTTCAAAGCTGTAACCAAAGTTAAACGACCCTTTATCAGTTTGTGATAAAGTTTCCCATGGGTGATATAGTGGAGAGTAACGGAGCATATATAAAACCATGGGTAACCGAGGATGGCATTCCCCCTGCAATAATACTATTCCCTGCGGTATGAGTGAAATACTCATCAAAGCAATGTTAAGCCACACAAAACCTCTCATAACCTTTTATGACACTGTATGATTGTTTACTAAATGTAAATGTAAATAACGTAAAGGTTTTTTGGTAAAACTGGATTGTGATGCCATACTTTGAGGATTGGTTGCTATTAATTTAGACTGAGCAAATATATACAGATTAAATGAAACAAGCAAAAAAGTGAGCGTGGCTCACAAATACCCCCGACTGTTAAAGTTTGACATTTTTATTTTACTTAAAGAGACAGGTGTCTGCTCACCTACAGATTGATAAGCTATGAAATGTAATTGCTAAGATTAAACTGTTTGTGAAAAGGGTAGGACAAGTCTCTTCATGTAATAAAGGTGGTTTAAGTAAAAGTAGGAATAAAAGTAACTTGAAAAGGTATGGGTAACATAATACACTACAGCTATTACCACATATTTCAACTTTATTTTGGAAATTTATCCATCATAATGATATACGAGTGACTTGAAACAACAGGTACATGTAAGCACACCCCTGTAGGCACAGTTAGGGATATACAGCAGTTTATGGCTGAAAGGAAATAAACTTTTCCCAAAATATAACCAGTGGAAATATAAAATAGGAAAATCAACAAGAACACAGAAGTAGCCTTTGATGAAAGCTACATACAAAAGAAAATGATAAAGTCAACAAATCACAACACAGAGGTAGCTTCATTCATTCTAGCTCCGAATATGACGAAGTAAAAACATTTTAAAAATCGCCAAAAGTTCTAAAATTCACCAAATCGTGTTACATTTTGCAACGCACCTCTCCTTGTGGTGATGGAGACATGTGCCAAATTTGAAAAGGATGAGATGAATATTTTTCTGTAATCGATCGGACAAAAAATGCTCAGAATATGACTAAGTTAAACAATATAAAAATCGCCAAAAATTAAAAAAAATCACCAATTCGCTTTACATTTCGCACTGCACCTCTCCTGTTGGTAAAGAAGACATCTACCAAATTTAAAAAGGATGAGATGAATAGTTTTTCTGTAAGCGATCGGACAAAAATTGTCTTCGGAAGGACGGACGGACGGACTTACGGACGGACTGAATCATTGGTATTACTATATACCCTTTTTAGGTCGGGGGTATAATAAAGCTGTATATGTATATCCTTATTTTATTGTGGTTTAAAGCTCAACAAATGAAATATGTAAGGTTGAATGGTTAATCTGTTAACAAACCAATATCAATGTGGTTATAATCTTTTTAAAAGGGCTAGCAACTAGATACAATGTATAACCCTTAAATGTTCAAAGATCCCTAACACATTATCACTACTGGCTGCAAGGTCTGAGCCATTATCAGTTACCAGTTGAGGTACTGCAGAACATCATTAGTCTAATTAAGAAAGTCCTATCTGACAAGTGTGATTACCTGTCTTTGTAATGATTAGCATGGTCACACTCCTGCAGGAGACTCTATAATCTCAACAACTGGTCAATGAGGTGTAAATACTGATAATGGGGAGGCGATAATATGGTGCTCCGGGGTTATGTAAAAACTGTTAAGCTCGTCTATGGTGTACAAGGACGACTGAGAGGTAGTTGGGAAGACAGACATGCATTTTATTCGTTAAAAGGCTGTTGTCACAGTTACCTGTTTTTATCACTGATACTATGAACCATAGTTTATTGAATGAAGTAAAACAAAATGGGAATATACTTAAATGAATGCGATAACAGGTAAACAATAGTTTTATTTCTGTCATTTTCCAATTTTATTATTTCAAATCATTGCATATAGAGCAGTCATAATTTGAATTCTTAAAATCTTAATTGAATTGTAATACTTGCTACGTTCCCAAGTGATTAGAGGGTCAGTTCGTAACTGATGTGGATACCATTTTGCTCTTTATGACTTGCAGAAACAATCAATTTGTTGAAAATAAATAATTTGGACATTACCAAAGTGTTAAATAGCGATGAATTAATGGTGTCTGGTTGGGACTACAGTCAATTCCCATATGATGCTGGAGGTTATTGTTCAACGCATCATACTTTCATGAATGAAGCTTTAAAATCAGCATTTCCTATTACATACCATAAGTTACGCAAAATAAACAAGACATATTTTTAAAAAAGCAGTTTGTCAATACTTCAGATCAAAGCCTTTAAAGCGCAATTTCATAGTGTACTGTACAACGTGATAAATATCAATGATTTACGATGATGTACATGATACATGTCTACATATATGTTCCTTTTTAACAATACGTTAGAGAACGGGCATATATAACTTACATACTGAATGAATTCATTTACCA
The DNA here is from genome assembly GCA_936450465.1 of Gibbula magus. Lineage (NCBI taxonomy): Eukaryota > Metazoa > Mollusca > Gastropoda > Trochida > Trochidae > Gibbula > Gibbula magus. The sequence goes on from OW388305.1 coordinate 2,256,559, forward strand.
AATGATTCATTTTCCTACGAGCCCTGTTTATGTCAATATGTTTTTTGGCCTCGATTTCACTTTAGTGTTTTCTGCTTAATAAGTTCGTTGCTTGAGGGAGCTCTGTCCTATTTGCGGTCATTGGTTGATCAAAGAGAAGAGATGAATAGATTCCCCACAATTATTGAGGAAGACTTTTGACATTCAGAATCATGTCATGACCATTCTATCGATTTCTGCTTGTGATTTCTCTTCTTCTCTTTAAGATGCTTCCTCCTATGTCATTACCCAGGATATCTAAAACTAAATTACAAGCAAGAACCATATTTATGATTTCGACGGTACATGTTCATATTGGATTTGACTTTAATATCACCGATCAGGTATAACTAGTTTATTATAGCTCTTCCTTGTAATCTCGAATATGCTAAATGAGTGAGTGAGTCATTATTTAACGTCGCTTGGGCAATATTGAACCCGTTATTGGAAAGAATGTTTTATCAATTGCCAATCAAATACTGACAGATTTTAACCATGTATGTTTACACCACAAAAACGTCGTGTGTCATTGTTTTCAATTTAAATGAAATAGTGGAACTGGCCCCATGTGCTCTCTAAATTGTCTTCAATCAGTCTTCTATGTTTATCTCTCTGGATATCATGCCACTCCTGCAGCAGACACTGGTAGAGATCGTCCATATTTCGTGGTGAGAAACTGGTCACATTCTAGTATAAGAAGTCTGAATACAATACAGGAAACAAATTAACAGAATAAAGACCAACCCCTAGGCTATGCATACTTCTAATTTAAGTTGAATATATGAATCTGTGCCGGCTGCTCATAGTGAACACCCGCTATGCCTGATGAACACATTTGTACGTTAATTACAATAGACAACGTAACCAAGTATGAAAAATGAACACCTAAATAAAACAACGGAGCCAATGTGTAATGTACATATATTACCATTTCATGAACTGTGGGATAAGAAAGAAGGTGATTTGCGTGTTTCTAATTATTGTTTGATTTTTTATTTCAAATATTTGATATGAATTAAGCGTTTATAGCAAATATTGTATGTAACCTAGCGCTGATCAAATACACACCTATCAGCACAGACTATGCGTAACCCTATGGCTCTGACTATTTTATGATTCTCTCGTTAAACACATGCACATATAGATAAGGGGTCCTTCACCATTTACAGCTTCACTCAAATGAATATCGCAGTTTTGAAGAATTAACTGGATTATTCTATGTGCAACGATCGAATGTGAATCCAGACATCTGTCATTTCATTGTTATTTAATTGTTCCGGTTATGACCTCATTGTATATTGACAACAAATTGGCAGTTTTATGTCAGCTTTATTTTCGTCTGTTTGCATCTAAATCAACACTTAAAAAGAGTGTGAGAGCACTCTTTTCTGATATTAAATAGTTTTAAATAGCCTAGTTATATCAGGAAAAATACTGACCAAACATCAAAGAAGATACCTTAAACTGTGTCTTACCTTATGCACGGAAAAAAATTCATCGATTCAAATTTGAAAGTTCAAATGAATTAATTTAAGTTGCATTAAATCGACTTTGAACCCTGTTATTGTTTTCGCTGTAAAGATACACATAATATTTTTCGAAACGTGGCTAAAATGTCCGTCTCGTCGTTGTAAACAACTGATTTAATTAAGCGAGTACATGTTCATGCTAAAATTTTTTGCGTAACTAGGAAGCTGAAAGCGTTGCACATGGCAACAAAAGTCCCAGACTGTCCATAATGTTGAAGACAGCTTTACTGTATGGATTATCTCCCTTTGTTCCCTTGGAACTAAGGACATGTTCTGTAGATGGACGAAGTCAATTTAAACATAACGAAACATCATTTGTAAAACAAATATGCATTGTAATAATAACAATTTGGAATATTTTATTCAAATAATTACAGGGATTATTTTATGTCCATCTGGGGTTTTAATCTTTTACTTTTCTTGCTGATGAATATGCAAAAGGTTCCTTTGCATGACTAGTATTAAGTACTAGGGGGAAATATACGTACTCTGTTATTTTACTGGAGACAAGAACTATGATATAACAAATATAATGCTAAATGTTGCAATTAATTATGAATGAGAATATATTCTAAAACCAATAGATCCTGAAAATCTTACTTTCCCTTTACTGTACATTCTGTTGATTTAGATAGAGTCAAAATCATCACTTAAAAATAGATTATATCTAAATTTGACTTCTGAATTGCAGAAGAGATAAACACAGCAAATATTGACTATAATGTTTCTGCTTTTCAATACACAACTAACGATCTGCAGTAAACACATCTTGCTTCAACACACACACACTATGACAGATGGGATCTGATATAAACACGTATGTAAAGCATTGGTGAATGGTGTATGTATGTTATCAAATGGCCACGATCTCACACCTATTACTGACAGGTGTTTTGTGACTGTTTGATTGGTAACAATCTAACATCTGTTCAATAGCTAAATGTCGTGTATTTCAAAAGGTTGACTGGTGTAATCAGAGATAATGTCCTGTTGATGCATGCTTTAGTCGCATAAGATTGGAAAAGATTGCATCTTTGCTTTAGAATCAGTACAGGCCTCGTTTGTATTAACTTTCAAAAAGAGTGAACACAAATCAATCTTATGGAAAATATGTACACAGAGAAGTTCCAGCCTAAAGGTACATCCATTGTGTTGTTGGGCGTCACATATTTCAAACGTTATAAATGGATTACTTTATCAAGAACTACCGACTGTTACCAAAAACTACCATGTTGATATTCGTCTCAGTATTTTGACGATATAAAGGTAAAAGTAGTGATTTCTGATCGAAAAACGGACAATGTACCGCGTGTGGTGCGCGCCAATGAGACAAACGTAATTTTGGAATCTTATTTATAACAGACAAACTGATAAAAATGTTTAATAGTTCATATAGCTACTGTGCATGTAAATGGGACGTGTAGTTTCGGTTTCTGCACTTGCATAATGACGTAACTATATTTTAAATGGAAACTAGTAATTATTATATATTTGATGATTGGGGATGAATATGCGAGTAATTTTATTTGCTGTAAACAGCACATACGGTGAGTTGGAACGTATTAAAGCCTAACACAAGTTTATGAAATACAATGGTTGCACCTTTAAGATCGTGCATAACATTCTCAGTACTAATCATTTATTATTGAAGGATGGGCTATTTAGAATTGCCTGTGTGCTCATTATGTAATGATTCAACTGAAACCATCTCGCATGTTCGTTATGCCTGTCAATATACAAATATCATGTGGACACAGCTAACATAAAAGCTTGCAAATAACATTGAAGGAAATAAAGAAAAAAAGTGAGCGTGGCTCACTAATACCCCCGACTGTTAAAGTTTGACATTTTTATTTTACTTAAAGAGACACACCTACAGATTGATAAGCTATGAAATGTAATTAAGATTAAACTGTTTGTGAAAAGGGTAGGAAAAGTCTCTTCATGTAATAAAGGTGGTTTAAGTAAAAGTAGGAATAAAAGTAACTTGAAAAGGTATGGGTAACATAATACACTACTGCTATTACCACTGATTTCTACTTTATTTTGGAAATTAATCCATCATAATGATTTATACGAGTGACTTGAAACAACAGGTACATGGAAGCACACCCCTGTAGGCACAGTGAGGGATATACAGCAGTTTATGGCTGAAAGGAAAGAAACTTTTTCCAAAATATAACCAGTGGAAATATAAAATAGGAAAATCAACAAGAACACAGAAATAGCCTTTGATGAAGTCAACAAATCACAACACAGAGGTAGCTTCATTCATTCTAGCTCCGAATATGACGAAGTAAAAACATTTTTAAAATCGCCAAAAGTTCTAAAATTCAGCAAATCGTGTTACATTTTGCAATGCACCTCTCCTAGTGGTGATGGAGACAAGTGCCAAATTTGAAAAGGATGAGATGAATATTTTTTCTGTAATCGATCGGACAAAAAATGCTCAGAATATGACTAAGTTAAACAATATAAAAAAATCGCCAAAAATTAAAAAAATCACCAATTCGCTTTACATTTCGCTCTGCACCTCTCCTGTTGGTAAAGAAGACATCTACCAAATTTAAAAAGGATGAGATGAATAGTTTTTCTGTAAGCGATCAGGACAAAAATTGTCTTCGGAAGGACGGACGGACGGACTTACGGACGGACTGAATCATTGGAATTACTAAATACCATTTTTAGGTCGGGGGTATAATAAAGCTGTATATGTATATCCTTATTTTATTGTGGTTTAAAGCTCAACAAATGAAATATGTAAGGTTGAATGATTAATCTGTTAACAAACCAATATCAATGTGGTTATAATCTTTTTAAAAGGGCTAGCCACTGGATACAATGTATAACCCTTAAATGTTCAAAGATCCCTAACACATTATCACTACTGTGTGCAAGGCCTGAGCCATTATCAGTTACCAGTTGAGGTACTGCAGAACATCATTAGTCTAATTAAGAAAGTCCTATCTGACAAGTGTGATTACCTGTCTTTGTAATGATTAGCATGGTCACTCTCCTGCAGTAGACACTATAATCTCCACAAACTGGTCAATGAGGTGTAAATACTGATAATGGGGAGGCGATAATATGGTGCTCCGGGGTTATGTACAAACTGTTAAGTTCTTCTATGGTGTACAAGGACGACTGAGAGGTAGTTGGAAAGACAGACATGCATTTTATTCGTTAGTTATTCGTTGTCATAGTTACCTGTTTTTATCACTGATACTATGAACCATAGTTTATTGAATGAAGTAAAACAAAATGGGAATATACTTAAATGAATGCGATAACAGGTAAACGATAATAGTTTTATTTCTGTCATTTTCCCATTTTATTATTTCAAATCATTGCATATACAGCAGTCATAATTTGATTTCTTAAAATCTTAATTGAATTGTAATACTTGCTACGTTCCCAAGTGATTGGAGGGTCAGTTCGTAACTGAGGTGGATACCATTTTGCTCTTTATGACTTGCAGAAACATTCAATTTGTTGACAATAAATAATTTGGACATTACCAAAGTGTTAAATAGCGATGAATTAATGGTGTCTGGTTGGGACTACAGTCAATTCCCATATGATGCTGGAGGTTATTGTTCAACGCATCATACTTTCATGAATGGAGCTTTAAAATCAGCATTTCCTGTTACATACCATAAGTTATGCAAAATAAACAAGACATATTTTTTAAAAAGCAGTTTGTCAATACTTCAGATCAAAGCCTTTAAAGCGCAATTTCATAGTGAACTGTTCAATGTGATAAATATCAATGATTTACGATGATGTACATGATACATGTCTACATATGTTCCTTTTTAACAATACGTTAGAGAACGGGCATATATAACTTACATACTGAATGAATTCATTTACCAAATGATTCATTTTCCTACGAGCCCTGTGTATGTCCATATATTTTTTGGCCTCGCTTTCACTTTATTTTTTTCTGCTTAATAAGTTGGTTGCTTGAGGGAGCTCTGTGCTATTTGCGGTCATTGGACGATCAAAGAGAAGAGATGAATAGATTCCCCACAATTATTGAGGAAGACTTTTGACATTCAGAATCATGTCATGACCATTCTATCAATTTCTGCTTGTGATTTCTCTACTTCTCTTTAAGATGCTTCCTCCTATGTCATTACCCAGGATAGCTAAAACTAAATTACAAGCAAGAACCATATTTATGATTTCGACGGTACATGTTCATATTGGATTTGACTTTAATATCACCGATCAGGTATAACTAGTTTATTATACCCCCGCTATGAAGTAGTCGGCGGTATATAGCGCTCAGCGCGTCCGTCCGTCCTTGCGTCCGGTCGTCCGTCCGTCCTTGCGTCCGTCCGTCCGGAACACTTTTGGTTCCGCTCATAACTCAAATACTACTTGTTCAATTGTTATGAAACTTTATACATGTACACTTTATGGTCCCTAGATGTGCCTTTTCTATGTTTCCCTCAGATTCCATGATTATTTTTTCAGATTTTCCACTTTTAAGCGTCTTTGTGTGCGCGTCTATGGTCACACTTTTGGTTCCGCTCATAACTCAAATACTACTTGTTCAATTGTTATGAAACTTTATACATGTACACTTTATGGTCCCTAGATGTGCCTTTTCTATGTTTCCCTCAGATTCCATGATTATTTTTTCAGATTTTCCACTTTTAAGCGTCTTTGTGTGCGCGTCTATGGTCACACTTTTGGTTCCGCTCATAACTCAAATACTACTTGTTCAATTGTTATGAAACTTTATACATGTACACTTTATGGTCCCTAGATGTGCCTTTTCTATGTTTCCCTCAGATTCCATGATTATTTTTTCAGATTTTCCACTTTTAAGCGTCTTTGTGTGCGCGTCTATGGTCACACTTTTGGTTCCGCTCATAACTCAAATACTACTTGTTCAATTGTTATGAAACTTTATACATGTACACTTTATGGTCCCTAGATGTGCCTTTTCTATGTTTCACTCATATTCCATGATTATTTTTCAGATTTTCCACTTTTAAGTGTCTTTGTGTGCGCGTCTATGCTTACACTTTTGGTTCCGCTCATAACTCAAATACTACTTGTTCAATTGTTATGAAACTTTATACATGTACACTTTATGGTCCCTAGATGTGCCTTTTCTATGTTTCCCTCAGATTCCATGATTATTTTTTCAGATTTTCAACTTTTAAGCGTCTTTGTGTGCGCGTCTATGGTCACACTTTTGGTTCCGCTCATAACTCAAATACTACTTGTTTCCAAGAAGGTATTAACACCTCATATACATAGCTTCTTTCTTATAAATCTGGTAAATGATTTTGACATGTTCACATTCAAGGTCAAAGGTCAAGGTCAGGAGTGCTTTAATTACTACAATAATCCTTGTAACCATGATAACTTCAAACATTTTTGTGCTGTCATGCTCTTATTTGGTATATATCAACTATGGAGATAGACCAATATTTGAAAAAGTTTTTGCTAAAATCTGTCAAAGTTCAAGGTCACAGCAAGGTCACAACTTAAGCATGCTATTGTGAATATGCCTTATCTTCACAATGAACACTTTGAGTCATTGCATGATTGTTATACACAATGAAAAGTAATCATGATGGTGTGACCTTGAAGGTCTAAGGTCAAGGTCAAGGTCATGAGATATTGGTTCAGGCCATGTTAATCCTTTGATCCAATTTTGAAATCAGAAATAGGTTTTAAGAACAAACTTGTGAAAAGTGACCCCAGTGATGATTCAACTTGTTAGAATAACTTGAATAATGAACAAATTTTGGTCCCAAAAAAATCCCATTTTATTTATGCTGAGGAGAAGGCGGAACAGGGAAAGGCGAGACCCAAAGTTTCGGAGCTGCTCTGCTTTTGCGGTGTCCCACAAACGCTCTTCTAGTTGTTCAAATGTTACGAAACCACTTTGACTTTTACTTCTAAAACATGCTTAGAGGTGTAATACTTACTCTGCTTTAATAATATATGTTATGGTCTTTTCATACAAAAGTTTAAACATTGATACCCTTTTGCTATTTTCAAACATTTCTCTTTGACCAATGTTAATGTAAAAGTTAATTCTCTTGTTAAAGCTCTTCCTTGTAATCTCGAATATGCTAAATGAGTGAGTGAGTCATTATTTAAAGTCGCTTGGGCAATATTGAACCCGTTATTGGAAAGAATGTTTTATCAATTGCCAATCAAATACTGACAGATTTTAACCATGTATTTTTACACCACAAAAAAGTCGTGTGTCATTGTTTTCAATTTAAATGATTTAGTGGAACTGGCCCCATGTGCTCTCTAAATTGTCTTCAAACAGTCTTCTATGTTATCTCTCTGGATATCACGCCACTCCTACAGCAGACACTGGTAGAGATCGTCCATATTTCGTGGTGCGAAACTGGTCTCATTCTAGTATAAGAAGTCTGAATACAATACAGGAAACAAATTAACAGAATAAAGACCAACCCCTAGGCTATGCATACTTCTAATTTAAGTTGAATATATGAATCTGTGCCAGCTGCTCATAGTGAACACCCGCTATGCCTGATGAACACCTTTGTACGTTAATAACAATAGACAACGCAACCAAGTATGAAAAATGAACACCTAAATAAAACAATGGAGCCAATGTGTAATGTACATATATTACCATTTCATGAACTGTGGGTTAAGAAAGAAGGTGATTAGCGTTTTTCTAATTATTGTTTGATTTTTTATTTCAAATATTTGATATGAATTAAGTGTTTATAGCAAATATTGTATGTAAGCTAGCGCTGATCAAATACAAGCCTATCAGCACAGACTATGCGTAACCCTATGGCTCTGACTATTTTATGATTCTCTCGTTAAACACATGCACATATAGATAAGGGGTCCTTCACCATTTACAGCTTCACTCAAATGAATATCGCAGTTTTGAAGAATTAACTGGAGTATTCTATGTGCAACGATCGAATGTGAATCCAGACACCAGTCATTTCATTGTTATTTAATTGTTCTGGTTGTGACCTCATTGTATATTGACAACAAATTGGCAGTTTTATGTCAGCTTAATTTTTCGTCCGTTTGCATCTAAATCAGCACTTAAAAGGAGCTGTGTGAGAGCACTCTTTTCTGATATTAAATAGTTTTTAATAGCCTAGTTATATCAGGATTAATACGGACCAAACATCAAAGAAGATACCATAAACTGTGTCTTACCTTATGCACGGAAAAAAAATCATTGATTCAAATTTGACAGTTCAAATGAATGAATTTGCATTAAATCAACCCTGTTATTGTTTTCGCTGTAAAAATACACATAATATGTTTCGAAACGTGGCTATGATGTCCGTCTCGACGTTGAAAACAACTGGTTTAATTAAGCGAGTTCATGTTCATGCTAACAATTTTTGCGTAACTAGGAAGCTGAAAGCGTTGCACATGGCAACAAAAGTCCCAGACTGTCCATAATGATGAAGACAGCTTTACTGTATGGATTATCTCCCTTTGTTCCCTGGGAACTAAGGACATGTTCTGTAGATGGACGAAGTCAATTTAAACATAACGAAACATCATTTGTAAAACAAATATTCATTGTAATAATAACAATTTGGAATATTTTGCTCAAATAATTACAGGGATTATTTTTTTCCATCTGGTATTTTAATCTTCTGTGAGTAACCCTTACTTTTCTTGCTGATGTATATGCAAAAGCTTCCTGTGCATGACTAATATTAAGTACTAGGAGAACATATACATACTTTACGTTATTTTACTGGAGACAAGAACTATGGTATAACAAATATAATGCTAAATGTTGCAAATTAATTATTAATGAGAAATAATGCTAAATGTTGCAAATTAATTATTAATGAGAATATATTCTAAAACCAATAGATCCTGGAAATCTTACTTTCCCTTTACTGTACATTCTGTTGATTTAGATAGAGTCAAAATCATCACTTAAAAATAGATTATATCTAAATTTGACTTTTGAATTGCAGAAGACATAAAAACAGCAAATATTGACTGAAATGTTACTGCTTTTCAATACACAACTCACGATCTGCAGTAAACACATCTTGCTTGAACACACACACACTATGACAGAAGGGATCTGATATAAACACGTATGTAAAGCATTGGTGAATGGTGTATGTATGTTATCAAATGGCCACGATCTCACACCTATTACTGACAGGTGTTTTGTGACTGTTTGATTGGTAACAATCTAACATCTGTTCAATAGCTAAATGTCGTGTATTTCAAAAGGTTGACTGATGTAATCAGAGATAATGTCCTGTTGACGCATGCTTTAGTCGCATAAGATTGGAAAAGATTGCATCTTTGCTTTAGAATCAGTACAGGTCTCGTTTGTATTAACTTTCAAAAAGAGTGGACACATATCAATCTTATGGAAAATATGTACACAGAGAAGTTCCAGCCTAAAGGTACATCCATTGTGTTGTTGGGCGTCACATATTTCAAACGTTATAAATGGATTACTTTATCGAGAACTACCGACTGTTACCAAAAACTACCATGTTGATGATATTCGTCTCAGTATTTTGACGATATGAAGGTAAAAGTAGTGATTTCTGATCGAAAAACGGACAATGTAGCGCGTGTGGTGCGCGCCAATGAGACAGACGTAATTTTGGAATCTTATTTATAACAGACAAACTGATAAAAATGTTTAATAGTACATATAGCTACTGTGCATGTAAATGGGACGTGTAGTTTCGGTTTCTGCACTTGCATAATGATGTAACTATATTTTAATTGGAAACTAGTAATTATTATATATTTGATGATTGGGGATGAATATGCGAGTACATTTATTTGCTTCAAACAGCACCTACGGTGAGTTGGAACGTATTAAAACCTAATAAAAGTTTATGAAATACAATGGTTGCACCTTTAAGATCGTGCATAACATTCTCAGTACTAATCATTTATTATTGAAGGATGGGCTATTTAGAATTGCCTGTGTGCTCATTATGTAATGATTCAACTGAAACCATCTCGCATGTTCGTTATGCCTGTCAATATACAAATATCATGTGGACACAGCTAACATAAAAGCTTGCAAATAACATTGAAGGAAATATTGATTTAATGAAGAAAATGAATTGTTTGGATTTAAGGGTATAAATAACAATCCTTTAATGCAACGAAATGAATACTTTATAGATTGCAATTTAAGGAAATGAAACCAAATATCAAACCTTTACAACATGAAATATACAGATACTATCAAACAACAAAATGCATTGCAGTCTCTAACTGTAAGTATCTAAGCTTTCATACTTTCTGATCATCTCTCAATGTGATTTTAAAAAATCATGCAAAACTTCCAACTCAAATGTGACATCTTAATGACAAATGTATGTACATATCTGTATGCACATGTATCAATATGTTAATGTTTTTAGGAATGAATGAAAATGTACCTACAAAAATGGAAATACAAAATAATATAATAAATTGATAGGGTGTCACGCTCATTCTAATCTGTGAGTTTTCAGTTTTGGATATTTCTTCTGAATTTCTTCTGTAAATATTGTAGAAACATTTAAGAAGTCCATATACAACATAAGCCTTTACGTGTGCATACAACCGAGATGGCGTTGACTGAAACATTGATCGTAACTGCACAATGATATATGATCAATTGTTGACTGTAGATTAATAGACAAGTAGACAATGATAACAGACAAACTACACACTTCGCATAAGCAAACAAACTGACAGGACAATACACTTTTAATATCATATATATCAGAGGATGATTTCCCGAGGTAGCATTAACCCAAGAGAAGTCATTAAACATGACATGGTCTATTCAATTTCTAAAGAAAAAGAATGACTGCATAAATTAGAGTTTGGAATCTTCTGATAAATGTGTGCCTACTTTTGCCTCATGTTAGTTTCCCTGCAATGATTTCCCCTGATGATAAGACTTGGTAAAAGGTTACATTAGCAGACATTCAGAAAGCGAAACATCATCACATACAATATGTTAAATAAGGTGAAATACTTGGACTTTAAGTACACTGTCGGCCAAAAGAAACGCCTACCAGATATCTTTCCAGACACTACCGATGTACGTGGTTAGGGTGCGCGGGTGAATCAACAAGAAAAAGCCTTGACCCAAATCACAGTTTTTTCATGGTTTCAATGGATTTACATATTAATTATTGTCCCAGCATAACGTTGGGACCACCACTAATTATACGTCAGAAATGATTTCATCTTTCATTTTCAGGAAAATCAAGTAGGCGTTTATTTTGGCCGTCAGTGTAAACCACTACCAAATATGTATGTAATGTTTGTTTAGGTAACATTCCTCGATCGACCTGTTTGGGACGATTATAAGAAATGAATATATGCAATTGTACATCTAGAAACGGAACTTCATTATGGTCTATTCTGTAATGGAGAATGCATGAGGAGCTGCGGATTCGTTAAAAATAATCAACGAGCCCCGCATGACGTCACGAAACATGCATATATGATTTGAAACAATATATTTCAATTATGGGATACCAAAATCAATTATGTTGCAAATTTCGGTGCTCATTCATCGGATATGGTACAAGTAGCTGCGACCCTCATGAAATGGATTCTTCCACGCACGTGCAGCGCAAAACTTCCACGCAAAGTGATGTGATTGACAGATACAAATCTGCCTTTCATGCCTTCCGTGTATTGAATAGAAAGCGGGATTCTTACTGACAAACAATCCTAAGGTTTCCAACAGCGTCTTGTGGCATAGTGGTTAGAAGCGCTGACTACCAAGCGAAGCGTTGCATGTTCGATTCCAGCTTCATGCATTACACAAATTAATTTGTCTATAGTTCTCTAGACTTTTTAAGATCCTATCCTATACACCAAGACAAAATACATCAGTCTCGAAAAATGTACCATTACTGAAAATGTCTAAACCAAACACCTCTCCTTACTGGAACAGTCAATGACCAGTAGATTCCTAAATAATAATCAACTGATAACACAACAGAGTGACGTCATGACCATAGATTAATCAACAATAGTGGATAAAAAGATTGTTAATTTATGTACAAAAACGTTGATATATTAAGAATGTGCGAAAATGAGGTTCTATTCTATTCATAATTATTGTCCCGACGAAAGGTCCGGGTTTTTATAATAATACCAAGGATTATATCCGTCGGTCCCGCCGTCCTTCCCACCGTTGACCCTCCGAAGACATTTTGGTCCGACTGATTACAGAAAACTATTCATCCAATTCTTTTCTATCTTTGCACTAATATTCTACAGTAACGGGAACAGTGCAGTGGCGAATTACAAGCGATTTTGTGAACTGTTTTTCGAAATGCTTATCTTTTTACGAATTGTTTATTTTTTAATTTTTAAAATATTATTTTACTATTTTTTAGTTTATTTTACATTTTTTACTTTTTTACTTGTTTTGTCTGACTGATTACAGAAGAAATATTCAGCCGATTCTTATTAAACTTTTTACAAATCTTGTATAATACTACGAGAGGTTCAGTGCTTAATTACACCGATTTTGTGGACTGTTTTTACAATTGTGTGTACATCTTAATTATGTAATGTCTGACCTATTGCAGACAAGCTATTCGCCAATTCTTTACACGTTTTGCACAATCCAATACTAACTTAATAATGATAATATATACTAGGAGATGTGCAGTGCAGAAAAGACAATTGTTGAAGAGTTGTTTTCCATTTCCTTTCATATTTTTTTCTGAAGTGCTCCCTTCCATTGATATGACAGTGAGTCAAATGTGTTTTAGGCTGGACACTGATAATTACACAGTACATTACTCAAATTCTGATTGAGCTACATAAAATCATGTCAAATTTAATTTGTTATGATACAAAGAGATTGCACATCAGCCACGCTCACTTTTATGCTTGTTAAATTAGTTCATCTTACTGTTGCATATTTAGGTAGTCTGGATGCCTCCATTATACATCAATCCAAGAGTGGATTAGGCTGATTAAGTTTTTATTCATAGTTGTTTACACAAGCAGACCATGGCTTCCGGTTCTTACTAAATGTTAGACAGGCAATCTATTCTGAACAATGAATGGAATTAATATAAAAGTAGAAATCATTAATAATTAACAATATATTACACTCACAGGGGCGTGTGTCGCTTAGAAACATCCTTTGAAAGACATTCAAGACATGAATTTCACAAATACCAAAGACTGTTAATAGTCCCATGCATGAACGAACTATATAATGAATGAGTGAAAGCAAGAAATGTTAAGATGGAGAAATGGCCCCATGGGAGCATCATGCTTGCTTAATAAATTATACTTGCCCGGGGAAATTTAAAACAATGGTGCACTGAGAAGAATATACGAATACAAAAGGAAAAGATTATTCATCCATGGAAACTTGTCTTTGTTGAGGCCTCAGACAATTAGGAAAAACAGGAAGTTAGCAATACTAGATGCATATCAGATGTAACGTCTTACAGGCATGTGTCCTATTTTCTATCACAATTATTAACAACTAGAAATATCTGCACCGTGATGTCCCCCGCTCCAACTTTCAATCCAACCAAATCATCTTACCCTTATTTTCCACTTGAGCAAGAGACAATAAAAAAAGATCTATTAGAATAAATGATCTTGTTTCCGTGTAGCCTCTTGGTTCAAATGGTCTACCTTTTCTGGCCTCTTTGTTAAAATTGTTTCCATGAAAACCAGAAAAAACCCAGAATTATTTAAATAGCAAAATGCTGACACCGTTCTATATTTGAGTGTAAACACATACCAAGTCTCATTCAATAATATTGAATAGTTTTTTAGATAGAGGTAGGAAAAGGACCCTTACCCCCAAATGCACTAAATTCAAATTGTTTCCATGGAAACCAGAAAATACATGTTTATAAGATTCAGAATAATGTAAGTAACAAAAGGCACCACTCCACCACTAAGTCTAACCACAAACCAAGTCTCATTAAATAATACTGTATATATTTTGAACAAGAGCACGGGAAATGGTGATCACACCCACCACATACCTAGTTCAAACTGTTTCTACGGAAACCAGAAAGAAATATAAAAATCAAAACAACCTTTATTAGTAGAAAAAAGGACCACTTCAACACTAGGTCTAACCACACATCGTGTTTCGTAAAAAGAAACTGCATTTTTTTTTAGCTAGAGGCTGGAAAAGGTCCCTGTCCCAAATATATGCACTAAGTTGAAACTTTTTCCATGGAAACCAAAAGAATATATAAAAAACATAATAACCACTCCAAAACAAGGTCTAACCACATACCAAGTTTCGTAAGTTTTTAAAAAAAAATATGGCCCAGAAACGAACGCATTTCGGAATTATGGAAGGATGGAATAACGGACGGAAGCAAAAACATATCTCCCGCAAAGCTTTGCGGAGCACATAATAAAAACTGTTTAATGTTTCCAGAAATTACGTATAGTGTCGAACTAACAATTGATCAGTACAAATAAATGAAACATCATTGTATATTTGTTTGAAGTGGTATTTATATAATTCATTTAATATCACAGTAGGCATATGAGTATGTTATTTTCCCCCGCCGTCGCGCAGTGTATGGTGCATGGTATTTAACTCCTCCGTCAGTTTGTTCGTCCCGTTTCTTGTTAGCGCGTATCTGATGGACCACTCCACCTAGATTCTTTACATTTAGTAAACAAGTTCATTTGTGGAAAATGCCAGTGGATTTGGGTGACCTTGACGAGTTCAGTCAGTTTTTAATTTATTTTAGCTTACTAGAACTGCTGCACTTTGAGCCTTCATATTTAGTATCAGTCGATCTTCATTTGGAAATACACTGACTCATTTTCAATGTTACTACTTGATGGCGGCGGCACATGGTCACGTTTATGGCAAATACGTGTTCACTGTTGACAGTTGCTGGTGTACTTACATTTACAGCGAGGAGAGTTATATGCAGGGGTTGTACCATTCCTTCCCTTAAACTTGAGGGAAATATATTGATGATTCTTAATATCTTTTTTTATTGTACCAATAGTCTACAAATATAAATGTAACGTTTCTCAGAATTGTTTTATTTACGATGTACATTTTCAACCATAAACAGATGCATCCTCTTGTTCACTCCTCCTACACAGTACAATAGGTCCTATTTCTCATCATTTTCTGTGGGACTACCGAGCTCCTTTTTAAGAATGTTGTCGGAATTGAGGATAATGTAGTGTATCAGACTAGGAAATGCCAGGGTGATATATCTCAGTCGTAGCGTTGTGCATCCGCTCATCGGGAAGGACTGAAGGTTGAGGTTGGCCTGCTGGTATTGTCAAACATTTCAAAGCGGATGATGTTGCGTCTGGACGTAGCACTCAGCATTATGAGGACATATCAAAGTTCAATTGTATTTTATATAATCTAGTTTCAATTAATCAACATTCTAAGTATTCAACATTATATTTACACTGGTGTTCGCCTGGTCAGTTTCGATCTTCCAATTCCCAATGCGACGGTACCATTGTCGGCCTTAGAGTACATAAGTAGGTCAAACCGACGTAGTTCTGTCCATCATTTTCAATATAGCTTCTACTTCATAAAAGGGCGTTGATGAGAAGGTTTCTGATGAGGATGTGTACTTGACAAACCGTATCTATAATCAATATTATACGACATCAGGGTTAAAATGTCAGATATTTGCTCTGACCTTTGACATGGGACTGGTTTATACATATAAATGACAAAACTATTTGTCTGATTTGGAGTTTACGATGTAGCTCATTTGGTTGAATATCCACTCATTGATTCCGACCGCATCGTACATACCAACAATTGTTAACAAATGGGAGTATTCTTTCCTTGACGCGCAAAATTATAAAGACAGAACAATGGTTTAACTGGCGCTGAAGTATGGCTGCAGTGTTTAAAATACATATATTAATTGCAATTGTACACTGTATTACATGTACAGAAAAAATAGTTATTATTATTAAAGCCATATTACTAATGAAAGTTTCTAGGTATTAGTTTCATTTTCAGACACGAGTGGCAGGAACTAGTTCAATTTTCTCACCTCGAGCACTAACAAGCCGACAGTTACAGCGAGCGTCGTATCAGGAAGGTTGACTTTTAAAATTCTATAAGTTGCGAAACTCAATTTGTTATGCAGGATCATATACACAATTGATGATATATCTATAAATTTCAACACGGCACAATTTCCCATACTCGTAAAAAGCGTCAAGGGGGAAACCCAATGCACAGTGATCGTGTAATGATATGATCTATCAACCAGTCCGCTTGCTGGATACTGGATGCAAGTCGCATCGAGTTGTTACTTTACACATTGAGGTATATATAGTCACATGGAATACACCTGTCGGAAATACCAATGATCGTCATGAGGTATAGAGACTGGAAGCGATTATCAATACCTGAAGATAACATCTTTTCAAATAACCCTACAGAAGACATGATTCTCATATATTCTTATATTGGTTCCATGCCACCTGGTCATGCAGGACACAGCTGACACAAATCCGAATGTTCAGTTATTTCATCTTATTCGGTGTCTGAACCATTGACTACGAGTCAGGGACACATCTGCGTTTGGAAACCACCTTTTATAGACTTAATTTCAGAATCGTAAAGCTCACACTAATATACCTCTTATTAGATTCTCTCAGACAGTGGGAAGTGAGCAGTTATTGTATCAATCCGTCTCAGACGCTGAATGTAAGTACTTAACTGCGTGTAACATTATATCCGTGAATGATGAAGCCAATATCCGTCGGACCAGATGTCTCTCCTGTCCGCTGTGTCCATCAGATTGTGTAAGCTTCGTGTGTTCAATTGTCACATATAACAGTGGTGATGTATAACTGTCAGTATCAACTGCCACAAATAACCTTATATCATCTAGTACAATTTATCAATATTTTATCAATGTTACTTGATACAGCACAGCCTTCTTTAATAATATTACAATGTCATCATGTTGTATTCAAATGTAATAAACAAACGGGATCCAAGTTTTTGAAATAGTATATTGAGTTTTATTGGTTGACTCTCTTGGAAAACTAATTACGTGTTTGGAAGTTCAATGCGATTGTTCGTTAATTGGCTGATACAGGCACTAAGTGTTGCTGTGTCAATATGAGCTCATTCTCAGCAACCACATATCTGTGACAATTGTGTCAAATAATGTCATAGTCATAGAGGAAAATACATCTTCTTACCACAGAGGTTGCTCTACTACAAACTTCCATCCTACAATCTGATGCATATAGAGTGTATATCACGATTGATGCAAACTCCCCTAGTGGTGAAAGTTTCCAACAATATAATGGCCTTAATTTTATCTAGCCAAACATCGTTTTACATCTGCGATCGACGTCTGTTTTGTAAGAGATGTTAGTATCTATATAGATATGTGCGCATCAATCAGAGGAACAATACGGAAAGTACGGACCTATATGGTCGCGTGGAGCACTCAGTAGGGGCACCGAATGTATAATGCCTTTAGAGTAACATGCGAGTAGCGCATTGAGCAAGAATTAGTGCTTGAAAGAGTGTGCGATTTAAATATACACTATCTTTATAATGAAGAGACTCATTTCGACAGTATGGAAAACAAACTGTCTGAAACAAAGTCGCCGAGTACTTAGCCAAGAACGTGCTCCATATGCAGCTGAGGTTAGGATGGAAGAAGCGACTTGATTAACCTCTGGGAGACGAGCATGAGGAATATGGTAAGACTCATTTTGATGTTCAACCTAGGATCACTTTTATGTCCCTGGTGTGAATTGGAAATTTTAAAATATGTTAATATTCCATACTCAGCAAACTTGCTTTAACTACCATGATGACAATATCGTTGAAACGGAAAGGTGGACATCAACCACCACTTGTATTGTCAGAATATACCGTTTTCCTGAACCATTGTAAACCTGCAATTTATTTCCAAACACACAGGTAGAAGCTGTGCTATTCCTTCACCATAATGGTACAGATATTCATATCAGTGTTTAGGGTTACTATAGTCAAAGTTATATGCTCCATTAGGTGCTGGAATGTGTCTGTTGCTGCCACATGTAAATCTGATTGTGATCTTAATGTCATTGTTATTGTTACATTAGGATAGAAATATTGAAACAGCTAAATACTGTTCATACACCTGATATTTTAGAAAATTAACTACACATATATAGTACAGGAATGATACATACTATTTATAATAACCATCTGTCAGAATGATAAACCTTTTTTACTTTCAGAATGACTTTACTGACAATCATACAAATGTATAATGTCAGAGTTCAGAAGAGGCTCAAAGGAAGGATCATTTAGCCGATCCATTTCCATTTATTTCAGCTCTGAACGAAAAGGTTGTCAGTTACAATATCCTTTGGTTCAAATCAAACCTGTTTTGCTAAACATCATCAATCAATGTGTCGTGTTATAGGAAAATAAGAGATTGTCTATCTAAAGATTTGTTGTTTTTTTTAAGATAAGATAATAAGTTTGATATGTACAATTTGGTAAAATTCTATTAAAACTTGATTAGATAAATGTTAATCAAATCGAGTATGGCAAAGTAAAGTATTAGAAAATACGTAAGTTGTTGATTTCTTGTTAAACACTGCTTATATTGCTTTTTGATTTGAGAATTAGTTTGTCAAAGTCAGCATTCATTTCCTGCAGTATGATATAACAAGTCTACTCTGATTTCACTTCAGTGTTTAGGGCTGATAAATAATTCACTGGTTTCGAAAACATTGTTCTTGTTAAGCCCGTCGCTTCATTTCATTAGAGGTACACATAGGTATAGGTAATTACCAGCCACACACGTACAAGATGGAAGTTTTACAATTTTACAATCCGACTAACGGCCTCGTACTTTAACTATAATATTTCAGGGCAAAACTATACTTTATTACAAAACACATTGGGGTACAGCGAACTTTATTTCTTAATTAAAGATTGTATCAATGAAAGAATATTCTTTATGTTATCCCAAAAGACTGCTTCAGAATCGCGTTATCAGACCAATTGTTTCTGGTATTGGAACATTTATGACAAGCAGAAATAAAGCATTTGTTCACAGAAGGTGTCAATGGAGGAACATATCTATACCTGTTGTGGTCATCTTAAATTTGACGTAAGAATAAAGTCTTTTTCTCCAAATTGGTATTCATAATATATTCATATGCTTCTACATCTACCGAAAACTGCTTACCTTTCTCAGAATTTGTTTCTATATGTATCTAGTAGTTTTTATATTGATTGAGTGTTAAGAGTTTCCAAACGGGAGCAGACGTAGCGCCCGATTCGCACAGTTCAGCAATTCTTCCAGCATATTCAATATTGCCTCGTAGCATGGTTGGAGAGTATGATGAAGTGACCTCTGATAATGATTTATACAGAGCAGAACATTAACAAATCAATTTCCAATGACAAATATGGTAATATAGGAGGCCATTGGCGTATTTGAGGCTTGATTGATGTCTCAGGTTAAGCTTTAAATATGTCAATGAGTTTATTACTATTGTCACCGACTAGAAATAGGGCTATAACCAGAACAAGAAATATTGCTAATCCAGAGAAGAAAACGGTTACTGTGTGCTCCCATGTTACGTCCACCTTACATTGCAATTTCACATAAACGTGTACAATACCTGCTGTAATGTACTTACACGCATTAGCTGCGTGAATGCGAGTAAATAAACTTAAATGTTATCAAAGACTTATAAAAAATATCGTCAATATTACCTTTTATGTTGACGGAGGGGCACGATTATGGTTCCTTTAGCATCGGGAGAGATTGTATCATATTCTTTTTCTGTTTTGTTTTTGTGTGTTTTATTCATGTGAAAAAGACATTCCAATCATGTACATTGAGTGTGCATATTCTTCATTCAATTCACAGGTAACGGCTGAATAGTGTTCATGTTTTGTATTTATTTCGTTCTCAGACACGGTGACCATAGCATATATTCATAAACTAATAAGTTGCATCTTCCATATAGTAATAAGAATGTTGAACGTCATCATGATGTATTTAGATTAACTTTATTTTCATACGCTTATAAAATACTATTATATAGAAGAAAATATGTGTTCTGTGTCCTTATCAAGCGAAATTGCTAAAAATAGAAATGATAATATAATAATACCTTCCAGATATAATCGCACTATTTAGAACAATTATTCGTCAGTGTAATATTCACCAATTTAAACTGCTAAGAAATGAATGATCAGTATTTCTTCGAAGCTCGGCACATTGTAAAAGAAGGTTGAAGATGCTGTTACTGTCACAGTTGACATTAATGAGGGCACTAGAGGTCGGTTTTCATCCAGACTACTCATCAAGCTTTGTCCATTGAAACTTCCGTCGAATACATATTTCCTGTAATGGAAAAACAGAAATGAACACATGCTGTCACCAGAGAAAAATGGCAAAGCAAACATTAAGAATATGACGTTCTTTCATTAACAATCAATGATGATAAAAGGGCGTTGCTGGATCAACAGAGTGATGTCATACATTTTCAATGCTAATATCTATACATTAAGCTTAACAAACGATCATAAAATGTACATTTTAAGATAGCATAGTTTACGAATCTGCAACGTTTATTATAATTAGTCAATAACTTTATTAAATCTGTTCCTCATACACGACTGTTTATCCTTGAAATGACGCTTCACTTTACCAATCATATTCACTTCAAATTACTAAAGGTAAGGTTCAAATGATAAACTTTTATTGACTATCGTTTGTCATGTCTTTACAGTTAACACTAACGAGATTTAATCAGTAAGCCACTTTTACTGAAATTGACTTTTTTCAAAATCTCTGATTTTGATTGTTCATTGTGCTATCACTAGTGACTTTTGACTAAAGGACAGATACCAATGTTTGACCAGAGCTGATGGTTGCTTTTGCCACTCCTTGTTGATTGCGACTATATGGTACTAAAATTCAAATAATTCTCCTGTTATTCAATGGCAATAGTATTCAAACGTCCTCGGCAAGATTTCAATGCCTACATGTCGCCACGAATTGTTTAATAATATTTACCAATTAATAGTGACTTCCTTAAGCTTAACATCTACCTTAACTCACATCAAACATGTTTGTTCCCAGTAACTCAGAGTGTAGATGGCTCCTATAACGAAAACTATTATGATTGAATAGCATTAGGTTTTCTCGTGCCACATTTTGACGCGTAGGAGGTTTCGTATATAATTCTCACTATTGCTGTAATTGAGGTACATATGATATTGGTTGTGACAAGTAACTGTTCAATATTATCCCATATTTGTTTGTTTTCTCTGGCGAAAGATGTATCTGTGTTTCCAATGCATTAGCTTTATAACTTGTGCTGTGTTAATCATACTTGTGCTTGACAAGCACTGATGTCTATAACGTTCACGTTACTGTTCATAACATTATTGTGAAATTTAGCATGCTTAGTGCCAGTCGGAAAACATCTAGTAGGAACAGGCTGGTGAAACATAAATCGGGTCCTATTTTTCACATTCATTTGTCTCACAACCTTTGTCTTTGAATGGATATATCGTATATCGTCTTATGTTTAACAATTGGTCACTGTCGCAGGGCAGTTTCAAACAATTGAAAGGTGATTCAAATAAAATAAAATTGGTAATAAATGTATTATTACCCTGGTTCAATTATGAAACCCAACAAATGTATGAGATAAAAACTCGCATTTGATTCGTAAAAGTAATACATGTGTACATGTAAGACACATTTGTTTCGAAAACTTAGTTCGTTTCATTATTGTTTGTGTTTTTCCCAGAGCGAATTTGGTTTTAAAGTATTTTCTGTTTTGAATCAAACTTAGTCATTATGATTACTTTTAAGAATGATTTTGAAATGTGTAATTACATCTGTTCGTCTCTTGTTTGCTATTCTGTCAATGTTAATACCTTCATAAAATCAGTGTCCTGTACAGAAATTTATTCATTTTAATTGCATTATACGCTACTAAACAAATATCATTCAGATAACAAGCAATGGACGAGTGCAAAAGGTAACCAGTAAATTAAGTCATTTGGCAATACGCAATTAAGCATGGTATGTCGAAAAAGACTCATTCGAAGTCTTTACCAGCAAGTGATCGAAGCCGCGTGAGATCCAATGGGATCTGATGTTACATTGTTGTCAATCTAGGTGCTTGTCCAACTCTTAGAGGCTTCACCATAAATCGATGACTTCATGTCCCTATCTAATTAGTTAGAGATACTGAAATCGTTGTGCTGAACGCTTTTCTCTGTAAACTGTTATTCTCTTCCCCAATTCCCAATACATTGTATATGAATGTAAATATAACATAAATATTTTATCATTTAGTCTAAGTTACACAGCATAATGTATTTAATATCGATTATTATCATGCTACCATTAATATTATTATCAAAATACGTTCATGTTATTATCACAATACAATTAAAATTTGAGTATCGTCCTACAAGGCTGACGTCTATGAATAGAATGTTGAACTTTTCCCTGTCAAGATGTTGTCATTGACCATTTTCATATCAACTGGATTCTTAATGAATCACACGTTGAAGGTTAAAACTAGCATGGTTCTAGAATCCGTACTGTTTCCCGACATTATCTCTTTTTGGTTACTAATAGTATAATAATTACTGCTAATATTAGTGTACCTCATAGTTTCATCCCTTGCAATCAACTGTGTATTTTTGCAAACTGTTATTACCAACATGGGTGCAATTTATGTTAATACGTTTCACCTAATTCTAATCCATCCTGACAGCTGAAGATGACTTAAATGTTCAGATTGGTCCTCGTCGTCAAGTCGATAGGACATTTACATAACATTACTACTTTGAAACAGTTTTGTCGGATGTTATATTGGCTTTTATACTTTAATACCTTTTTAAATTATACTTTTAAATTTTTGAACATTTTCGTGTTTGAATCTGAAGGAGAAAGTTTTGATTTCAGAACCCGTATGCTGTTATCTTGGCAACTTGATGGTATCCAATAAATACATTAGAGATTAATGATATAAGAAACATGTAACATAATGTTATTATTTAGGTATGACCTTATGCCCCTATTTCACTACGAGCCGAATTATCACGAATAGCCACAAATAGGTGATTGTATAAATTCTTAAACTTTCGACAATTCGTGAACAGCAATTTGACTTCTACGAAACGTTTACGAAAATTCGTCGATTATCATGCTGAAACCATACTAAACAGATACGAATTATTTACAAAATATGTACGAATTGTACGAAATAATTACGAATTATCTACCATAGTTGACGAATGTGAACATTTTCTCTTACGTGATAATTCGTGACAATTCGGCTCGTAGTGAAATAGGGGCATTCGTTACTGGTCAGATATCCATTGTCTTCACATGAGACAAAATCGGTAGTGTCCTCGGAAGTAGTGTGAAACAGTAGACTGATATTTATATATTGATAACTATTTTCGACTCTATCAATTTTAAAGTTGAGTCAATAACAACTACATATCAAATTGTATATACCACTAAGGAATGTATTATTCTAATAATATTATATTATGCATCTTAAACGCTGTGTTCTAAATCGGTATGTTAATTTACACCACTAAATTTAGGACCAGTTTGTTAATGCCCTGAAGAAACGTGAATAACGTAACGATTTGTGAATACCGATGTATAGAAATGTAATCATATTTCATATGTAGCAGCAAGCATTAATGTCATTAGGATCGATGGAAGGAATTATGCAATAGATGCAAGTGTAGTTTCCTCCGATTTGTTTATTTATTCAAACTCCCTGTTCAATGTCTTTACTAAAAATTCACTCAAGCCGATTACATGCCAGGGTTTATATGTGTTGACTTTAAGAAAACTTTATTTAAGCAGTGTTATGATATATTTGTACCAAATGGTGGCCTTGCAATGTTACCTGAAACTTTGTCTGATCTCTTTCAATGACCGCCAAGGATATGTTTACAAACCCTTCCAAACAACAAGTCATTCTCTATACATTAAGTTTGTCTTGTCACAATATTTGTCATATACTCTGCAAGTTATTTCAGTGCAATGTGTTGCTGTGATGAATATGCCATGACTCGAAACTTGATGAATTTTGCATTTAGCTGTACAGAGAAGACACAGATCCATTACAAAAACTTCCATAAACTCAACGTAAGGGATGCTTATACGATTGAATTTTTTCGATTACTACAGTTAATACTCGATACTATTTGTTACTAAAACTAGTTAATGATTTAGTACCACATTGGTGATAAAATGAAGTTTAACACCTCCTCCTTCACGAGTTTTAACACATCCTTTGATGTAGGAGGAAGTTTAGAGTTATCCTTTATATCAAGCGACATGGTGGACATGCTGTTGTAACTGTTACTTAGTAAATATTGCAGTATACATATTAAACCAGATTATATTGAGTGTTAAATCAAATGCAGCTGATTTTTGGAGTATCACTTCACAACTCTAGGAACATATTTTCTTTCTGTTTTCTTTTTCCAGATCGAAATGCCGTATTTATATATAATTCAAACTTGTTTGTTGTTTGACTGAGTCAGACAGTCCAGATAAAGAGGACTGAAGTGTTAGCAAAAGTTTCGGTTTCGTCTTTGCTGCGTAATGTATTTGCACTGGTTAACTGCAGGTCCATAACTGTCATCTGATAAAACATCAATTGGAGTGATGGATGCATCTGCTGTGAAATAAAACACATTTTCAATTAGAGAGCTAATGGCTTGAAGAGACGGAGACAAATCTTCGTTTCAGAGATTTCACTACTTTCTGTTCTGTGTGTTAGAGTAGAATGCATTAACAGGGTCAGCATGACCAATATTCCAATATTGGAATTGCACAGATACAGATTGAAAGATACATTAATATGACATTCATAAATTATTTTCTTTTTTTAACATTTCATTCTACATAAACATGTTATCTTTCATGTTTTGCAATATACACATGTATGTTGTTGGGTTATTATTATCGTTTTTGTTCGTATTCTTTCATTTTCATGTAAACCTTTTGTTAAAAGAGCTGTACATGTATGTATAGCTATGTCAATGAAGCATGTATTTTGTGCAGGAGGTCTCTACTAATGTAATGTAATCTAGTATCTTGTATTAAAACATTATTTTGTGTATTAAATTGTGCCATTAAAATGGTGTCCTCAGTTTAATGCCTCTTTGCAAAAGTTCACCACTATCGTTATCGTTACCACATATTCCTGATGATTTTACATTGTTTAAGCCCTTTTAATGTCAGGATTTGCATAGGGAATCGAATATCTATTGAATTGTAGTGATGCATCTATGTCAAACATATGACAAACGAGTTTCACCCCTTCTCAACGTTCAATGGCCTCACATTTAAATCAATGGATAGATGTCTGTCAGTGACTGTAAACATAACGTATGTTTACTAAACCTCTCGCCATCATCATCTCTATCCTCTCGTAGACCTGTTCAAAACTTGCTATTTGAAAGTAAATGTTGACCAAACATTCATATAATAATAGATACGAATCATGCTGAATATGTAGTCGAGACACTAGTCATTGTTAACGATCATAAATGTTTAATCTTTGCTCTTATTTGATTCTCACTAGAAAATATCCTTCCAAATGACGACGTTTATGCTTACATGTTTTCACTTCTGAATACGCAGGCAAGTCCTAAAGCAATTTCGAAATAGCTCATCTAATAAAAAGTATATGTATAGACATATATATACAACACTAATAATAATCAAAGACGTTTAGGGTATATATCTCATGCTAACACAATTTCATAGAAAAGAAACCGGAATACCTGTTTTTGTCAGAGAAATGCGTTTTTTTTGTACTTACAATGCGTACACCGGCATATGAGGAAAGGAAATTGTTTTTTTATGTTATAAAGGAAGCAAGATGTGCCCATATTTATGTGTTTTTCAATGTGTTTTGAAAGAGTCATCATGAATGATGTTCTTGAGTACATAAAATGCACGATCTCACAGGAAAACATGCCGCGCCGTCGTGAATACCAGTGATATGTATCATGTGCTATTGGATCTTCTTCGTATATATATTTCATACAGTCACTTGAACTGAAACAATCATTTGGCCCCGACATGTAGAGGGACTAGCAGATTCGGATATGTTTTCCGAAATATAGCTAAGATTGTTTTATGACAGTAAACATTCTAGAAGTTAAAGTAATGAAAAAGCAAATCACCATCATCATTAATATCAGGAACGAATTTCCGTGTAAATACAATACAAAAAGGTTTCCAGAATATAATCTGACTATTTAGAACAAATATTCAACAGTGTAATATTACAAAATTTGAACTACAAAGAAAGTAATGAAAATATTGATCAGTATTTCTTGAAAGCTAGGCACATTTGTAAAAGAAGCTTGAAGATGTTGCTAATGTCACAGTTGACATTAATGAGGGCACTTGAGGTCGTTTTTTATCCAGATCCATTACACTTTGGTCCTTTGGAACTTCCGTCGAATATATATTTCCTGTAATGGAAATACAGAAATGAACAGATGTTGTCATCAAACAAAATGGCAAAGCAAACATTAAAGATATGACGTTCTTTCATTGACAATCAATGATGATAAAAGAGATTTTCTGTATCAACAGAGTGACATTATACATTGTCAATGCCAATACATGTATCTTATTTGCATTTATCTTTAAAAAACAATAATAAAATATAGATTCTAAGATAGCATAGTTTTCGAATCTAAAACTGAATCTGAAATATGTTTTCAATTAGTCAACAACTAATTAAATCTGTGCCTCACACACATCTGTTTTTCCTCGAAATTACGTTTCACTTTACGAATTATATTCGCTTCAGATTTACTAAAGGTAAGGTTTAAATGACAAACTATCATTGACTATCGTTTTTTCCATCTCTTTCTGTTTATACATTTTTTCTTTGTAAATTTTCTAAAATAGGATCATTTTGACACATTGATATATACATATGGAAAAAAGTAAAGAACCCCCAATATTCCAAACTGAAATGTGATATTGTTGGCCTTAATATGACTGCATTAATCACTCTCAACATGAGAAAAGTTGATTTTGTGACACTTTTAATTCAAAGGAAAATAATTCAAGTAGACATTTGGAGCAATTAGGACTGAAATTGTAATGGTACTGATTTTTCACCGAAAATAACTATTGTCCTTGTAACTAAACATTTAAGTTTCAGATGTCCAATACATCAATTTTGTATCCATTTACTTTCACACATCAAAATATATTTTATGGTGCAAAATAAGGAAGCAAAATGCTTGGTGAAATGTCATCTTTTTTTCAACAATTATTGAAAACATTTGGTAAAAAGGCTATAAAATTCAAATGTTAATGCTAATGCATTTTTTATTCTGTCCAGTTCACAATTAAGAGCGGTCATTACAGTTAACACAAACCAGATTTCGTCAGTGGACCACTTTTGCTGACATTTGGGACTTTAATGGTTCATAGTGCTTTACAAGTGACTTTTGACTAAAAGACCAGTTGACTATTCACTTTCATTTCTCAGTTCAATGTAACATGTTATCCAAAAGGTGCGAAACGTTATGTGAATGAATTTTTAGACGTGAAAATAAATAAAAATAATAATAATAATGAGGATACTTATATCGCGCTGAACTCCACAACTCAAAGGGCCATGCTCAAAGCGCTACACACATTATTACCCTGGTGTAAGGATATACCCTTCCGAATGAGTATCTAAAAGAGCTGTAATATCGATATCGATTCAGTATGTTGCATCTACTGGTATACGTCAGGCTTGTACGAGCGTAAGTCCTATTGTCCTATATGTTTGTGCTATTTAAATACATAAACAACTTTTCAGTTCATGTTTCGTAGTTTTCAGAACATACGTGTTGAAGTGTACTACGTGTACGAGGTCATTCATAGCATTGGTCGCCTTTAGAAGGATATTTAGAAGTCGTACACACAAAGACAGGACGATGTTCTTGGTAACAACCTCTTTAATGGGAACATACACGAGGTTTCGGAGAATATGCTCAATCCTTCATCAGGTGGAATGTCAGGAAATAACAAAATACGATACATTTATATAGCAAAAGAAACAATGGTGAGGAAACTCAATCAGGGATCCCTGAGTTTCCTCACCACTTTTGAGTTTGCTACTGCCTATTGTCGATGCACAGTTGCTGTGACAAAACCGGTGCAAATTGCATCTTTCTTTTATTACAGTGCCACAGGTTGATGTTGCCACTCATTGTTGATTGCGACTAATGTGGTACTAACATTCAAATATTTCCCCTGTTATTCAATGCTATAGCACTCACACTTCCTCATCACGACATTTTATATGTCGCCACAAATTGCTTATTAAAATAGGGACTTCCTTAAGCTTACCATCTACCTTAATTTACATCAACATGATTGTTCCAAGTAACTCACAGTGCAGATTGCTCCTATTACGAAGACTATTATGATTACATTTAAGCGTAGGAGGTTCCATATATTCATGCCTCTAGTGGTATAATTGAATTACAAATGACATTAATGATATTGGTTGTGACAAGTAAATGTTCAATATTGTCCAGATGTTTTTTACTTTTTTTCTGGAGAAAGATGTAGTTGTGTTTTCACTGCACTAAGTTTTGGTGTTCAGATCATATTGCGGCTCTGTAAAGCACTGATGTCTTTAACGTTTACATTACTGTTCATAAATGTGTTATGACATTTACTATGCTTTGTGTCAGTCTAAAAGTATCTAGTAGGAACAGGCAAGTTATGATAATACCCATATGGTAAAGCATAACTCGGGTCCTATTTTGCACATGTCACATATATGTCTCGTAGCCATTGTAATTAGTAATTATGATATATTTGGCGATTGGGGATGAATATGCAAGCTGAGTGAATTTATTTGTAGTGTCAATATGGTGTATTGGAACATATCAAAGCCAAATCAAATTTTATGAAACACAATCGATACACCTTTAAGAGCTTATTAAAATAGAAGAACATTGGTAATAAATATGTTATAAGAAACGAAGATGTGTCATGCATCAATTACAAAACCCATTTCATTCGTAAAAGTAATACATTTGGACCTTTGTTTTCGATAAAATTATCTCGTTTCATTTTTGTTTTGTGTTTTTCCAAGAGGAAATTTGTTTTTTAAGTCATTTTCCGTTTTTGAATCAAATTTAGTCTTAATCATTACTTTTTAAAATGATTTTGAAAAGTATAATTGCATGTTTTCGTCTATGGCATGCTTTTCTGTCAACGCAAATAAGTTAATGAGCATGGCTATATCGAACAAGTCCTTATCCACAGTTGTTTTTTGATGACCGAAGACGATAGTGAGATCCAAGGGATCTGATGATACATTGTTGTCAATCTAGGACTTTGTCCAACTCTTAGAGGCTTCACCACAAAATCAATGACAACATGTCCCCCTCTAATTAGTTAGAGATATTTCCAAACCCAATACTGAAATCGTTGTGCTAAACGCTCTTCTCTGTTAACTCTTATTCTCTTCCCTCATTTCCAATGAATAAAATATGAATGTAAATATAACATAATTATTCTTATTATATAGTCTAAAGTAAGAAAAGTATAATTTGTTTAATCAATATATAAACAATATGAGTATCGATAAATATCAAATAAGAAAATTAAAGGTCTCTTTTCATAAATATAACCATGAATGTTCGTGCATATTCTGTCACGCACAGTAACGTTTGTTAAATCTCTCACAAGCTCACCTCTTTCTGTCCTAATCTCATAGTCGCTTAGTTAAATCCTGACTTTCATTGTTCACTCAGGGGTGAAATTGACCATGATTTCATATCAGTCTGAAGGAATCTCACGATACGTTTCACAGCAGTCTGGGAGAGTCTGAACGCTATGACACTGAAGTAGATAACTGTCTGCTCACCACAGACCCTAGCAATATGTTTTTACAGCTATTTAAATGAAGTCATTAAAGGGACAGTAGCACGTTTTTTTCGCTGAAATAAGTCGATGAAATTTATTTGAAAAATAATTTCAACAATAGTAAAACAGCCTTCTCTCTTTGGAAAATCAAGTTAAAATGAATGTACATGGTTCCGTAAAGCCACGGCTATCGTTTTTGTCATTCGAAATAATAAAATGTGTTCACAATAAAATGGCCGCCATGCAATTTTTGCTTTATACGCAACACCGTTATTACCACTACGGATAATTGGTTTGTGTAATAAGATGTTTTACCCTCTAAAGTAAATATAAATGACATAAAATATCATTATAAATGGGAAATTTGAAAAAATAAAATTTGCAAAAAACGTGCTATAGCGCCTTGTCTTAGTACTTTCAGTACATGGCTCAGTAAAGTCATTGGCATAGTTTTTGTCATTTGAAATAATAAAAATAAAATGGTTGTCATGCAATGTTTGCTTTAAACGCAACACAGATATTACTACTGCGGATAATTGGTTTGTGTGATAAGATGTTTTACCATCTATATAAAATCTAAATGATACAAACTATCATTATAAACATGACATTTGAAAAAAATTAATCTGGAAAAAAACGTGCTACAGCCCCTTTAAAGGAAATATTACTGTCTTCTTCCACCCGATAAAAGGGTAAGTATTGTCAACTGGGCACTATCTGATATGGTTTATAGAATATTCGAGTTCATTCTCAGCCATCAAAGTCTCGTGGCGTCTTGACGTGACCTAGCACCAGTATCAAGTATCAGGTGTTTCCTTTTCTTCAAATTGGAAAAAAACAACATAATATAAGATGTTGATCGGGCAGATAACTTAATGTAACTGTTTCTAACATAGTGATACTGATGTTCTGTGCAGTTCAGACTTGTACCAAATCATTTCCAAATAAATGTGTGTTCTATTTGATGATTTTCATTTTAAAATCTTTGCAAATTGAATTATTCTGCGAGCAGACAAATAAGTTAATACTTTATATGTTGTAATGAATTGTCTACTAGCATTATCAGTTGCATTACACGTTTGATATATATTTCCTTAATGCAATATTTGTTTTCAATTTTCAAACTGGCATGTGCAATGTTTTTATTTGGCGTAGCGTTCATGTCAGGAATTGAACTCAATGTTACAAACGTTACAAACTCTAATCTTGATGTCACACTTCTGTGAAAACGTCTGCCTTGAAATGTGAACTCAAATCAATGAAAAGATGTCTGCTGGAGATTGGTAACATTAAATGGTGTTCAGAAGCATACTGTTTCTGAATACGTCTCTATTAGGCTTAGGACCATGGAAATGGTTTTCACGTTGATCGCCATGGCAATAAGTTTGTATGGTATTTGAATGTGTGAATTATTTTCAAGGGCCACCGTGTCAGTGTTTGATACTTTATCAGTGTGATGAATAGTGTGATTGATAGATTTATTAAATGTGATATAGATTGTAACTTCTTTATTCTCTGATGAAGTAGCAGATAGCTCACAAACGCTCTGTGTACATGATACAGAAGTTTTAATCCATACCATACGCTAATTACACTTTCTCAAAAGGTTTTTGTAAAAGTTCTGTTTATCCTTTACCTTATCTGATATAAAATTTTAAAACAAAAAAGGAGCTTTTTCATGTATTGCAATAAAGGTCAAAAGCGTCTTGATGATCAGCAAATTTGAAGACATTGGGTGATACGGTTAATAAGATATAAAGCATTAACAAGAATTAGAAAAGTGTTCAAAGTGTTCTGGTGACCTTAAAAATTAAGTCAGGGTCACCAGAATCGACTAGTGTCTGCGTCATGCCATAATTTACGCCGACAACAAATGTGAAGACTCTGGATGCGACGCTTCATGATAGCGCGTTAAAGGATAGATACAATGACATATGGTATTGGATTCATTAAAATGGGATGTCAATTTGACAATTGCTCGATTTTAAATTTCTGAAATCGGTCCATAAATTACTTATATATGGCTTTTTAAAACAACGCCTAATTTAGCCCCGGCGACCAGAATGAAAGTCTGCGAGGGTGTGGCCCGTGAAGGGATGACTTCTGTGACGTATCTGGAGGAAGGTCATTATCGCTTATAGTCATAATTCAACGTAATTTCTCAACATTTTGATTGTTAATTTCACAAAGAAATCTTCAACCAACCTAAATTTCCCATATATCGAATGTTTAGCTATCAACTAGGTAACGGCGGAGTAGCTGTCCAGCCGGCACCATCTGTCGCTTATCACAGTCACGCCTCAGTGAGCATTTTCAAAATGAATCGCCCACCTAATTCCGGTAGTGTTAAAATAGGTTGATTAAAATCGTCTTAATTAAAAATTGCAAGTGTATATTGTCTCGATTTTATTCTCCATTGATTCCGATATACAATATGCGTAGAGGTAATCATCTGTCATTCTTGAGAAAAATGCATTTCATCAGATCTTTAACAAGAGTGGGACGGACGTACGGACGGATGTCGCTTAATACATGGTCCCCTGTTCCGCGTTGCGGCGGGGGACAAAACACAGGACTATAACGATAAGGATTAATGGCTTAATCCTTAATAAACAATATGCGTTTCTTAAACACTGATTCCTCCATGTATAGCCATAATACTGTTCTCAGAGTACATCTATGTACTCCATGTATTGCTATTACATTATGTGAATGATCAGTTTAAGTAAACATGTATGCAAGGTCTACTATCACTAATTTAAGAAAAGTTAAGACCAAGGTTAAAGTTTTTGAAAATGCTCCCTGCGCCTAGGTCAAGGTCAAAAGATACCAAAATGATGCTATAATCTTAAAAGATACACATGTTAAGTTTCAAGGCCTATCACTGACCAAGCAAAGTGTATGGTCACGGTTAAAGGTTTTCGGACACACGGACGGACAGACAGAAACGGATAGGTGAGAAAGATAATCTGATTCGGGAAATAAAAAATAATCTACTGTTACAGTGTGTACGATTATTGCACAATTTACTACAAAACCGAATTTTCTTATTTGTGTAGAAACTATTACTTAATGTAATTTCTTCATTGGAGGGTGTTAACTAAAATTTTCTTAGCAGTCTGTGAAATACGTTATTATTGTGGATTATCATGTTATATTTTTACATTTTGTTCAAACAGATTTTGATAATCATATTCAATTCCATTTTAATATCCTCTCCATTTGACAGATCTCTGTAATTATCTCGAAGCAGTTTAAATAACAATACATCACGTTCAAAGGGAAAGAGATGCCTTTCACCAATGATTAGATGAAGCACTAGCAGTGAGAGAGAGAGAGAGAGAGAGAGAGAGAGAGAGAGAGAGAGAGAGAGAGAGAGAGAGAGAGAGAGAGAGAGAGAGAGAGAGAGAGAGAGAGAGAGAGAGAGAGAGAGAGAGAGAGAGAGAGAGAGAGAGAGAGAGAGAGAGAGAGAGAGAGAGAGAGAGAGAGATTCACCGATGTGGGTCCCTATGGCTTTCTCTATTGGTTTATGAAACCAAACATGTGTTTTGTAAAATACATAATACAAATGAACTAAATATAATATCCACTACAAGCCTTTACACTTGTCTTGAGGGTAATACGGACTGATGTACTATCTTTGAATCAGAACCTACTCTGGACGAAGAGCTGTTGCAACGTGTGTACGTATTGTTCTTGTACACTGTGAGATCTTTGGAAAATGTCAGCAAATAAAAAAACAAACAGTATTTTACTGTAAGGCAAGATAAATACTTATTTCAAATATACAAAATATGACATCAACAAAATCACATTGTATGTTAACTACGTTATTGTTAAACCGGATCCATAGCGCTCATAAGAAAACAGTTTCATTTTCAAAAAATCAAATGACGCACATATCTAATTACTCAAAATTAACATTACTCGCACATATCAACTTCCAAACGCAAGGCATAACTCTTGCAAGTCTGCATTACTGACTGATTTAACCCTTGCGGTATTTCCCTCGCTTTCTTGTGTCGAGGCAGTGAATCGCTGCACTGGAAATGCATAGCGGGCCTGGATTTCTAAACACAGATTTCTTAAGGAAATACTGCAAGGCCTAAATCAGCCAGTAATGGAGACTGGCAAGAGTTATGCCTTGCATTTGGAAGTTGCGCACATATGTGCTCACAAACATACTGAAATATTATTTATTAAATATGTCCTCACAAACATACTGAAATAGTATTTATGAAATATGTCCTCCCAAACATACGGAAATATTATTTATAAAATATGTCCTCACAAACATTCTGAAATATTATTTATAAAATATGTCCTCACAAATATACTGAAATATTACTTATGAAATATGCCCTCACAACCATACTGAAATATTTTTTTTTTATAAAATATGTCCTCACAAACATACTGAAATATTATTTATGAAATATGTCCTCACAACCATACTGAAATATTTTTTTATAAAATATGTCCTCACAAACATACTGAAATATTATTCATAAAATATGTCCTCACAAACATACTGAAATATTATTTATAAAATATGTCCTCACAACCATACTGAAATATTATTTATAAAATATGTCCTCACAAACATACCGAATATTATTTATAAAATATGTCCTCACAAACATATTGAAATATTATTCATAAAATATGTCCTCACAAACATACTATAATATTATAAATAAACTATTTCCACACAAACATACTGAAATATTATTCATAAAATATGTCCTCACAAACACACAAACATATTCAAATATTATTTATAAAATATGTCCTCACAAACATACTGAAATATTATTTATGAAATATGTCCTCACAACCATACTGAAATATTATTTATAAAATATGTCCTCACAACCATACTGAAATATTATTTATAAAATATGTCCTCACAAACATACTGAAATATTATTTATAAAATATGTCCTCACAAACATACTGAAATATTATTTATAAAATATGTCCTCACAAACATGCTGAAATATTGTTTATAACATTTACATGTAATCACATGCAAGGAAAATATCCTTCTCTGTACAAATTGATATGTTCAGTCAGATCATAGTTTTATCAGTTTAATCATTCAACTGTTGGTCCATTCTCACCTATCAATGTCCCCACAGGTCTTGATAATGTTAGACCTCAACACCATGTGTCAATGAGAAGGTATTTGTTTCCTGTTATCATAATTGTTAAAATGCCATACAATACTTGATAATGTACGTGATACAAATGACTCTGAAATAATTCCTTCGTACAAACCAATAGGACATGCTTTAAACCCATTTGTCTGTTATTTTGTTATGTTTTTGTTTCGGAAATGATTGTATCTTTTGATTTTCTTCACGAAAGAAAGTAATATATATCCTTCATGTTTCAGTTACGTGAACAAACCTCATACATTATTCACATTCAGAGTTTGAGTAACATTTAATGCCATTGCAGCCGAGAACATTTAAATAATACACAGAAGACATAAACAACTTTAAAAACAAAACTTAAATATGATCATTCCAATATGCATCTTTCTTTTTCTTGTTTACAACATGCAACAGGGAATAAATGATTGAAGCAATGCAGGATTCCTAAATAGTTCTGCACATCGTTTCTATATTGACAACAGGAACTTCTATTAACGTTCTTCACATTAGTTTATATATTGACAACAGGAGCTTCTATTAACGTTCTTCACATTAGTTTCTATATTGATAACAGGAGCTTCTATTAACGTTCTTCACATTAGTTTCTATATTGACAACAGGAGCTTCTATTAACGTTCTTCACATTAGTTTCTATATTGACAACAGGAGCTTCTACTAACGTTCTTCACATTAGTTTCTATATTGACAACAGGAGCTTCTCTAACGTTCTTCACATTAGTTTCTATATTGACAACAGGAGCTTCTACTAACGTTCTTCACATTAGTTTCTATATTGACAACAGGAGCTTCTATTAACGTTCTTCACATTAGTTTCTATATTGACAACAGGAGCTTCTATTAACGTTCTTCACATTAGTTTCTATATTGACAACAGGAGCTTCTACTAACGTTATTCACATTAGTTTCTATATTGACAACAGGAGCTTCTATTAACGTTCTTCACATTAGTTTCTATATTGATAACAGGAGCTTCTATTAACGTTCTTCACATTAGTTAATTTTC
Source organism: Gibbula magus (assembly GCA_936450465.1). Lineage (NCBI taxonomy): Eukaryota > Metazoa > Mollusca > Gastropoda > Trochida > Trochidae > Gibbula > Gibbula magus. The sequence continues at coordinate 2,293,229 of OW388305.1, forward strand.
CAAAATACATTCTTCACATTTGATACTTTAAAGTCGCTGTAGCACGATTTTCCTACTGAAATAAAGTGCTCTCACAAAAATATAAATAAATGTTACAAATTGTTACATAATACCCCCGAATCATTAAAAGAAGATCTAAAACGAATGTACATGGTTCGGTTAAGCCACACGAGTCCCTTTCCCATCGAGCGGAAATGTTAAGGTGTTAACTTTAAATGGCTGCTTGAAGGAAGTTCAAGTGGTCTGACTGATGTAGCGATATCTAAGCACTCGAATTTGAGTTTTAAATATGGTACCATGATGGAATGAATAACCATCATGCTGCCAGAATTCTTAAATTCTCACGAGAGTTACAAATCTACCTCTCACACTGAAGAGTTCCACACCACTGTCGCTTTATACGTCGCAGCAATTCTGTTCAATGCCGATAACCATTTTAAATGGAGCAATATGTAGATTGTCTATTGTCTGTAGTTTATCCTTGTAATTCGTTCAACCATTTCTTCCACATTATGATGAAATTCTAAAACCAAGAAGCGTAAATTGAGGTTGCGTCCAATCCATGTCTGTAACTAACTTCGCTACGCAAGGGATAACTCGCACCAATACTGGCCAATTTAAGCTTTGCAGCATTTTCGTCACTTTTCCGTGCTAAAATAACGAAGCGCTTGACAGAAATGCTCTGTGAGCTCTGATTCCGTAGGTCGGAAAACCGAATGAAATGCTGCCAGGCGTAATTTGGCCACTAATGGAGTTATGTCGTACAACGGGAATTTGTTTATAACGAATACCAATATATATTTATGGATGAATATTGCTTTGACCTGATCCATATTACTGTTTTTTCAATCTTCCAGAGAAGATGAGTGTTTCTGTAGCGTATCGATAGTCGCCTTGAAGCTTTTGTCAGTCCCAGTCAGTAGTGTTGTATTGTCAGCAAATCGGGATACTCAAGACCATGTATGTAAGTGGTCACACTGCTTACCTTCTGGACGTTATGCTATTGCATAGATTATTTTTCGAAAACCTTTACCAAAACCTTTATTAATCACTGTTGACCTTTATTACGTGAGAGGGTCGTGAGATAAATGAATCACTGCCTTTTTTGTACCTTCCACTGTGGTAGTTCTATCTAAAGTTCTGTTATATTTGGAAGCATCAGAGACAAACAAATCTTGTTTAAATTAATGTTATTATATTATTATATTATTCAATTACATGGCATTGTAATTGACATATTTTGGCATGGTTAATTCAATTTCAACCCTCAGTTCAATATCCGATGAAACTGTCATAGTGTCTTTAAAAGGCTCTCTCAAACGTCTTCAAGCTGTTGAATGTTCTTAATGTCAGGGCTTATACAGGAAATCGATGTCAATTTCAAGAATGCCCTTTTAGCGGTACTCTAATGTCACACTTCTGTCAGCCGACTGCCGTCCCATGCTAACATTTAATTTCCTCACATGAAAATCAATGAATAGATGGCTGTTGGAGATCGCAACCTCTGTTTACCAAACTTATCGACTGTTAGTCTCTGTCTACAAAGTTGTTCAAATCGTTTATTCTCTGTGAACTTGTTTACTAGCTACAGAAATACAGTGATAGAATCTGTAAGTTTGACAATTGAGTCCGTCATTTAAAGTTGTAATTAATAAGAAATTCAGACAGAATTTAAGCGATGATATTCCTTCTGAATGGACTGAACATGGTCGTGTGACCGTATACATTGCCAAGACGGGACCTTGAGGTTGACTGTTATAGTCGCCCTACTTTGAGGGTTATGCACTATAACTTCCAGGACTACTTTATCGCTCAAGAATTGCGTAGTTAGCTACCGCAATCACATGTTACCTCATATTTCGAATGAAAATATTCAAATGAGACATAATATGTATATTGTAAGTCGTTAGTAAGGTTAATACAGTTCGGTGAACAATGACTTAAGTACTTTGGCAACATTTCCCGTTGAATACGTTTTGCAAGTGGTGTCACATGTGGTGTGGTGTTATTGTGGGTAGAGTTAAGCGTATTATCAAAGTACAGACATTTAGAAGTTAAACTGTCACCAATCTCCATCATTTATGCCAGTTTAATCGCATATTTCAAACCGCTTGTAAGCCTGTGGACAACCGCATTATGAATTGAATATGTATCACGTGTATTTCAATGCACATGACATCCATATATATATATATATATATATATATATATATATATATATATATACATATGAAAATACAATTGTCGAAGAAAAAACGATGATTTATTCATAATTCACTAGCATGCTTTCGACCATCACGGGTTTCATCAGGTGAATGATCATCGTGATTACTTCGACAATTGTATTTTCCTATATGAGACCTGAGGGTTGGACAAGTTTGAACTGAATTTTGTTATATATATATATATATATATATATATATACACACACACACACATATATCCAATATGATGGTCTTCTTTAAAGGCTGTGCAGCATTTATCTACACATTTATAGAAATAATCGTATAGGGAGACAATTAAAATATGTTTCTATTATAACAGGTTTACGTATTTGCGTGATTTTTTGTTGAGCAAGAACTACTCTTGTATATTTTCAGATTTAAATTATAATCCAGTCTAAAAGTCTAAAATAAATTCCTGTAATGTCTTCACATGATGTCATTCAATCATTCAAGAAACAAACACTGGTTCTAGGTTACAGCGAGGCCCTCTCCGAGACGTACATCACTTGCGTTGATTTCATGCTACCACTCTGATTTCCGGTATTTGCCCAGTGGAATTGCTCCATCAGCGATCCAACAACTGGTAGGGCCATGACATACTGTCCGCATTGAGCCTTTAATTACAGACGATTAGCTGTATCTGTGTGTTTACGAACATTGCAAACTGTAGCAATTACAGCGCACTTCTCCGTCGAGATGAAGATCCAGTATACGTTTCTTATTTACAACCAATTAAATTCAGCAAGAAAAGTGAGCTTTTGTCAAAAGAATTTAACCATGTAAGGCCACATACAATATATCTTGTTCTAGTTACCACTAACATGGGACCCCAACATTTAACGTTTTTATGTTTTTTATTTTAACGCTCGAAAAAAATCGAAAATCAGCTTTCGTATTTTGAGAATTCCAAGTTTTGATTTTTCACAGAAAAAGCGCGTCACTGCGTTTTTTTTATGACAAGTCAAAATGCACCCATATTAGTTTGTAAAAGTGATGAAAAACAAGACGTTTTGTTTATGTTGCCTTACAGCTCTCCTTTCAAATGAATTTTTATCGTAAAACACCAAAACGTTGCATGTTTACACATCGAGCTAATAAACTTAATTTAAAATGCTATTCTAAGTACGCTGTGGTGAACTGATTCTGTAAATGACCAGAAATAAGTTCCCTGAAGTATGTACATTTGTAATGTTGAACATTATTTTCACAAACAACTTTTTAACAGTATTTTTTCGGACATGATCTACTTTTGTCGTAACGCATACGGTAATTGAACTTCTTAAGGCTTGTTCTTGAGAGTAACATGCAACTGAAAGGATAAACGTTTCGTCTGTAGTTACTAACAACACCAGATCAGCTTACACGAAGTTTAATTGAAACACCTGCATTCATTAACTTTCTTTCACAGCGTGCTAATAGCGTTAGGAACTATTATAAGGGGCGTTCAAGTAATAGGCCTAATTATGTTTCCGCTGTCCAGTTATTACAAAGTGGTCATGTTATTTCAAAGGACGCCAAATGTGTTGGCAGGTTCATCACGACACATATTATTTGCCATACATCGCAGCAGAAATTAAATAACGACCTAAATGTGTAGTCATTGAATAATAACAGTATACAATCAAATAACATTTCCAACAACATGTTCAGTGTGGTATGGGGCTGGTTTGAGAGAGAGAGAGAGAGAGAGAGAGAGAGAGAGAGAGAGAGAGAGAGAGAGAGAGAGAGAGAGAGAGAGAGAGAGAGAGAGAGAGAGAGAGAGAGAGAGAGAGAGAGAGAGAGAGAGAGAGAGAGAGAAGAGAGAGAGAGAGAGAGTGAGAGAGAGAGAGAGAGAGAGAGAGAGAGAGAGAGAGAGAGAGAGAGAGAGAGAGAGAGAGAGAGAGAGAGAGAGAGAGAGAGATCTTAACCTCTATAAACCACTCTCCTCCAGGATATTGTATAACTTGAATATGTCCAGTAAGACCATACCGACAACAGACCAATGTAAATAATAAATGCACTGCTATCTAAGGCAGCACACACATTGTATTAAATTTTGTTAGAGAACAGAAGTTTTCATCAGTAAAGCATGTTGCACATCGGAATGAAATAATGACCATATCAAATCCTTGAGACGTGCTGACAATAGTGACATTTATCCACTACGCTGATAAGTAAATCCGGTGAGAATTGAATCCGTTTCAGTTATTCCCTCATGAACTGATATGTGATATCGATGAGTTTTTGTTGATTGAAGAGGGTCAATAGTTCACAACTATCAGCCTCGGGGTGCAAGACTTCGGACTGAAGGATCAACAGAACATGATTTTTGATGAAGTTGCCAGCGTATATTGTTTATGTTCATCTCCCGACATATGTTATTCATGTCAATGTGTCCTACAGATGTTGTGTTACAATGAGATCTATTAGTGAAATTGACAACAATGATCACGCCCCAAATGTTTTTCATTTTAACAGAACTGATTTGTGTCTTGTGAGGCAGTGTGCACATCGAATCGGTGAACCCAACCCTTTCGGGCGTAATTACAAGGATACCATCATATAATAAATCGAATATCCGTCAATTCTTGACAAATACCGAGTTAATCTCATCTTGTGAGATAGAATTACTCGTGACTGCGCTACCCGTGAAAATATAACCTTTCTACCTCACTCGATGAGAAAACATTGTATTTGTCAAGAAAGGACAGATATTTTCATTGATACATAATTCAATAAGAAATATGTATGTTCAGAATCGATACAGCAAAGACGAAAAGCAAGTGATGATCTGTTGAGTTTTATTGTACAACAAAATACCGTGACAATTTTGCTCTGTGTAAAACGTGTTTGCGTAAACATTCAAAACTTACATAAATGTGACAATGCACTTCGAATGGAAATCCTGCAATGTGTACAGGAGTAGAGACGTAGCGTTCATCAAGTATTATGTTCATTATTATTTCACTTCTGTAAATGGTATTTTTTCTGAAGCTTAAACTGACAAAAGGAAAGCAATAATTTTATCTCAATCGTTATAAGATTAATGACTTGTTAGCTAGCAAATGAGTTAAAACTTGAAGTTACAAATGTATGTTATTCATCCCGTTATGCCGTCATTATATATGGAACATTATTGATTAAGGTCATGTTCAGTTGACATAAACGAATTACAAAGTTTCATCCATTGTTTGTCATATATTATGTTTTGGGACTATTTCGTGTCAAAATGTGCTGAATTCAGTCAAAGTATTTTCACTCAACTAACATATTCATCCCCAATCGCCAAATATTTAATAAGTACTTATTCCGAACGAAAATCGAGCAACATCCTTATACATATAGAGAAACCGAGATGACACGTCACATTTACATGCACATTGTTATATGACATATTAAACATTAACAACCCAATTTGTCTTGTCTGTTGTACATACTCTTCCAAAATAACGATTGACTAATTGAACTGTTGAATTGTGTGGTATCAGAAAGCACCATTTTCATCTTATATCGTCACTATAGTAAATACACCAGAAGTAAAATGATAATGTTCGGCATTTGTCCGTATTTCCGGATACAATTGCACCATTGATAAGGTTAGGCATATGAGAGTCAATGTGAAACACGACAATCAGGTAGGAAGGCAGCTTCTCGGCTGCTATCATTACTTATGTGCGTAGCCCTACGTTATTCTTTATATATCCTAGAATATTAATGTATGCTTTGTGACTTGGTTAATTCATTTCCGTTTGCACATATTAAATCAACCCGCAACACAATAATGCAATATTCAATCGACAATAAATGACCAATCATACCATGGCGATATTGTGAGTTTTTTTCTTACGAAATACACGGGAAAACGTCTGAAACAACCATTTTCCAATCGAAGTAAAACATAATGGTGAATATATTGCAATAATACCCGATTGCAAGCCTCAAATACAACTGCTTATGGTTGGCTGAACAGATGGGCTCTTTCTCTAGATGGAATACTATAACGGGATGTATAACATTACAGCTTGTTTAAATTTAAAAAAACTATTTAGATATATGAAGGAACATGAATGAAAGAATTGGATTTTCAAAGCTAGCTTAGTGTTAAGATTGTTACAGGTGTCAATCGTGAACTTTTACCTTATAATTTCTGAATGCAAAAAGAGTTTGAATATCTTCACCAAGGAATCAAAATTTACATTGACGGGTACATCATTGTTGGAGTAAAGGCACAATAAAGTAAAGCAAGGATCTTATGTATAGCTTTCTTTAGAACACCAGAAAACAAATGTTGATTGTAAGCATATTACATTTCTGTGTCATAAACAAAGACCAAACCACAAATACAGGTAAAACCCCACATAAACCAATTTTTCAATTAAGAGTTAAATTATGCAAATACAAATAAACAACGGACTTTAGATATTTATGTAAATACCGGAATACTCAAATTGTGACAATAACCGGACATAAAGACATTTAAACATTCATTATGAAATTCATATATAGTTCTGTAATAAAGGGATTGTGATGCGAAGATATCAGTGTCGAAGATTCGTAACCCAATATATAATATATTAAGTATAAGTAATTAAGTAATATAATACTCGTATGAATCAAATGGAATTTAGGATTAAAGTTGTAACAGAAGCTGAAGAAATAATCCGATGTGTAAGAATTAACAGAAATATCAAAGTTTGATTTCTTTAAGCAATAGAATAAACAGGTGTACTTCATGTATGATGTTTCAAATATTGCAACGAACCACAAATGTTTATCCCAGATTATCAATCACAGACATGACCTATAGTGCAGCTTTGGTAAATAATACTGCGCACATTGATGTATTTTCCATTGACTGACGACCATGTACAAAGGCACACACATGACAAGGTATTGCAGGATGTGACGTCACACTTGGTTATTGTTTGTATAGGAATCCACTTTTTCTCTTAAAGCATGTCCATTGCGCTCATGGCTACACCCGCCACACCTGCAGTAGAGCATAAGGAATGTTTCACGGAACTTGGTGCTCATTGAACAATACAGAACAAAGTTGATAGCATTGTTAATCAGTGCGACGATGTCCATTATATCCCCGAGTGGGAGGTAAACCCGGTCAAAGAAATTCATTCTGGTGGCACTGAGGACTATGAGAACACCCTGGGGCAGTTCAGTTAGAAGGAACAGTACGATAACAGATATCAACATCTTCGTGGTGCGGGAATGCTCTTGAAGTTTAATGTGACTTGACCCGGAAAACTTTAGAAAACTTTTCCGGAGTTTGATCTTTGAGTGCATTTGGTAAAGAAGAAGGCCTCCGAATATGGAAATCAGCAAGCAGGGAACCAGTTTGGCGAGGACTGCGTACATCCACACGTTCGCTAGAACTAGAGGTTCTGTGTCGTTGGTGCCGAGTTTTAAACTCTTTAAGACAAAAATAGTTGCGTTGGTTTCGTTGTTGTTTGGTTGTTCAATTTCTTTCATCTCGTTTGTAAGGTAATTTGGAACCATGAAAACCAGAGAGGTAAGATACACAGCAGCAACCAGGTATTTTGATTGGTTGATTCGCCGTAAGCGTGCGGTCGTAGCTCCAGTAGGGGAGCGTATGTGTATGTATCTGACTATAGAAAGGCTGACACACAGCCAGATAGACACTGTGTGGGTGACGTTAGTCAAGTTGATGTGGAAGAGAAGGAACGTCATCCATGACTTACTGTTCTTCTCAGGGGTGCTATTACTGGTCGGGTTGATGCAGTAGAAGTGAATGGCGAAAGGCACATATGAAGACATAGTAATGATGTCCGCGATGGCCAGTCCGGTCAGGATGGTGTTGACCGGTGTCCGCATGTGTTTCCGTGTGAGCACGGTGATATTGAAGATGTTCGTGATGATGCCCGAGAAACACACGCACAGACTGGCGTATCCATGGTAACGACCATACACAGTGGAAAGCGTCTTAAGTTCTTCACTAACGTCCGGTGGTCCCTCCATTTTCACTCGATCTGAGGCGGAACATCTCACGTTACTCTCAAGGAACCTGCAGCAGAACAGAATGTACTATTAACAATCAATTCACCTAATTAAATTATTCAGATGCGCATACTTTAATTAGGAATTGTTTGTAAATCGAGTGTAAGAGATTTATAAAATTCAACACAATTGTCTGGAAGAGATGGACATACCTAATGCTAACTAATCAGAAAACGATTATATTCCTGGTTAAGTTGGATGTGCATGGAACAATAAGAAATATAAAACATCAAAAGGTTTCGCTTAATTAATGAAAGTGTATATTTTTCTGGATGTCCCCTAATAACGAAGCTTCGACAAAGAACAACAGAAAGCAACTTTTGTAAATTAATATCACCGATGAAAGGTTTGTCCCGTCTGACCTTGAGTTAGTAAGTGAAAAAAGACAAAACTCACAATAGCAGCTGATTTGTTTCCTACCCATAGCATCAACAGGCCAGCTTTTAAATGTGTCGTATTCTGAATCCCTAATGAACAAAACATAATCTTTAAACTGAGGACTTTAATAAATCCCGCATGCGCACATTGAGTTTGATGAAAGTAAAAACATTGTAATGTTAATTCCTTGTTTATGATTGATCAGCTCCACAACATCATCTGTCAATACGGTCCGCTGAAGCTCAATATCCGGAACACGTGCCCGCTCTATGGAGGCGTTTGATTTACAAAAGAACTGTTGATCTAACGATAAGGTTCCATTCGTACTAGGCGCTTAACACAATTTTTTTCGTTTTAGATTATCTTCCTGTCATTTCCATTCATCAAACGAGAAAAAGATGTTTTATGAAAGATGTTCTATGGCTGGCGTGGATGTCATCCAATATTCGAAACGATGTATCAAATTGCTAAAATGAAACTGCCTTTAATGTTGTTCTTATTTGTAAATCACATTTGCTAGAGCTCTATTGATGATTCCTATCCGGTTTCAATAACTGCGAACATCTGAAGTTGGTTATCTGATAGAAATCGTAATGAATTAATCTCCTTGAGTATTGTCTTTAACAAGGATAGATTCTAATTATTCTACAAATTGAGTCTCTTTGATGTCATATCCAATAACTCACAAAATGTTCGAGTTTTCATTCGATCACACCAGTGGTAAATTTAACTTTCACTGTAACCTTTTACGGTTCACATCTCTCACATTGACCAGTACATATTTTGTCTGTTTAAGCAACAAAATTACGCCTCGAATTCAGTGATAACAAAGAAATTGTATCCAAGCTCAAACAATATCATGCATTGTTAAAAGTATTAACAGATATGATCATATTCGCATATAAACATCAAACACATATTTCCTGACATGTACGTGTTTAAACATTAAACAATATATCCCCTCACATGTATGTGTTTAAACATTGAACACATATTCCCTAACATGTATGTGTTTAAACATTGAGCACATATTCTCTCACATGTATAAACAACGACACAATATTACCTCACATGTATAAACATCGATCACATAATACCTCATGTAAGTGTTTAGACATTGAGCACATTTTCCCTGACATGTATGAACATGGAGTACATGTTTTATTTCATCACATGTACGTGTTTAAACATTGAGTACATATTCCCTCACATATATAAACATCGAACACAAATTTCCTCATATGTACGTGTTTAAACATCGAGCACATATTTCCTCACATGTACGTGTTCAAACATCGAGCACATATTTCCTCACATGTACGTGTTTAAACATTGAGCACATATTCCCTCACATGTATAAACATCGAGCACATAGTTTCTCAAATGTACGTGTTTAAACATCGAGCACATATTTCCTCACATGTACGTGTTCTAACATCGAGCACATATATCCTCACATGTACGTGTTTAAACATCGAGCACATATTTCCTCACATGTACGTGTTCAAACATCGAGCACATATTTCCTCACATGTACGTGTTTAAACATTGAGCACATATTTCCTCACATGTACGTGTTTAAACATTGAGCACATATTTCCTCAAATGTGCGTCTTTAAAGATCGAACACATATTTCCTCACATCAACGTGTTTAAACATTGAGCACATATTCCCTCAAATGTACGTGTTTAAACATCGAACACATATTTCCTCACATGTAAGTGTTTAAACATTGAGAACATATTCCCTGACATGTATAAGCATCGACCACATGTTTCCTCTCATGTAAGTGTTTAAACATTGAGCACATATTTCCTTACATGTACGTGTTTAAACATCGAGCACATATTTTCTCACATGTACGTGTTTAAACATCGAGCACATATTTCCTCACATGTACGTGTTTAAACATCGAGCACATATTTCCTCACATGTACGTGTTTGAACATCGAGCACATATTCCCTCAAATGTACGTGTTTAAACATCGAACACGTATTTCCTCACATGTAAGTGTTTAAACATTGAGAACATATTCCCTGACATGTATAAACATCGAACACATATTTCCTCACATGTATGTGTTTAAACATCGAGCACATATTTCCTCACATGTACGTGTTTAAACATTGAGCACATATTTCCTCACATGTACGTGTTTAAAAATTGAGCACATATTCCCTCAAATGTGCGTCTTTAAACATCGAACACATATTTCCTCACATGTACGTGTTTAAACATTGAGCACATATTCCCTCAAATGTACGTGTTTAAACATCGAACACATATTTCCTCACATGTAAGTGTTTAAACATTGAGAACATATTCCCTGACATGTATAAACATCGACCACATGTTTCCTCTCATGTAAGTGTTTAAACATTGAGCACATATTTCCTTACATGTACGTGTTTAAACATCGAGCACATATTTTCTCACATGTACGTGTTTAAACATCGAGCACATATTTCCTCACATGTACGTGTTTAAACATCGAGCACATATTTCCTCACATGTACGTGTTTGAACATCGAGCACATATTCCCTCAAATGTACGTGTTTAAACATCGAACACGTATTTCCTCACATGTAAGTGTTTAAACATTGAGAACATATTCCCTGACATGTATAAACATAGAACACATATTTCCTCACATGTATGTGTTTAAACATCGAGCACATATTTCCTCACATGTACGTGTTTAAACATTGAGCACATATTTCCTCACATGTACGTGTTTAAAAATTGAGCACATATTCCCTCAAATGTGCGTCTTTAAACATCGAACACATATTTCCTCACATGTACGTGTTTAAACATTGAGCACATATTCCCTCAAATGTACGTGTTTAAACATCGAACACATATTTCCTCACATGTAAGTGTTTAAACATTGAGAACATATTCCCTGACATGTATAAACATCGACCACATGTTTCCTCTCATGTAAGTGTTTAAACATTGAGCACATATTTCCTTTCATGTACGTGTTTAAACATCGAGCACATATTTTCTCACATGTACGTGTTTAAACATCGAGCACATATTTCCTCACATGTACGTGTTTAAACATCGAGCACATATTTCCTCACATGTACGTGTTTAAACATCGAGCACATATTCCCTCAAATGTACGTGTTTAAACATCGAACACATATTTCCTCACATGTAAGTGTTTACACATTGAGAACATATTCCCTGACTTGTATAAACATCGACCACATGTTTCCTCTCATGTAAGTGATTAAACATTGAGAACATATTCCCTGACATGTTTAAACATCGAGCACATATTTTCTCACATGTACGTGTTTAAACATCGAGCACATATTTTCTCACATGTACGTGTTCAAACATCGAGCACATATTTCCTCACATGTACGTGTTTAAACATCGAGCACATATTTCCTCACATGTACGTGTTTGAACATCGAGCACATATTCCCTCAAATGTACGTGTTTAAACATCGAACACATATTTCCTCACATGTAAGTGTTTAAACATTGAGAACATATTCCCTGACATGTATAAACATCGACCACATGTTTCCTCTCATGTAAGTGTTTAAACATTGAGCACATATTTCCTTTCATGTACGTGTTTAAACATCGAGCACATATTTTCTCACATGTACGTGTTTAAACATCGAGCACATATTTCCTCACATGTACGTGTTCAAACATCGAGCACATATTTCCTCAAATGTACGTGTTTAAACATCGAGCACATATTTCGTCACAAGTACATGTTTTATTACATTGAGAACATATGTCCTCACATGTACATGTATAAACATGGACCACATTTCCCCCTGCGTGTATAAACATCGAACCTATGCGTATTTCCTCACATGTACAATGCATAAACATCTACTTCATATTCCCTCACTTGTGTAAACATCGAACACTTATTCCCTCACATGTACATGTATAAACACATAATTGATTACCAAGCTTTCAGATAGAATAACGCATCCACTGTTAATACGTAGAATCGGATATGTATTTGTGAAACCGACACATTATAAGTTGTGTTGCTTCTCTCGAGGGTAATAAGGTCTGCAGTACCGTGTAGCTGATGCACATCAGACCCTATTACCCGAGGGAAAAGTAGTCAACGTATTTATCTTACCGTCATGTAAATACAAATAAGACCAGATATATTAATTATGTCTGCCGATAACTGATAAGGTGACACTTGAATGACCTTGACCCTAAACTTAAAAAAATGGGGTTATCCGTCTCGACTGAAGTTTTATAAGTCGTGTAACGTATTTCTTTAAAAGCTTTAATATGTTTTGAAACGAGTTAATCTTAGCTTCATTAAGTGTGCAAGCAATGCCATGCGAACTAGTTTTCCGAATATGGCAGTATATTTTCGAAAAAGAAGTCTGTAAGAAAAATTAGTTATACACCCGAAACATATGATTAAACTTTTTTTAAAACTTATAACGATAGACCGTGAGATTCACGGGGTACAAACGAAAAAGAAGAGTAAATACAGTGTAAAGAAAGATTATGCCATTAAAGTATCACAGTAAGTGACCATAGTCAGCAAGTACATGTCATCCCGTTACTTATTACGTGCATGAAACTATATGAGATAAGGTAATCATATAGCTCTGAAATAACTCTTTAAAACGACAACACGAATGATTCTGGAATCTCCTAACTCCAAATCGTGAACTGAACGTGACCAAATAGACGTGCGATTTAACACTTCGTCCACCACTCCAGGGACCGAACATCACGTGCTTGCTTCTTGAGATGCGCTGTTAAATAGATGAACGAACTTAACACTTCAATGTTCCAAATAACAATATGTTTTATGACAAGCGGAAAATTCAAGGATCATTCAGTGGCGGCCAGTATTGACATTTGCCCATGAGCATCACCTTTTAGGTTCAAGTGATTAATAAAGTGAACTTCTCGTGAACTAAATGAACTATTATTAATTTCTTCTGTGCACATCAATCGGACTCTAACATCGGTTTATTCATCAATTCACGTAGCAGTAATTCCAATTATCCTTATAATACCTTGCAGAAAAGTTGACAAAACTTCAATGTTCTTTAGCATACGCGAAATATGCCTACGGGGCTTAAAAGAGTGTGAAAATTGTTTGAAAGGTCTTTGAAGTCATTATCATTTTTATTTCGGTTGATTTCGATAGAAACTCGTTGGCTTATAAAGAAAGCATAAAACTGTTATTATTGACTTTACGTCAAATCTTTTTTCCAACTTTCAATCGAATTTAGAAATAATTTTTTTGTGAAGGCTCTTTCGTGCTGCTCTCCTTCATTCATTTTCATAGACAACCTCTATTCAACAACTCCACAATTTGTGTTTATTAGAATTATTAAATGAATGCATCATACATATTATAGTAAGACATTAATTGCATTTTACTTGGTCATTAGTTTAATTTACCGTGGTGACCACTGACGTGTTTAATTCATTCCTGACGAGGCAATGTTTTAGAGGCAATGCTATAGGACAATGTTTGATCAAATTCATGATCATATAAATGATCATATTCTCTGCATTGGAGACACCTTCAGTATATTGACAATTCAAAGACCTTCTGGTACGTTTATAAGTTCATTAATGTCGATTAAAAGCTCAAATGGCAGCAAGACACAGGGGCGTCGTCTCTGAACGAAATCAACATTTATCTTGCTACTGACAACTAGACCAAGGTGAATAATGATCCATGCGGATAACTGTGATCAGGTTATTGCTGTTAATCTAGGTGTTTATCTCTAGACGGGGATAACGTAAGCCAAAGTCTACATATGGCCTTACTAGACTTGGTCCCATCAGAAATGTAGAAGACTGTGCAAACAAGTTAAAAATACAACGGACAAATATTATTGACAAATAAGATTCATACTCTTGTTTTAACCGTAAGCCACGCATTTAGTTAAACACCCCACATATATTTCATGACAGTGATTTCTCGATATGAGAATGCAATTGAGCAATCATGACGTTACAGTTGACACCACACGTAAAGGCATTATTTATTCATAAACAAATCGCATAATTTGTTCATCCTCTTCCTAAATGAGTACATTTAGAATGTGCATGATGGACATATATATGCATGATGGACATTATATATATATATATAATATGTGTGTGTACATCATGCTGGAATGATAACTGGATTTACGAAACATATCAGATCAATACCATGCTATAAATCCAAATATGTAGGTGAAGTACAAATGAAGTTTTATCGGAGGCCTTCCTCTCACCTTACCTAGACGTTATTCCAATCAAGGCGTGATTCTTTATAATATTGTCACCCATTGAGTTTCACTTCCTATATATTTCAATCAATATGCCAGTGCCTGTGTTTTAATGATATCATATTACGCCAATTACATAGCAGGAATCTTTAAGGGAAGATTTCGTTGCCAATCTGCATGTACATTACGACGTAATGCCAAGACATATCGGAGAGGAGAGCGTATTTTATTGAAGAAAGTGAAGTAAATCAGAACTCGTCGCGTTCCGGCTATCCGAGAAAGACGTATACGACAGCTGTGCTGAATAAAAAGTACAATAAAAGCGTCCGATGTGTAGGATTAAGGGTATTTACGAGAACTTGGACTCGTATCTTACGAATCACTGCATATTGGTGCAGTCAATTCTGATGAATAAATGGATGTATCCACACGAAAACCAAAATGGGAATGATGTTGAACATTTGGGATATATCTCACATCACTGAAGTGCTTTGTCTTATCTTATTACATCCTGTATAGCCCGAATATAATGTTTGTTATAAATGCTATATATCTTACAAGAATTCTACTGGTAAATACACAATTTTGAAAGTAACCTTTGTACGACAGAATTGTTCATACTGTCATCCTCTCTGTAACACTTGAGCAAAGTAGGATCCTTTTAGAGAAATATTCACAAACACTGGGAGTAGGCTCGAGTATTTTACATCTCCAATGTCGTATCCTACAGTAGCATGGATAGCTTAAATTTATTGATTAATGATATGCTTATTATATATTATATGCTTATTTAGAATATTATGAGTTTTTTTTCAAATTTGCTGTTCATGTTAAAGTTAACAAGCAGACAGAGTCGGCCATATCCCCCGCCTTTGGGAACATTTATTGAAGAATAGTTGTTGAATAATAGTGACTACTGACTATGAACCTTCTCCTAAGGTAGCAGGATGGATGATGATTTGTTGGCTCAGCAGGGCAGGGATGCCACTCCCTGTAAGGTTTGTAACATATCAAAACAACCTTAGCCTACCCAATATAAGGTTTATTGCAACTGATGGTTATCGTTTGCTGATGATCAAGATGAAAATAGGTTTTTTAGGTTATGAGCAAAGCCAAGGAGTTTGCACACAAAATTTCAGCTCCTTAGACGAAGTGGTTCTGGAGAAGAAGACAAAATGCAAAAAGTTTACAGACGGACGGATGGATGGACAGACGCACGCCAGACACCATGCCATGCCATAAGCCCATCAGGCCTTTCAGGCCAGATGAGCTAAAAATACATCCATGGCAGTTTTTGAGTTCTGCTCCGGAAATTAATTATTAAGTTAAGTATCCATGGAAATGGTAAAAAATTAAAAATTGTGAAGAAGTTGAAAACCCCAAAAGGCACATCTACACACGATGATTGTTCCACACACAACATTTCATTGAGCTATGTCTTATAGTTTTCGAGTTCTGCTCCGTAAACGAAATTCTAAGTTACATTTCCATGGAAACAGTCAAAAAAAATAACTCGAAAAAGTTGAAAACCCCAAAAGGCACATCTACACATGATGATTGTTCCACACACCAAGTTTCGTTGAGATATGTCTTATAGTTTTTTAGTTCTGATCCGGAAACGAAATTCTATGTTACATTTCCATGGAAACGGTAAAAAAAAATAACTCGAAGAAGTTGAAAACCCCAAAAGGCACATCTGCACAAGATGATTGTTCCACACACCAAGTTTTTTTGAGATATGTCTTATAGTTTTCGAGTTCTGATCCGGAAACGAAATTCTAAGTTACATTTCCATGGAAACGGTAAAAAAAAAAACTCAAAGAAGTTGAAAACCCCAAAAGGCACATCTACACATGATGATTGTTCCACACACCAAGTTTCGTTGAGATATGTCTTAGAGTTTTGAAGTTTGAGGCCGGAATGGAAAAGCCAGGACGCACAGACGGACAGACGGACGGACGGAGCTCATTTCTATATCCCCCGCCAACTTCGTTGTGGCGGGGGATAATAAAATATATTGGTACCTTAATTGGTAAAAAATCTCATTACACGAAACTTTTGCGACGTATAAAACGACAGTGGTTGACCGTTCAATCATCGTACCATTGTACCATTAAACCCTACTCTGACTGTATACGTATCACTGCAACAGTCAGATCACTTGAACTATCTTCGAGCGGCCATTTTAATGTGAACACCTTAAACTATTTTTTATTGATTCATGAGTATTATTTAGCCATTAATAACACTTAATCATATTTTCTTGAGAGCACTTTATTTCAGTATGAAAATAGTGCTACAGTGCCTTTAAAAACCGGGCCTAACGTCGCATGAATTTGGTTAAGTAAGTAAACTGGAAATATACTAGGAAATAGTAGTTTGAATATGTTTCAGTTAATGAGAGGCTATGTGAACAAACCCCAAAGCATTTGGAATCTGGGAAAGTAAAGAAAAGTTACATTATCTAACATTAAAAGTAGCTTGAATCTCGTTATGTTAAGCTTGAGCTTTGTTAAGTAACCTTTATTAAGAACAGGAATACTTTCTGGATGATGTTGGATCAGGTCTTTAAAGGGCATTTAGAACATAAGAACAGGAATAATTTTTGGATAACAACTCCTTTAATGTGAAATTATACGACGTTTCGGAGTCCCTTTTCTCATGTCTACCACTTCTAAATGCCCTTCAAAGACCTAAACTTTATTAGACTGAGTCTGTCTATGTTAATCATAACCTGTGTTAACTAACGTTTATTTTCTTAAATCTGTCAAAGTTAAGTGTAGGTTATATAACTGCATGCAGCACTAAAACAGATTGACTCTGCACACGTTAATGGTAGACTATGTTGCAATACACAGGCTCAAATCTTCGTCAACAACCTCCTAATTGAATCTTGAATCGGTCTGATTTACAGAAACACTACATCAACTACCCCTAAATAGCTAGAATCTGTCTAAGGAATGAAAGGACATGTTATATACTACTTGTAATCTCTTGTGAAGAGAGGAGAGGCTTTCTTTATTATCCTTAAGCTGTGCTCTACCGTGAAATAGTACAGTTGTACATTTTGAATGCAATATATATATATCACAAATGAATCCCCTATTCTGTCTCTATCTCGTACAGCAGACACCAGTCGATTCAACAATTACTGAAGATTTCGCGTCTAAAATTGACATTACGTGACGAGTACAATGACCGCATTAACTGCACTGCTTTGAGGCGGTTCATCTATTCACACACAATCCATTGACACAGTAAATCGCTTATTGTGATATCCCCGTTGTAAACCCATTACGTGTACTGTTCAGATCGCGCTCACATAATGCGTGACAGGTCGGTAAATAAGCCATACGCTTTGTGGGGCGATCAATAGTACTTCCTCGTGTTTCACACGTATTGTTTGAACTCTCAGCATGTAATGTATGGTACCAGATAAGTGTAAAACTGATTTTATTTGAAATTTTGAAGAACTTTCCCATCTTGAATGAAACAAGGATTGAATTCCAATGTTATTACATATAGTCAAATTAAATAATTACTTAACTTATGGTACATGTACAACGGGTAGAGTTGGTTTGTGTATATCTTTTCTCCATAAGTGAATCGCTAATTCAAACTAAACATTATTGTTGGTAGGGGAGAGCGTGGATGGTTCGGACGATTTTCAGAAAAATCCGCCTAGACTATTAAATACTAAGATATGAAAGCCAAGATACATGCCTCAATAAAGCTTAATATATTAGCTGTGTATATGCTTTGAATGAGAGTGCTACCTCTCATAGTAAAATAAATGTATCAGATTTTGAAAGATGTCCACATTGTCCGAAGCTACCCCACAGATAGGGATACTTCGGACAAGGGGTTGGGTACATCCGGACACATACTGCTTTTGCTGAATCAGTTTATTGTAATGAAGTAAACATGAACATGAAATGAATATGAACCAACACCAAGTATAACTATAAACTACTACTGCAGTTTTTCTGCTAATCTTTAACCACAACTTACATGACATAACATCAAGATAAGTTATCAAAAACGAAATCCAGGATGTTATCCTTACAGCACTAAATAATCCTATACAGCAAATCAATCAACGAATACAAGAAGAATCAAAAGTAGTTACAAGTTCTGGAAATTCAATAAAATCGTTTAAAAGATTTGTATTGAGGTTATTGCAAAATGTTTCTATATTTTATTAGTGACATTCAAGGGAAGGCAAGGATGTGGAAAACAATCTTCACCAATCGTACGTCAACGACTCGTTTATCGTATCAATGTTTATGAAGGTGCATGTAAAAATGTACGTGTCTGACATATATGGATCTTTCCCGTGTGTTTGTGGTGAAAGTCTATTCGCTTCTCACTACAAGTATGTCAAGAAAGTAACGTGTAGGAAATATAGACAATTTGACTGTTGAAAATAAGCAACCAGTTTTCAATTAATACAATGTAAGCATTAACGGTGTAATAGCAGAGCAGATAGTAAATATACATTGAAAAAATGTCAAAAGCAAAGGCTTCTGATTAATTGACATGCCTGTGAAAGTTTAAAACAATCGCACATATAAAAAGGACCAAGCTACCCCACTGTAACTTTTTTCAGATAACTATAAATTGACAACCAGACAGGAGAGAATGAAACTGTTCACACATGAGTTTTGCTTATCACTGCAAGGCAAAATTATATTCCTAAAAAAATTATGCCTTTTTATGGCAGTGAGCGCTTACGTTCTGACAGTCAAAAGTTACATAGGATTTGGTAAAAAACGAAAATCGTCTTAGCTGATCAAACTATCCGGTTGCCCAACTTTTTGCGAAAATGGCATGGTTTTTGACGTAGCTCGAGTTTCCTCAACCAATGAAAACATCTGTTACATTTTCGGTTTGGGAGTTAGTGGGGGTGTCCGAACCATCCCGCTGTCCGAACCATCCCCGCTCTCCCAAATACTGTCATTTTAGAGTAAACTATATAATTTATGTACAATTTAGATCACATGTTGAAAGAAGTTCACAATAGATAATTGTACCTAGTGTACACGGTACAATGTAGGTGCTTACACTTATTGTATGGATAGTAGATGTTATCAATGTATTCAAACAAAAGCATATTCATTGAAATATAATCACATAAACATTCATCAGACCTATGAATATGTGTAATGCATTACAGCAAAGCTTGTTCATTACGCTTATTATGTATATGTGTTATATCAAGCCATTCATGTAGATGAAAAAGTAATCGAATATGATTTACATGATAAATGGTATACATGTCATTATACTGTCTTAAACAAATTAGCCTATGCAGCGTAAATAATTGACAATATAAATTTATACCAAGTTCTCCGTACAATGTAGTTCAGGTGATAGATAAAAAATAAAAGTCTGTAAACATTACATTATATAGGTGAGATGACGTGAGGTGAGTTGGGTTTAAACGCCGCTTTCAAGAATATTTCACTTATATCGCGGCTGCTAGTATTACGGCAGGGAGAAAGCCCGCAACGCCATGTGGCTATGCATTGCGGTGAAACCTGCGAGCAACGGCTGGAACTAGCGAACCATGGGTGTTACTACGCTGAAATTCAGTGTTGCATTGCACCCAAACCTTACTGCGTGTAGAACAGTTCTCTACTGCAGACAAAGTTGCCGTGCCCCTGGCGGGATTCGAACCCCGGACCTCTTGACCCGAAGCCGAACGCGCTAACCACTGCGCTATCCCGCTCCTTTATTATATAATACTATGTTATGTTATGAAAAACTACATGTTTATATTATGTACAGTTAAGTAGCATTCCTATATACCTCATAGCCATTCCAATTCTTCTTTAATAAAATGTATTTCAAAGGAAAGAATAGCATTCTCTCCACCATATGTACCTGCACGTTATCGTTCCATCGACAACTCCCTGCAGCTCAGTGGGTGGCAATATTGGCCGGGTTTGACATTTGCACATTTGATAAAATCCATCGTTCCAGGTTGTTTTAAAGGATTGATAAATGCAGCTGCCATTGTTTAAACAGTTGCATGTGACTCATCTCATATCAAATAGTTTTATTTCAAGGGCGTTCTTGTTGTGAGTTGATAATATAAAAACTTAGATAGACGAATTCCACTTTTGGATATATATCAGTTCAGCAGAAACTTTACAGAATGTTGGAAATATATAGATATTAATTATTTTTAAAGTTTTTAAAATAAATTTAAAAAAACGATTATCACGATGAGACTACTTTCAAAGGAAATTAAAACCGACTATCAGTGACGACACCAAGTGTTTAGAGAACGGTGAACATGTCCTCAGTTAACGTCAGCACACGTCATCTTACATTAAACTAATAGTCACCTAATGGTGAAGTGAGCTAAGTTGGGGTTTAATGTCGCTTTCCAAAGTAGTTCACTTACAGCACGGCTGCTAGTATTATTGCAGGGAGAAAGCCTGCAACACCACGTGGCTATGTATTGCGGTGAAACCCACGAGCAACGACTGGAACTAGTGAGCCATGGGTGGAACTACACTGAAATCCAGTGTAGCATTGCACCCAAACCTTACTGCGTTTAGAACAGTTCTACAGTTCTCTACTGCAGACAAAGTTGCCGTGCCCCTGGCGGTATTCGAACCACGGACCTATTTATCCGAAGCCGAACGCGCTCAATCACCAAATGGTATTTCTTTCTATTTCTATTTTCACGCAGTCTTGATTATAAAAGTAATATTGTATTCCTAAATATTGGAAGCTTTTGTTGAAGATATAATAATAATAATGAGTACATTTGTTTTCACCGCTATATTCAATCCAAACGGTTGCTCAGAGCGCAGGAAAAGGTAACACGTCAAGAAAAGATGCGTCTTCAACTTGGACTTTTTCATGTTAGACTTGGACTTGAAGATAGTTAGAGATGGATAGTTGTTCTTGTTATATAAACAAACAGATTTTGGTTACATTCAGTTGTTGAGGTAGAATTTAAAGCGAAAAAAACATCGGTGTTGATTAGGTGTCAAATCATAGCGATATTGATAACAAGTCTATTTCGTCCTATTAATGATTAATCAAATTAAAAGATGTAATATGTCCATAAATATCTCATGATTTCGTATAGATACATTGCATGTGTACTGTAAATATAGACTCATATTGGACTTATGAAACATACATTTGCAATTAATGTAAATAATTCAATCCTTAATAAAAGGTTACATTTGGAAAACACTGGCTAAATAAGAAGTCCTATATAACATATTACACATATAATCCTACATAACAAGCATTTATTGAGCCATATTACACATGTAGAGAACTTTCCGCCTCACGATCTACACTCTAAGATATGCATCGCCACATTAACAGAAGACTTAACACTCGTGATCATTTACCAGCGAAGATATCGTTTTTGCAAATTTTTCGGCGGAGCGGCTGTTTGACATGAAGCAATTTACAAGTATGGCAATTGACTTCTTATCTGCTTACTGCAATGCTAACGTATTAATGAGCGAGTTCAATTATTCACTAAAATGGAAGCTGTTGTTAACATGTCACCAGAACAGTCATTCAGCTAATGCGAGAGAAAGTATCGAGGGTAATGGGAAATGGTTGAAGAGATTAAGAGAAAAAATAGTCTCGGTCCAATAGACTCTGGCCACGTTTCATGTTAGGAATGATCAGTGACAGGACATAATAATATATGTTTTATCTTTTTAAAATAAATTGTCTCTTATATCACGAAAAAGTATTGCATGGAGAAACCCTACAATATCTAGATGGCTATATATTATGTTGTGAAACCTGTGATTGCAGTCTGTAAAAGGATTGCTACTGCATTAGATTTCTATTTGTAGTGCTAGCAAACAAAGTTATCGGGACCGCCTGTCACTGATTAATATCAGACCACAAATTGTATCTATACAGAGACACTGCAATTCGTGTTATAATACTAAACCTGTTAGTCCATGCTAAAGTTAAGAAGAGCCTGGGACATGCATCTTTAAATTATACTGATGATGAACAAACTGACTTTATCTCTAGACATTGTAATTCGTTTTGTTCGTGGTCCCTTGCAAATGAAATAGTCATACTTGGAGAAAATAATTTCATGAAAAGTATAGATTAAGGAGGTATGTATATGTAGTCAACCTCACCTGCACTTATAAAATGCCCGGATAAACAAATCATTGTCGAAAACAAATTAACCCACAAATGGCTTTATCTCTAAACGTTGTCTTTTTTTTATGTAATCCCCTGTCCCTTCTTTATGTAATACCGCATAAAGCAGGCCTACATGGAGAAGATCATTTAATAAATAATATCAGTTAATGAGATATCGTCAGATATATCGACTAACCTGCACATATGAATCGCCCGGATAAACAAACAAAACAAATTTACCCATAAACCCTAAAACAGTCCAAGAATATTAACACACAGAATGTGATTTCTTTCCTGCAATGTTTGGTAAATATTGGATCTACTCACCTGTAAAAATGCGTGAGTTTGGTATAACCTCCATAGTGCTACCTGCAATCAGCAACACAGGTGCAACTGTTTCAGAAGCCGACGGAAGGCCTGCAGTGAAGCACCTGTCTTTTCACGTGCTCAACTGAAGCTGACTCGCTGGCCAATTACTGAATGGAAGATATGTGCCTGTTATAACAGGTTTCCCCTTGCCTTATTGGATTTAGCCTGCGGGTAAAGTAATTTCCGTGCTTCTTTTATCTTAGGTTACAATATATATGTTTCTCTCTGATCCCAGTTGGCTACTCTGGACTCGCTGTTTATCATCCGTTAGATACAGGCTGAATTAATCATTAATTGTTGTTCTTTTGGAATCTCATTTCAGCGCTCGTTCGCTCGTCCTTGAAATCAAATATATCCTGATGAAAAACCTCTTCCTCCGGTCTACTTTACACAATAAACTGATACTCCCAAAAATACGTTGCAGATTCCAATGAAGCCACCTGCTATCAGATCCGTAATGGTTTAATGCAACTCTGTTCCGTAAAGAAAGAACACGTGTAAACCATTCTTTGTGAAACTAGTAAAACAGGAAGAAGAGTACACGCGCCTGTGTGGTCCCCCTATAACACGTATCAGTAGTCACGACTCGACAGCTAGTGTCAGTTTCTGTACCGAAGCCTCACTGGAGGGATAGTCTAACACACCATTGCACAGTGGTTCGGTCAATACTGCCTCCTGCATGTTTGTATTGGGATTCATTTCACGCTGCCAATGAGAATAGAGGAGGGTCGTACATTGACCAGATTGCGCCCGTAGTTAATGTGGAATATGTCTCTTGTCGGCAAAGCTTATCAAACACTATCAATAACTTGTTCCGGTCCCTGGGCAGGTGTTAATACTATAAGCATGACATGCGAGGTAGATTTAACCAAACGTGTGAATACAGCATCGTCTGTTGTTATTGTCCCCATCTGATACATGGTCAGTTAACTAGATATATATCCAGAGGGTTATAGGTATTAGTCCATTGACGCAATTAGTGTGGTATTGACTTTTTCTATTATCAAATTACTAATACGCTAATTTCACGTATATTGAATACATATATTGATGGTATCTGAGAGTACAATGTGCTAAGATATGAACTGTGAAAGAGTTTAGAACAACGTTATGGATTCAATCACTAATCAATCAATAATTTACTTCCACTTTTCTGTTCAGTTTCTTGATTGGGAAAATTCGCTGTACGCCAGTGTTGAGGTACATGGAATTTAAACTATAATCCATAATAGTTTGGAATCAGTTGGCATATAGCATACATCCGTTTCTACACTATTGTTCGAGAAAGTTACGTTTACATTTAAAAAGGGCATCGATTCACTATTTAATTGGTTACACTGATATAATCATGCTTGGGAAAGATGTTCATATTATGTTGCCTTTTTAATCCACTATAACATTCCCATATGTCATAGGTTGGCATGACTCTAGTCAATTAAAACAGTATGATGGTAGTTGATGATGTTAGTATTATTCAAAGAAATGAATGAACACCAGATTGTTTATCATATCAAATACAGATTAGAATACTGAAATATTGAAATGTGTATTCTACTTATCAATCTGTGATTGCTTTGAAATACATTTTAGGAAAATAATATCGAAATCTCTTACTCACAAATAAACGCAACGATTATCATTCCCTAAAACAAATACGATCGACTAATAAACAATCGGTATGAAATCAGAATAAATCCTGACAACTACGAGAGGTCAAGATATCAGTTCTATACCGGGTAGACATTTTATAGATTCACTAATGAATTGTCTATGAGACAAAGTTCGACAATGATTCAATAACTCAATCAAGACAAAAGAACAAAAAAGTTAAACGCCCCTAATAGGTTTGAAGATTTTCTTTGATTCAATCATATTGGACCAAACAATATTACTAAAACCATTAGTGCGCAGAATGAATTTTGCCAGCATTTTCCGATATTCTCTTCTATTTAATTTACCCAAGAGGTACTTTAAGTGTCAAATCTCGCACTTGCCGAGAATGCACCTACTACCCAAAATTCAGAGACAAAATTAATATCTTACTTCTTTGTTACGTAACCTCTTCATCAGGATACACTGTCTATAACCAGTTCACACGGTCTATGACCTTCACAAAATAAAATAATCATTCGGTGGCTCACATGTAGTCAGTATCATCACTCTGTGTGATTGCATTTCAGATGCTAAATATTTCGTTTCATTAAAATCAATAATCCAAACACTCCCCAACGTGCATTAAACATCTTTTCTGTGTTTTGACATAAACAACGATGAATCATCTGTAAGCATAAACTCGTGCACGGTCACACAAATCAGTGAACTAAATAATGTATCTCTAAAAGTCATTAATCTACGGGAAATTAGAATGTGTGAACCGTAATGCATCAATTCAGCATTTCAATCTTTTCAATATGTAGAGCATATACTGCTTTTAAAATGACATATTTATCGAGTTGAAGACTGCCAGGGAAAACATTAACAGTGCTAACATAATGTCATTATATTTATTTTACAACTCGTGAATTATTAATTTATTTTGAATTGTGAACTTTCCGCACTTCAATAATGATATACATGTACATTGGAGCACACATCCTCTCTGATACTTCAGTGAAAGGCATAGAGTGCAGCTTTCGTAGCAACCTATAATTTCTTATGTAACTATGATATCATCTGTCTATTGCTTTTCAAAAATAGTAATCGTAAGGTTTTAACAACGTGACGAACCAATCATCTACACGATACGTGATTCCTTCCCGTCTTTATTGAATTTCTTATGTTGAGTTTCTTCTACTTCTGATCAGGTTGGCAACCAAATGATCCTTGAAATATGTTTTGCAGCTCTCTTAACTTTGGCAATTCTTTTAAGTTGACTTTATTGATTTGGAACAAATGTTCAGCCTCAATGCTCTGGAATGTAATGCTGTAAGAATATGTGATTTAATTATCCGTTTTATTTTCTATTTATGATGTTGTTTATAGTAAGCTTATTATAGTGAGAAATGGCCGTTTAAAATGAGAATTACCCCGTGTCGTTTCATCTGATTATGAACTATTATTTAATATCTTTACACTGAGAAGACTTAACGTCTTCCTTGGTAAAATCGTCATTTACAACACAAGCGAATCATCGTGCAATACCCGGCTACGATATTAAAATGGAATGATCAGTGCAGTTGTCGTCTTATTCATATTAAAGGGGCAGTAGCACGTTTTTTGCAAAATTTATTTTTTCAAATTTCCTTTTTATAATGATAGTCATTTAAATCAACTTTAGAGGGTAAAACATCTTATTACACAAACCAATTATCTGTAGTGGTAAAAACTATGTTGCGTATACAGCAAAAATTGCATGGCGGCCATTTTATTGTGAACACAATTTATTATTTTGTATTACAAAAACGATTCCAATGGCTTAACCGAAACATGTACACTCATTTTAAACTTTATTTTTCGAAGAGAAAAGGATGTTTTACTATTGGTGAAATTATTTTCAAATACATTTCATCAACTTATTTGAGCGAAAAAACGTGCTACTGCCCCTTTAACAAGGTATTGAACGGTGCAAAACACTGGCATGCAAAGCAGTAATGCGAGGTAAAACCACTGCTATAATCAATTCTTTTGAACACACTTTCAATGTAGAATATGTCATGTGCGTCAAATCAATAATGAAAACACTCCTCAGGGTGTAATAGAAAAGTCCGTGTTCTTTTTAAACAACTAGTAATGGCTTACTACCTCACCTGTAAAATCTATTACGGAAATACAACTAAATGGATAAAATACTTTTTTCAGAACATTCCATTCATCCACAGGAAATTACATTATGTGAACCATAATCACATGGTTGATGTTTTGCAGATTCATTTTATACAGTGGTGTGTTATAAAGTGACACAATTGAAAAAACACTTGACAATAAAGCACTACTCAGTTTCACACACAGAAATGAGCATGAAAGAGTATCGATCATATAATAATATAAATGTAAATAATGCATTGTATTAATGTATCATACTTCGAAACACACACCGCTTTTGGAGACAAGTGTTTTACATTCATGTTGGAGACAATCATACGTAGTTTATTTTCAT
The DNA here is from genome assembly GCA_936450465.1 of Gibbula magus. Taxonomy (NCBI): domain Eukaryota; kingdom Metazoa; phylum Mollusca; class Gastropoda; order Trochida; family Trochidae; genus Gibbula; species Gibbula magus. The sequence goes on from OW388305.1 coordinate 2,320,711, forward strand.
TTTGCCACCAATGACACATCAATTATGAACATTAATAAATACCTCCCATTATACGAAATGAAACTGTTTAAGAGCTTCTCTGTGTGGGTAGTAATCAATTTGAAGATTGTAACAATGTACCCTCATAGTTGACATCCTAAGGATCGGTAGTATTTCATATCTTTTACACATCCATCAAAACGATGTATTGATATTGGCAAGCATGATGACGAACTTCCTAATATTAAAATAGGCAGTTCATCGCGTATGTTATGACACACAGATCATATTTACAGACAGCAAATACAATAATCAACAAATCAACACATGGTCAACAAATGATCAACAAAAGAGGAGGACGTAAGAATAGATAAGGATGGTTAATTGAGGGGGAAATGTCGGTGTCCAAATGAATCGTGTATGTCGATTACATGGTTATTATGTTCATATTGTCTTTTTGACATTGGTAAGAAAATCAATATGTTATTGGCTTCTTAATTGTGAACATGTAGACCACGTTTCTGAGGATACGCCCCCATGTGGAAGTAGCATCTATTAATTTACTAACATACAATTATATTCTGACTAATATCAGCTGTACATTTCCTATGATTAAATATGGTTGTCGCCTACAGAATAACTAAATCCATGTTAAATTCTTATGTATTCTACAACTTAATTTAATCTAGTATATATTGTTAGTAACAGTGCTTTGAAAGGGTGAACAGGACACCAAGAGCATCATTTACAAAAGGTCATGGTGTCCCTACATCCTTTCAAAACACAGTGATACTGATACTATTTGCTATCATAAATTTGTGGCGAATTCATACTCTTTTGTTATCCTGTTATGTGTACCCATTTCATTCATATCCGACCAAATATGACCATATCCCTTAGAGAATCATCAACATAGAGGTATGAAGTTTGACGCCAGATACAAACGGAGGTAACTCTGCGAGTAAACGATATTCTTTATAGTACATAATACACTGAAGATAATGAAATAAAATAATGGAAAGGTACAAATTTTATACAATTTATCATTGACGCAAATTACACATTATTTACATTGAAATATCCTTACTGATGCCTATTACATTTAATTTTGATTCTGAGTCCACCGACTGTTTTACTACAGCATTTCATCCACCCAATTCCACCGAGTGTCAAGACCACCCGTAAAAAAAAGTCGTCAAAAGCCAAATTCTATAATTGAATGCCAAATGTATGTACATGTATGTGTCCTGAGAACGCAAACTTTGTTGATATATATTAATCACATCACTGTTGGTTAATGTCATGTTATCCTATAAGTAATTATGGTTGTCATCACTGAGTAGGTTATATAACCTACAATACTTGAACAAGGGGTCGTCGTTGTGAATAGAAAATGTATAGACATAATAGATGTCTATTATTCGCCTTACTTCCAAATATGATGCTCGTCAAAACGGTATCGAAACGGTCGCATTTCTTCAGGAAATAGCAATAGGGCCATTGGATTGGCATAATAATGTTGCTTTTTAAGTGCTTTAATAATGTATTTCGACATAGTTTCCATATCAATAATGGCATTTACTTGTATCGTCTGAGGGGTTTATGACCATATACAAAATGAAAGGTCAAAAACCAAAAAGTCTTAAAACTGAATCCACATGGCAGTTATACATCTATCTTTATAATTAATAATATTATTTAATAATGTGGATATATAGTTCTGTCAGACAACTATTGGAATACCAAGTAGGATCTTTTAACGAAATGTATCATCACGAAGAAGAATGTATGATACAACTTGATTATTTATACATCTATAACTGAACCCCCGAATGTTTCGTTTTTGCTTATTTATGCAGATAAACGAGAATAATTTGAGAATTTCAAAGAATTGAAGATTTTGAATGGGTTTCCATTGTAATCTCAACCAGTATTTGCAATTTGCAATATTTGACTTTTCAATGTCAATTAAAATTTACAACATTACAATTTATCACATGAGACTCTGAGAGGAAATACACCATTTCTAAGCCAGGGTAGGAAAACCTTTCATAAAAAATGTTAAACCTTATTCACGTTGACAAAATCAAGACTTCCAATGACAATAATAACGTTCTATTTTTAATATTCTATGAGATAAATGTATCAATGACACGACTAAGCGTAGCATTGAAAACCAGATCCAAATTCTCTGTTACGATTAGCTCTGCATAATTATCATTAAGATGAATTTGAATGTTTATTTCATTGTCTGTTCTTTCCGGGGATGTAGCTCAATTGGCAGCTTATACACTCATAACCTTGAATCCTAGGATTAGATTCGAGATTCAAGGTCCATAACAAAGTATATGAACAGATACGACTTCGTTTCTCAGAGCTCAGCAATTTAAGAGTGAACCTGTTAACAAGAAGTTTCAAAGTTAATTTAAATTATATCAAGGAAATAAGGAGTGCATCATCATCATCATCATCATCATCATCATCATCATCACCAACAGCAACAGTATGTGTAGTAGAAGTAGTAGTAGTAGTAGTAGTAATAGTAATAGTAGTAGTAGTAGTAGTAAAAGTAGTATCAGTAGTAGTAGTAGTAGTAGGAGAAGTAGTAGTAGTAGTAGTAGAGGTAGCAGTAGTAATAGTAGTAACAGTAGCAGTGTTGGTAGCAGAAGTAACATGTAGACAGTAGATAACACAACGTTTAACCAAAGTTGTAACAGTTGGTTGTCAGAGGTTAAGAGGCCACTGGTTTCTATGAAAATGTAACTTAGAATTTCGTTTCCGGAGCAGAACTCGAAAACCGTAAGACATATCTCAACGAAACTTGGTGTGTGGAACAATCATCATGTGTAGATGTGCCTTTTGGGGTTTTCAACTTCTTCGAGTTATTTTTTTTTACCGTTTCCATGGAAATGTAACTTAGAATTTCGTTTCCGGAACAGAACTTGAAAACTATAAGACATATCTCAACGAAACTTGGTGTGTGGAACAATCATCATGTCTAGATGTGCCTTTTGGGGTTTTCAACTTCTTCGAGTTATTTTTTTTTACCGTTTCCATGGAAATGTAACTTAGAATTTCGTTTCCGGAACAGAACTTGAAAACTATAAGACATATCTCAACGAAACTTGGTGTGTGGAACAATCATCATGTCTAGATGTGCCTTTTGGGGTTTTCAACTTCTTCGAGTTATTTTTTTTTACCGTTTCCATGGAAATGTAACTTAGAATTTCGTTTCCGGAACAGAACTCGAAAACTATAAGACATATCTCAACGAAACTTGGTGTGTGGAACAATCATCATGTGTAGATGTGCCTTTTGGGGTTTTCAACTTCTTCGAGTTATTTTTTTGGACCATTTTCATGGAAATGTAACTTAGAATTTCGTTTCCGGAACAGAACTTGAAAACTATAAGACATATCTCAACGAAACTTGGTGTGTGGAACAATCATCATGTCTAGATGTGCCTTTTGGGGTTTTCAACTTCTTCGAGTTATTTTTTTTTACCGTTTCTATGGAAATGTAACTTAGAATTTCGTTTCCGGAGCAGAACTCGAAAACCGTAAGACATATCTCAACGAAACTTGGTGTGTGGAACAATCATCATGTGTAGATGTGCCTTTTGGGGTTTTCAACTTCTTCGAGTTATTTTTTTTTACCGTTTCCATGGAAATGTAACTTAGAATTTCGTTTCCGGAACAGAACTTGAAAACTATAAGACATATCTCAACGAAACTTGGTGTGTGGAACAATCATCATGTCTAGATGTGCCTTTTGGGGTTTTCAACTTCTTCGAGTTATTTTTTTGGACCATTTTCATGGAAATGTAACTTAGAATTTCGTTTCCGGAACAGAACTTGAAAACTATAAGACATATCTCAACGAAACTTGGTGTGTGGAACAATCATCATGTGTAGATGTGCCTTTTGGGGTTTTCAACTTCTTCGAGTTATTTTTTTTTACCGTTTCTATGGAAATGTAACTTAGAATTTCGTTTCCGGAGCAGAACTCGAAAACCGTAAGACATATCTCAACGAAACTTGGTGTGTGGAACAATCATCATGTGTAGATGTGCCTTTTGGGGTTTTCAACTTCTTCGAGTTATTTTTTTTTACCGTTTCCATGGAAATGTAACTTAGAATTTCGTTTCCGGAGCAGAACTCGAAAACCATAAGACATATCTCAACGAAACGTGGTGTGTGGAACAATCATCATGTGTAGATGTGCCTTTTGGGGTTTTCAACTTCTTCGAGTTATTTTTTTTTACCGTTTCCATGGAAATGTAACTTAGAATTTCGTTTCCGGAACAGAACTCGAAAACTATAAGACATATCTCAACGAAACTTGGTGTGTGGAACAATCATCATGTGTAGATGTGCCTTTTGGGGTTTTCAACTTCTTCGAGTTATTTTTTTTACCGTTTCTATGGAAATGTAACTTAGAATTTCGTTTCCGGAGCAGAACTCGAAAACCGTAAGACATATCTCAACGAAACTTGGTGTGTGGAACAATCATCATGTGTAGATGTGCCTTTTGGGGTTTTCAACTTCTTCGAGTTATTTTTTTTTACCGTTTCCATGGAAATGTAACTTAGAATTTCGTTTCCGGAGCAGAACTCGAAAACCATAAGACATATCTCAACGAAACGTGGTGTGTGGAACAATCATCATGTGTAAATGTGCCTTTTGGGGTTTTCAACTTCTTCGAGTTATTTTTTTTTTACCGTTTCCATGGAAATGTAACTTAGAATTTCGTTTCCGGAACAGAACTCGAAAACTATAAGACATATCTCAACGAAACTTGGTGTGTGGAACAATCATCATGTCTAGATGTGCCTTTTGGGGTTTTCAACTTATTCAAGTTATTATTTTTTACCGTTTCCATGGAAATGTAACTTAGAATTTCGTTTCCGGAGCAGAACTCGAAAACCATAAGACATATCTCAACGAAACTTGGTGTGTGGAACAATCATCATGTCTAGATGTGCCTTTTGGGGTTTTCAACTTATTCAAGTTATTATTTTTTACCGTTTCCATGGAAATGTAACTTAGAATTTCGTTTCCGGAGCAGAACTCGAAAACCATAAGACATATCTCAACGAAACTTGGTGTGTGGAACAATCATCATGTCTAGATGTGCCTTTTGGGGTTTTCAACTTATTCAAGTTATTATTTTTTACCGTTTCCATAGAAATGTTATCTAGAATTTCGTTTCCGGAACAGAACTCGAAAACTATAAGACATATCTCAACGAAACTTGGTGTGTGGAACAATCATCATGTGTAAATGTGCCTTTTGGGGTTTTCAACTTCTTCGAGTTATATTTTTGGACCGTTTCCATGGAAATGTAACTTAGACAATCATCATGTGTAGATGTGCCTGAAAGGCCCGATGGGCTTATGGCATTGCACAGTATCCAGCCGTCTGTAAACTTTTCGCATTTTGTCTTCTTCTCCAGAACCACTTTGTCTAAGGAGCTGAAATTTTGTGTGTTGTGTTTAGTTGAAAAAAGGTTCATAGTCACTGTTATTCAACAACTATTCTTCAATAAATTTTCCCAAAGGCGGGGGATATGGCCGACTCTGTCTGCTTGTTTATTATTATTTACTCTAGGAACACGTGTCGTGATAGTGAAGAGTACTAGGAGTAAACATGTCAGCGCGGTTTTGTTTTTTAGGACATAGAAAATAACTACGTCACAGTGCATTCAATCAATACGGGAAATGAAACGGTCATCTATACTGGAAAAAAAATAGTTATGGATATATGTCAAATTTTACATTTTAAATACAGACTTATTCATTTATTGTCCTACTGATAAATTAGTAATCATAATAACTCCAATATCCCTAATTCATTGTGTCCAGTATATTTGGTAGTAACTACACAGTTTACAATATGATTAAGTTATTTACCGCTCAAACACTACTATTACATGTTGTGTTTACATTGCAAGATTAATGATGATATATAGTCATATAGCAGAACAAAGGGTTAAAACGTCCACGAATAGCCTGATGTCCGTAACAATATACTTCAAATTAAAAATAGTGACATTATTAACTTTGGCTTGTTTGATTTGCGTTACTCCAATATTCACTCTAATGTTATAAATACATTTGTTTTGTCATTGATTTGAGTTTCAATATTTACAATGACATGGCTGCATGGCATTTGTTTACACCTCATTGTAATGTATTACATTTGACAGAAAACGCATTAAAGATATACATTATTCATGCTTTCATTCACTTCACATGTTTGCAGTTCATTATATCCCATATATTGCAGCCTTAAACGGCTAGATTGATTTACAATACATCTGCGGCTTATATAATATAACAAATGAATATACTACAAGTATAAGTACAATACACAGGGGCAAGCAATGGCCATGCAAAGGAATGGTTGTGATATCAAATAATGGAGAAAGACTAGGTGTGGCTTAAAACATATTTCGTAATGTATATATGTATAATTTTTAATATCAATCTTATGTCAGTATATCATTCAACATGAGGCAATTCCTAATAACACAACTTCCAAACGCAAGGCATAACTCGTACTAGTCTCCATTACTGGCTGATTTAACCCTTGTAGTATGTCCCTCGCTTCGTTGTGCCTAGATAGTGAATAGCTGCACCAGAAATGCATGGATTTCTAAGCACAGATTTCTTAAGGAAATACGGCAAGGCCTAAATCAGCCAGTAATGAAGACTGGCAAGAGTTATGCCTTGCATTGGGAAGTTGATAATGACAAAGGTACAGTTTCTTCATCACAAAGTTACAATCGTTGTCATTATGTGCTCAGTACTGTACTTAAACTATCGGATAACGATGCTCTTCCTGATGATACCAAGGCACCACATTGTGGGATCATCCTAGTGAAACCATATCCATGTACATGACATATACATCACTAGCTACACCCAGGGGCAAAAGAAACGATACATACAAAATGCAAGATATTTCAATCAACGAGCGACAAAACATACGACTGGACTAGATAGACATCATGTCTTCAGAAGCCATCTAAACTAAATTTGAAACTTCAAAAAATTATCTGTTAATTTGTCTTGGAAACACATTTTTAGGAACTCATTGTTTGCAAATCTCCTTTACTAGACGAGTCAAACATGGCGTATTGGTTTGTTTAATGGCGTCCTATAGTGATACTACTTCAGCAAATTGAATGTAGACAACATCTTGTACTAACCTAATTTCCATATTTCATTAAAATTACCTTCAATAACAACGCATAATGTCAAGAAAACCCCTTTTCAATAGCAATCCCAGCACCCCATGTGTGTTTGAACAGATATGCAATACTAAGTATCATACTCTTATGATACTCTTTTCGAGATAAAACCTCATCGACTTTATCTGGCAGAATTATTTTGTGTTTGACTCTGTGTCGTTTCCTTTGCTTCTCGGTGTAACACTACAAACAAATAACACATTAAAAATAATATGAGTCTACATATACAAACTTAATACGTTCACATAAGTGTATCAGTAGTGTAATATTCAAAATGTGATGAATTGAACAGTACCTTTACCGTATGTAATCCTACGTCTTGTGATACCAACAGAGAAGACAATGCAAGACACACGCAAGTGGGTACGGTATGACTACAATATACTCAAACGAAATTGTTCTACACACTCACCACCACCACCACTAACGCCTCTCCTACAACCATCCAGTGCTACCTCCGTACAGTGACTACCTGTGGTCAGCTGCACGGTTGACGTCAGGTCAAGTGGTTTAAGGAAACAATCAGTAGCCCGCCACCTGTCCAGCCCACGTGCTTTGCTCGTTTTCACTAGGGAAGTGAGCTTCAAGATGTATCTACTCACGGAGAGCTGCTCCGTTGTGCTTCGTAAGTTGCCACGTATTTGACCGGACCTATTCTCACTCTTAGAGATTGTGATATGATTTCCCAATATATAAAATGTTCATCAATTACAATTTCGCCGCTAATGGCTGCAATACTGCCGAAGCGGCGTTAAACAATAACTCACTCACTCACTCAATTACAATTCCTGACAGTTTTACTCAAGGTATAGTGATGTGGGTGTGTGACCCGCTCATGCAGGTAAAACATAACTCATTAATGAAAGAAACACTGTAGGCTAATATCCGGCATCTCTGTAAATATATCGCATTTTAACTTACTTCCTCATCTTATTACTTAACCAGTTTAAATGAATATATCATTTTAGATTAGTGGTTGTCCTATTATTTTGTAAACACTTAGTTTGAACATATCTGCTAATGTCAATGTTGTCCGTTCCTTCATTTCGATGTTTGCATGCTAGCTGGTGCTAGTTTCTGTACCGAAGCCTCACTAGAGCGCTAGTCTAACACACCATTGCACAGTGGTTCGGTCAATACTGCCTCATGCATGTTTGTATTGAGATTCATCTCACGCTGCCAATGAGAATAGAGGAGAGTGGTAAATTGACCAGACTGCGCGTGTAGTTAATGTGAAATGTGTCTCTTGCCGGCTTAATTTTATCAAACACTATCAATAACGTATTCTGCTCCCTGGGCAGATGTTAATACTATAAGCATGGCATGCAGGGCACAGATTTAATCAGACGTGTAAACGTTGTATTGACCTCTCTTGTTTTCCCCCCGATCTGACCCATGCTCAGTTAACTAGATATACATCCCAAGGGTTATAGTCCATTGGTCCAATTACTCTGATATCGGCATTTACCTATATGAGTATTGCATTTTTATTGAGTAGATATTTATATAATCTGCACAATAGTTTACATAATGAACCTGGGGCGTATCCGCTGCAATTTACTCAATGCAATTTATCTATTGACAGGCTGTTTAATTATAATTATGAGTTAGTTACTTCGGTCAGTATTATAAACCGTCTATCAAGCTACAGTGACATCAATGAGTACTGAGTAGTGATAAGTGTATAGTTACTCCTGTGACATAATTAAGATAATATTATGACGTCATCGTGGCAACTTGTTAACTTCCGTTGTAAGCTAGACCAATACAGTAAAAATAAACATGTTCATCCTTGAAAGAACACTCTGCACACTATAGGCTAATATCGGGTATCTGTGTACATATATCGTATTTTAAAAAGCTATAGCTACTTATATTATCAATTAAACATTTGGATTAAATGTGTCGCTGTACAGCAGTGGTTAGTTAGTACTGATAATTTGTACAGTTACTCCCGTGTCATAGTTATGACAATAGTATGACGTCATGGTTATAACTTGTTAAGGCCGTTAATTTATTTATCTGAAACCAGTCCATCTCAACATATATCATAGAACTAATGATGTATGTTGCATACATGTGTTTTCTCCAGAGATGCACAATTCTGTATTAGCTTTTGAGGTACAAAAGTTTATATTTAACGAGTGGCACAGCCCTGAGAGAAATACTAAGTTTTCTACATTTACGGCTGAAATAAATAACATTTACATTTGTCCAGGTACACAGCTATCCTCTATGTATCTATCCTTTATAGAACGTATGCTGATCAAATCTGTGACACGATAGGAAATTCTCTTTAATGGATAATTACATCAGACTCGTGGAAGCAAATTAATCACAAATTGTATAATAATGAAATATGCTTGGTTACAATTTATCTTAATGTATTTTAAGTAATAATGTTGGTATTCACAAAAAATCATTAAGATGTGTTTAATTGTTGATCGAAAGGTAAACTATTCAATTTTGATAGTGTGTTTTATGTTACAAAAGCAGTAAGACACCATTTAAAAGACAAAGACGGGGTCCCTCGCAACAACGACATAAGTGCCCTGTTGTCTTCAGAGCGTATTTCCCTCCAGTAGGATACGCCGTACCCGGTGTGTAAAGAGGGGATAAGTAGGGATAAACAAGGACTTTGTCTAGCTTCCTGTACATAACTGTACGGACTTTGTGACTGGATCCACTGAAAGAAGCTTATGTGGCCCGTAGACAGACAAAGATCATTAAGTCTTAATTCGAACACCTCTCGTGACAAAAGCACAATCAGCTTTCCCAATGATGTTGTTTGTCATTCAGTTTGGTGTCAGTGCTGACTTTACAGCTTTTATATCTAAACGAAACTAAACTAAACTTTTATGACACTTTTTATAAATGATAATAGTGCTACGGACACTGAAATTGAGTGAGTGAGTGAGTGAGTGAGTGAGTGAGTTGGTGTTTAACGCCGTTTGCAAGAGTATTTCACTTATATCGCGGCTGCTAGTATTATGGCAGGGAGAAAGCCCGCAACGCCATGTGGCTATGCACTGCGATGAAACCTGCGAGCAGCGGCTGGAACTAGCGAACCATGGGTGTTACTACGCTGAAATTCAGTGTAGCATTGCACCCAAACCTTACTGCGTGTAGAACAGTTCCCTTCTGAAATTGAAGTTCAAATACATGAAACGCTTGACTTTTTGAATTTTGGGAATTATGTTTTCGTTTTGCATTTTAAGAAACAGTGGTGTCCAAACTAGAACCTGATCAGCAGCTTAAGGTCACGTTGTGGTTGTCCTGGAGACTTTGAGAACAGATGAAAAGTTCAATCTTTTTGGGCCAAAAAGGTCAACATCTCGGATGTCAAGGAAGCACGTCTTCCACAACAGACTCAAGCGTCTTGATGACGACTCAGAGATGTCTACCTTATCGTCTTTGCGAAGGATCTGAGGGGTGCCAACCTTTAGCTTTTGATGAACAGACGCATGTCTCCAGAAATTACCACAGAACTTAATTTAATTATTGGCATGGCCAACAAACGGTCTGCTTCAGAAGGACGGTACGGAACTACCAGAGATCAACCATGAATCCCAGAACGTGTAATCAACATGATAATGTTGAACATTTACAATGAATTTACAGATCAGCTGATGCTGCCGAAGTGTGTGTTATATTGAGTGGATTCAGATTGACAATTACAGTTAGAGGCGGGTGGAGAGCGGTCATCTAACCCAGAAGCGTTTAAAATGTTATCCAATTAGTCCAAGACTATTACACAAAAATGTAACACAATAAGATTACAAAATGGTAAAATTCATTGATTGTCTCAACTATTCTCACAGTAACAAAGGTTCATATTTAAATAAACCGTTGACAACGTGTTGTATTACCCACGACCGGTGTGTACAATCGGCAAATACAATAATCGACTTGCTGCTGCAAATAACGGAAAGATAAGGATTCTAAATCTAGCGTGAAGATGAGTACACTGAGTCTACCCAAACACTTGGTATCGATCACGCCGTTACTATCAATAAAGTGGGTCTTTATTAGGTTCCCTAAGATGAGATAAGTGAAAATGATAGAAACAGTATGAAATAACAATAACTGTCTACAATTAAATGTTTTCACAGGTTAATTTCTCAAGTTTATGATTTATTTCGTCATGTAAAGTAACTCATAAATTGTGGCTACGTTGTCATTGAAATAACAGGTAAACTGGATTTCGCAATGGTATGACTTTACCAAAACACAACGTTTTCTGAAAAGCAGTGGTTTGTAATTTCGTCTTGCCATTCAGAGAATTTGTACGATTTCGAGAGAAAATTCTCATTTGGGTTTGTTCAGCGAAAAACTATGGTCGCACATAAACTGAACTCGATTATTTAGAAACTATGTTTAGCACTCAGACATTGTTGGTGATTTAACTCTCTTGCGTTTGTCTCCATGTAATTTAAAACAAATCAATTGGCTAGAGCTGTTCAATTTCTACAGTTACAAATGTAAAAACCTTTCATTCAGAATGTTCATCAAAAGGAAATGTATGTTACGTTCGATCAGTTACTAGTGCAGTGCCAGATATAGTCAACCATATTCCTATTTATAGAAATGCTAATTTGCAACAGTACGCTGGCTGCTAATTTGTGGAAGTTTTTTTTAAATTTGTATTTAGAAAAGTGGTTACGTTAAACATGCCGATAGTTCCACTTCACTATGATAAATCAGCAGGATCAACGTCTGTGTACTTGTTTGTAGCAATAATGCTTACACGACTCTCAAGTCTTTGTAATGTCCTATAACATTCGTGCCATTGTAAAATTTCTGAAGCTATATAAGTAATTTTAAAACCTAGTATTTATCATTGCCTTATTACATACATTCAATGTTAAAGTCACTGTTATTTAAAGACTATATATTGCATTAAGACATAACAATTCATGGATATTTCTTTCATGCGTTCAACTGCTATCGGTATTGACTTGTCAAAATGTGACAATACAATCAAATTGTGAGAGCTTTTTACCCAATAGTAGACTCTCAGTGTATGGCAACTGTTATAGCAATGCTTCTGGGTAGAAGATAATCTTTGGTTCATAATAATCATTAAATGTTTACCTTCTTTTAAGATACAGATTGTTTGCTAAACCAAATCCTTTAAAGAAAAACAAAACGTTATTGATACATGACAATACATCATTTAACCACCAGTTCAAGAAAGGTTGTGACCAACATATTGTATATGCCGTTGTTATAACAATCTTGGTTTGTTAATGTCAGAATAGACCGAGTATTTTCTAGAGTAGAAAACAAAAGTGAACATTATCTTGTTTCCCCTCAACCACGGAGCGATCGGTTGAACAAGAACGTTACTAACATGATTAATCCTTCAACTATTGGCAACTTTTGAATAAATATGTCGATCCCGGGACATCAATCATGATAATGAAAAAGCACACGCCATTTGAATGCTAACAGCCAAGTGCTTGAAGTAGTACAGAAGACTGCTATTGTACTGACTAGATTACTGATTTGTATTTTACTCACACTTAAAATCACGTCAAAAACAAGAAAAACGAGATTTCATAACATACTTTCACAGCTTTCGTTTAAAACAGATTACTTTGGTGAATACTAAAGTGATTCTAACTGTAAAGCCTGATGTTATTGCTCAGTTGTATTTTCCCGGAGACACGTGCTGTTATATAACGTGACATACATTTTCAGGTGATAGTTTTTCATTCCATTGAGCAATATAGCTAATTAAAATAATTTTGTAAACAGTGTATTTGACATGAATGACATGAACAGATCAACATAATCACCATTTATAGAGAGTTTATTCTGTAACGAGGCCACCAACCCATTCTAAATTGTGTATAGTAGTCGAATACAGTTTCGTGGTTGTGTATGACATCGCAGCTGTTTACATCGTTTCTGCATAGCATGGACAGTCAATTTCGCTAAATAATTAACTTTATCAGGATTAAACGATGATAACAATTGAATAAATTCATTATAACACGGAATTTCAGTGTAATAGTTAGGCAAAGTAGTTCGTAAATCATTGAAATATGTACAGATCATACATAAATGATATTCTTATTGCATGGTATAATACAATACACATTACATAATACACATTCTTTCATCTAATAGTCCTAATTTTCTACTTCCCTCTATCATTAAGTTATTGTTTGAACTTAATTTTGTTAAAGCAATTCCCTATATTCGAATCTTTACAATCGACAAGTACTGTTCATAGCCAAAAACAACTTTTACATTTCTATACAATTTGACTTTGGAATGTTTTGAAATGGTTTCCTACCACTTTTGATTTGCAATAAATATATACATCTCCCCTTAACGTTTGCTATATAAGACTGAATACAGCCAACATCTTGATTTTACCACATAAACCAAAACCCATATTCATGGAGACGATTCTTGACATTTGGAGCCCAATACCTTTTTCTGCTAATCTAAACTAAAAACTATAAGCATGTCCCCAAATCCTATTATTCTGCTGGTATAATAATCTTATCCAGTATTTAAATATATTTACATATTGCTAAGTTCTAAATGAACAGTCTCCACGTCCACCCCTTGCTACAATAGTGGGTTACTTCTACTGAGACATAAAATTGATTTAAAATGATTATCATACACACGGGTTGCATCTGGACAAGCATGAAACCCCTATATTTCAAATCCATATGATAATACTGGGAAGACGTTTACATCAAATATATGTTGCAAAACTGACAGTGGCATTTTGAGATAACCAGATATCTGTGATCTTAAAATATTGAAAACCTTAACAGTTTGTAATGACAGTGACCTCTCATTATACATATCATCAATGTATATATAGATAACCAAAATCATTATAACAATGTGAACACACACTACTGAACAGCTTTGGGAGGAGGGGATATAAGTTTTGCAACAAAAGTCATTGTTTCATGGCCTGGAATAACACGATCATACCACGTGACACATCTCGTATCTCTATAAAAAGATATGAGCTGTTCTTGATTCATCTGTCGATAGTTCTGGTCTCGAATTTAAAAAATATTCCATACTACAGAAGGTACGAATCTTTTTTCCGAAATTCACAGAACAACTCTGACTATAAGATAAACGTTTGGCGAAGAACAGATACAGCACATAAACAAGACGCTAGAAGCAATCAGTGTCATTGATAGACGTAAAAACATTTCTGAAGCATATCTGGCTGGTTTTATGGGCAGCTGTTTCTTGCCTGAACCACTCTCCTAGCTACTTAATGCAATATGAACCTGGTAATGAGCGACTCATCATGTCTACATGAAGTGGGCGGGTCTGTTAACGCATCTTGTCAACAGCGATTACATGTCAATACGACTGCGGATATCAATATTTGTGTTGATGTTATAAACAAGGTGTTTACTGACATCGCTGAACATAATATGAGATTTCAAATCAAAACGTAAATGCATTAAGGAATGTTACGTTTCCTGCAAAATGTTAACCTTTATAGCACTTACATGTACAAGAATATCGTAGTTCACATGCAGTCACTGTAATATACCGATGTATCTATATCAGCCTGCCGCCTCCCGTTCACAACACACCATGCGCATCAGTTCACAACACACCATGCACATCAGTTCACAACACACCATGCGCATTAGCTTCCTGACCAGCTTATGTACAATACTTTTTTATTATAAAAACATATTTTATTCACTTCCTTTGGATACAGTCAATTGATAACATGTTCTAGGTGAAACAGGATACTCGATATCTAGAACAGCTTACATGGATAGGCATCAAAACAATCACATTTAGAATTTGGAATAGTAATAAAAGAACATGGACATGACATACGTAGATAAGATCAAAAACTATCCCAGGTCCGATGAAATAACATTCCATTTTCTATTAAATGAGTTCGAATTGATTGTGTTTGAACAAATAAATTTGTCAATGTAATACACATCTTTTAAAGTTGATTTATACCCAGTTAAATTGGGTTTTAAACCTGTTATATTATATGTATGTATACTATGTACACTACTTACCAGATAACATCGCAACTCCTTATCTATAACATAATATAACTTAGCCAAATAACACGCTTTCTTTTTCAGAGAAGACATGTTTTTTATGTTTATAAAACTCATATATTATATCAAAAGCGACGTTTCCATGGAGACTCTAATGTGCTTGCCAAGAAAATAATATAAAATACATGTCGTTTTCAACAAAATAAGGAAGATGTATAAGTTTAAAACTCTTCAAAGTTCATCACCTCAACAATGTCCGTGAACGAAACCGACAGCTTGTTTGAATGTATATTTCTAGTTGCCTCATACTCATATTGATATCTTACTGAAGTAACACATCCATGTACAGTCACTCAGCTAGTAGCGTGTCCTGCATGATCTATATCGAGGTTCATCGCACCATGTCTCGATGCAGTCTCGCTGTTTCATGACAGTTTATTTCGAGTTGAAAGGCACCCAACTTCTATGTGCTGACTTTAAATTCAATACATCCTATTAGCCTTGCAGTTTCCGTTTTTTTAAAATCCTCGTACATGGGAGAGATTAATCGCCACAACATTCGATATAATGAATTCACAACTTTTAGGAAGTTTCTCTTCAAAACTTAAATTCATTGGTACCAAATATTCTCATTCTCGGATTATTGTGACGAAATATTATCAACTGAACCCTGTTGTGCCTTTAACAAGTAATCAAAAGTCGGTATTCACACTGTTTCGTTTGTGTTTATGATTTGTTACCGGTTACTGTTTATTGACTGTGCTGATCGCTCTATCTCAGTTGACAACTTTGAAATCTCTCTGCATTACGCTGACAAAACCGTTATGTAAACAGATGACACTTCAAACAAACACATATTACGCATGGCTTTCAACTGTCAGGGGAATGAAATAACTATAATCTCAGTAAAGTGACAATGACACTTACATCAAATAAAATTATGTCAAATACGTTAGATGTCATTTCTAAATCTAATGATATTGTAATTGAATTATAATGCGAAATATATAATGAAAGAGAGTCTTATTTTGTATTTTAACGTTTCTTATATAACGGTGAGGAATATTCTAAATCTGACCTTTAGGATGCATTCAGTCATTTTACTGGAGTAATTTTGGATCCTCGACCCAGAACTGTTAACACTGTTATCAATGCGCTGAATAAAATAAAAGATTTGACAAATAGTGTCGTTAATTATGACATTGAAACCTGGGTCCATTCCTATCTTGCCCTCATTGAAATCCTTCTATCTGTAAACGAGGATATTTCCCTTCCGTATTTGAATGTATGAATATTAAACAATTGAATGTGTATAACATGGTCACGTTAAAACATTTAAAAAAAACTGTAATATACAATTTTTTCGATAAACAAACATGATCAATATTTGTGTAATGAATGTACATGTGATTTTATATCTGAATGTTTCTTATATGCACCAGATATGATGATTGCCAATAAAATTTAGCTTGCGGTTATAGTTATATTTTTCATATGATCTTAAAATTCAACATTCATTTGGAACGAAAACCTTTGAGAGGATGTTACAAATCACAAAGTTATTTCAAATATGACAGAGCAATAGCATTATAGTGTACTGGTATCCGCTCCAATATCAATGCAGTGTTTTCGTCATAACGATATGTTCTAATCCCAACCATTAACTCAA
Source organism: Gibbula magus (assembly GCA_936450465.1). Taxonomy (NCBI): domain Eukaryota; kingdom Metazoa; phylum Mollusca; class Gastropoda; order Trochida; family Trochidae; genus Gibbula; species Gibbula magus. The sequence continues at coordinate 2,337,640 of OW388305.1, forward strand.
CTGACAAGCTATTCCGTTAACCACAAAATCTACTTATGAAAGTATTTATGTACAGAACTCACCTTCACGTCCTAAGTTCAATACTACCTCCATAACACCAGCCTCCTACAGACAGGTGCAATAAGTTAAGTGGTTTACGACATCAAATAATATGTTATCAGCTGCCAATCCCACGTGATCTGTGTGTGCAGAACGAGGTAGTAAGCTAACTGTCACGTGGAGGTAGGTTCTTTGAAGGTTAATATACTATGGTTTTTCCTAATCCTAACAACTTACTCTTACAGATCACGAAGTACATATTGATTAGGCAATCATTATGTATTTTTGCTGTCAATAAAATTGTCACACGATGCAAAATGGCGGAATATACGTGTCCATATAACTATAAGAACCCTTGGAGAAGGCATCACTAGTTTCAAAATACGAAAACAATAGAATATAAACGTTGATGTACTTGTTCCTTGACGTTAAGTGCTTGTAGAACCCTGCAACTTTCACGCTTCTACCACAATGATTTCTATGACATAAGTCAGACATTAAAAAGTTGCTCATCTGGAACTACCATAACAACTCTCTACCGTCTCGCATGAATAGGTCATCCTCTGATAGTAAGATACATGTAACTCTATTTCTTGAATCTAAAACACTTAAATGTTCATGAGTTACAATGATCACATCGTACAACAGGTTTGTGGTAAGATGTTGCAGTAGTCACTCGTCAGCGATCATTAGATTCGGTATGGGAGCCTAAGCTGTGTCACAGTTAACATATCCATACACAGCGACTCGGTCAATACTGCAGTGCCAATAGGGATAAACATCAGTGGTAAAGTAAGCAAGAGGAGGGCATCGTAAAACGTGCTGCTTTCATGCTAGCAAGTCTTAACAATAATTATGGTTAACTTCATTGACAGTTATTTCACGCGTGATTGTGATATGGAGATAAATATGTACGCTGCCCTCTTCTCCTAATGATTTGATGAATAAACGATTCAGGCATGCATAACAAATGAGATTGATCAATGCCATCAGTTAATTGATACAATTAGTTCCATGTTGGGATTTATATTTTGTAGTTATGTTAATCTATTGAATATAAATCAATATTTATGGTTTTCTATGCTATGGTAGCTTATTCCTCGCAGCCAATTATCTTCGGAAGGTTTAAAAATCGATCTAGAATCAAATAATTGTCTTTGTTATTGGAAGTAGGTTCTGCCCAGTCCACCGTCATCGTAAATCATACATCTCATATTTCGTTAGGGTCTAATGGCACGGTGATGTCTCACACATCTGACATAGACTGTACATTATGTCCTTTTAAAAGTAGGTAAACTATTTCCGGTTTTATTTATTAATCTGTAATAATAATGTAATGCTATGCGATACCATACCATAACCATGCCATTGAAAAAGAGTTTATACTACTACCACCCAGTCATTGAATCATGCCATTAAATGAAACAGCAACCCATACCAAAATAGTTTCCCCAAACATTGAAACTCCAGGATGAAAAAGACCACACTGCGAGATTCGCCTAAATGTGATGAAATTTAATTTAGAATTAAACAATTTTCACTCATGTTTTTTTTTAAAATCAAAATTCCATGTGGATCAAAGATTGATAGCACCTACCATATTCTCTGCAAATACACCTGAGTATTCCAATAAGCTGCCTAGGCAATCAAGGGTTTGACGTAGCAATGGGGATAGCAGTGACGAAGCAGAAAGGTGTACACAGGTAAGATGATAGACTTCATCATACATTTCCATGATAGACATCTGCAACCCTACATGTGCTTTTACTTGAAAGGTCCCTTACATACAGATTAGGAGTCAGATATCACCTGACCTTTTACTATAGTGAAGGTTTGGTGGTTCTCCTCATTCAGCTGATTAGCTATGAGGTGTGTTTCTGAACTGTTTACTTCTAAAAAAACTTGATGTTAAGTTAACCAGTGGTTCATTATTCATTGTTAATGAGGTACTTACACATTGAACATGATTTGTGAGTAGAAGGATATGATGAAGAACAATTTAGTCTCAGTAAGTCTAGATATAGTGTTCGAACGCCTATAAGAAATGATATTCACTTTTCACGTTGAAATCACAAAGTGGACTTTTGTAAAAACCAAAAAAAAACCAGAATAGCTGCGCATGCCTTCATTATCTTTTGATCGTATTACATGTAAATCAGATATTTCATTTTATTGTCAGATGATTAGGGCATCCATACAAAACCAAATCTATGATTAAACAACAGCATAAACATTTATGAAACATGATCAACAGTCAGGAACAGTTTAGCGCTATACGAAACGAATGTCAATGTTTGTATTGCCCGAGCGAGAGCGAGGGTTCTACATACATTTGCACGAGTTTCGTAAAAATCATGGAGCAATGATTCATTGCAATGATCCAGAGTTTTCACTTTATTCTAGTTATGAAAATAATTCCATCAATGTAATATTACTCCTCTTGAGCTAGACAAGCTGATAATTTAAGTCAGTTTATAAGTTAAAGCAAACTAATAGTTACCAAGATATTCCTATGTTAACGGTTGTTATAGATTCATTTTGGAGAACCATTTGTTACATTTTTCCTCTTCTAAACTTGCAAAACTCCCGTTGTAATTTTAAAATCAATAGATTTTTAAAACATATTTTCCTCAGTTGAGAATCGTTTCCATGAGTCAAAGTAGAGTTCATCTGATTGTACACTTCGGTGAATGACTAAATCAAAATTACGAAATCATTGAAATACAACATCAGATTTAATTGCATTCACTATTGAATGATTGTCAATCATTCTGTCAATAGAATCACTGAGTGAAATTTTAGTTGGATCGATGTGACACAATAAAAGAATTAAGTGATTGGGGACTTTATCCGAAATGATCATTGCTGCTTCGAAAGGGCTGATATGAGATTAATCATTGTCACTGCAGGAATGCAATGGGAATATTTGAATTCATGTTTGAAACAGTATGTGTCAGACAGTTTGAAACAAGGCGAGAAAACCATATCGTTTTCATGAAACAGTAATTCATATTATTTAATTTGTGACAGTAGAAAATAATAAGGACAATCCCATATTTAGTTTTAATGGCAGAAATGACGTTCTTGACAGGAACATGAATCTAACATAGAATCTATTCAGAAAAAGATAATGAACTTATTGAACAGTTCAATCTCCAAAATATCTTTTGAAGACAGTGGCTTATTTCTAACAGCTATATGGAAACATTGACGGGTAAATGAAGAGACTGGCTTTTTATATTCATTCATGAGCACATCTGCATGCAAAACGACAAGAGATCAACGAATTTCCAAAATACGGATTTATGTTTATTATTGAAAGTATAAGTATTGAATACGTCCTCACATCTATATTGTATCAATTGGTGTGAGTCTATAGCATGTTAACCATGCTGTCACACCAATATAGCTGTAACCAGATAAATTGTCACACTAGGAATAGTTTTACTTATTTTATTATCCCCACAGCATGTTATATTTGCCCTAAAATGTTTTGATCTTCACGAACTGGCAAAAAGAAACATTTGCCAGGCATGGACGTGATTTGGCGAAGATATATAGCTTTGGAGTACAGCCTTAATAGACACAAAAAAAACAACAATATTATCTAAATATGGCAGCAATTACGCCCCCGAGGAAATATGAAGACATGCTAAGGATGTATGAATACTGATAACGTCCTACTCAAGCCTTGTTTGAAGCAGCCTGTTAATGTTAGGATATAATGACTAAATACTCATGACCACTTCTCAGTATTATCAATGGGTTGTGTGTATATCAATATCGTTTGAACAAATGTCAACATACAACGTGCTGGGTCATTGTAACACGAATATAATACCTTAGATTAAAGCAATAGCGGAGTTGATCATAGTATTATGGTGGGCCTTTCTTAAACTTGACGTTAAACTTGTGTAAAAGCCGGTGCTTGTCGAACAAACGTTTTTATGAAATCTATTAATTATAAATTCAAACTTTACAGTTCTCGGGTTGTTACTTACAATCTTAGCTAGAATAATTGTTAAGAATGTTTTACTGTTAGGCGCTCAGCCTCGATGACAATACATTGTGTAACTCTGCTTAACGTATGTAATTTTTTGAGCAAAACATATCATTAAAGTATTCTTATTTATTATTCTATGGATTGTACTAATCCTATCTTTAACCAAACAATGAATATTAAGTCTCCTCAAAAAGATATATAACAAAACATATAGGTTAAAAGCTGCAATGATAAACTTGTCAGACGGTTATTTTTCCAACTGCCAATTAATAAGCTTGTATATTTGTCATATTGCAAAGACTGAATTTAAATTTAGTCTAATAACGATCAAAAAGAGGACGCTTGTCTGATCTTTTCAGATTCTTCCGGATCCATCCCAAATTGGGCGGATCCGGGCGGATCCGGGCGGATCCAGTAGGTATCCTGCAAGGCAGTTTCAACCACTTTTTTGTCCTGTGAAATATCCTCTTCACCGCAATAAGGTAAATTGAGTGCAAGATGTAACTATAAAAATATTTACTCATTGAACCCATAAATAAAAGAAATCTCGATGCATATTTGAAAGTGCTCATTTGAAAAAACACATGAAATAAAATAAAACTCCTTCCAAACCTAATAAACTTGTATGTATACGAGAGATAAGAAGATAGGAAATAGTCCGTGTCATTAAAAGACATGTTTTTATGTGTAACCACATTTTCATAGCAGCTGTTGGAAGTTATACCAGTTCAGTTAGGATCCTTAGTTCATTTTGGATGTGCTAACTCTCCGATTTTTATATGAAATGGCACTGTTAACATCTTGTAACGGATAGACGACTGATGAAACAAAAGTAAAATACATACATATATGTTGATCAACATCCAACGACAAACTGTACATAAATGTATCTCATAAACAGCTTTTTTCCGGACAAAATAGTTATACTCAACAGGTATGGGTACAATATATTAAACCCATTTCTGATAGGCATGTTGGTCAAAATTCAAATACGAACCGTATACATGCATAGATTGGAGAAACAAAAAGTGGAAAGTTTCAACCTACATGTACGATCTTATCATTGAGGCCTTGCGGTTGGAATGTTAGTAGCTCAAATATCCACCTCAATTCTAAAGATCTTTTGATTGCGTGGTTCTCTCTAATTCAGGATTTTGTCTAAGTTGAGCGATTATTTAGTAAAATAAGTTGCTCTTAGAGTGGTCAGGGAGATTGAAGTGAAGAGCCACTGGTTTGTCCCTTTTGTGAGTGATGCAAAGTGTTCAGACAGGCGTGTTTTGAACTCCCTTTTGGTATACAGGCATAGTTTCACATTACGCCTTTTTCGGGAGAGAAGAGTAAAATTCTACAGCTTATCAAAATACGTATTAGTTGGTTTGTATTACCTATGCTGCAACTAAATACTCCGTATCCATCAATTACAGTAGGGACCAGTACGGCTATTGTCTGTTCTTAAACTACTCATATAACTCATGTAATCTTTTTAAAATATCGATGAGATGAAGGGTGCATTTTCATTATACATTAGTATTAGAATATACTTCTTTAAGTTCATTTATGTTTTCAAACTGTACATTCGTCCACTCTTAACCTATTGTTTCTGACTCCATTGTCAGGCTGAAGAATCTGCTCCCATGTAAGTAGTTCATGGATAACATCAGTCAAGCACCTGCTCTTCTCACGTGTGTTAATCCAGGTTGTAATTAACCCAGTTACGGAGCCAAAGCTAGAGTCGGACATGTACAACTGTCAGAGCGTGTTTAAAAGTGTTGAACAAGTTGTGTCATATATATAACAGATCTATCCACTGTGCAAAGTGCAGCACGTTGTATCCTTGTTTTTGTCTTCATTGGAGCTGTGTACCACCATAAAGCACGGTAATTGTAAGTGAAAACAGCTTAAGAATGATATTGCAACGATGGAAAACGCCTTAAGCGAAGGCAATAAATGATATCTGAGTAGTTTCAATGTCACTATGTACGAACAACTCGTATCCATTTATTGTCCTTATACTTACTTATGTGTTTCAACTTTATTATTGTGTCATTTATTCTATGAATGTATTTCGTTCTTTCAATAAATGTCTGGGTTACATATTCACTGTTAAACACAAGAACATCGACACAGATGTGTAGATTCACTAAAAGCAGGTTTGTTAGTGACAGGTGCTAACGGTCGCGAAGGTCATGCTAATCATTAGCAATCGGTATCGTCACTGGTAGACAATGGTGCACTTACTTCTCTTTCTTTATGCAACAAGGTTCCAACCTCTTAAATTGAAACATACGCAGGACAAAAAGTGGTAGAATCCGCTTGCCGGATTCTTCCGGATACTTCGATATCCGCCAATTTTTGGGAGAACCGGAAACCGGAAACCGGATTCCACCACTTTTTGTCCTGTGATATATTTCACTCAACTTATTTAAGACAATGCAATATAAAATGTTAATTATGTCGAAATCGTTCCTGGTTCCTGGTTCCTTGGTTTCAGCAGAGTTTAGATTGAATTTGGATTATTGAGATGTAAAATAGATACACATAAACGCCCGTGGTGATATTTATACAACAAAGTAATATTTATACGACAATATTATCAATATTATATAATATATTATATCATATTCTCTACCTTCTCTACAGCCATACTATCTACAACAAAACGTTGCACGAAAGTAGCAATAACGACATTAGCTATCCATAGAACTGACCCTGTTTCATCATTTCACCTTCTGAACTGACTCTCAAAGGAATATTGAACTATATAATATTAACACATATCGACTCAAGCTAGTTGATAGTTTTCACGAAACAATATAAGTTCCACTAACATAAGGTTATTATACTAGGAAATCATAGTTCAAACAAACTGGCACCTTTTTACCTGATTAATGACAGATTCAAAGTCAATATGTGATGGAACTGCCTCCATCTAACACTTTCATTCAGAAGTAGCTTACTCGTGTCAAGAGTGGACAGGGATCTATCACGGCCATCAGGGAAACCTTCAGTAACAAAAGCATACTCAGCTTTTCCAGATAACTGTTAGTCTCGTGTAAATCATGATTGGCAGCGGCTATTGAGAGTCCAGGAATCAATATGTCCTAGTTGGTCCATTCAAACACTGGTGAAAGGAAACGTGATGACTCAGTGGGTATGTGAGAAATGTGATGTGATGTTTCACTGGTCTGCATCATTGTTTGCTTGTCCCTGGGTCAATTCACAAAACTGTCGGACACCGATTCCATTTGCTAAACACCCTTTGTGTTACCAGGAATCACGGTATTATGGTTAAATAGAAGGAATATAGATTAGAAGTTTAGATTAGTTGCTGTGATAGTCGACTTCGTGCTACATTAGAGTTTTCTAGAGTTTTTTGTACTGAAGAAGAAGATAAAACAAAATTAGCTATATTACGTCGTGACGCAAGGGGTTTCTAAATTGTAAATTTTTGTGACGTCAAATATTGATCATATGATCAACAATTTACAAATAAGAATCTCTACTGGCCAAGGAGGACATCAAATTGCAGCTCTCTAGAGGATGGATGGATGGATGGATGGACGGACGCGATGCAATCCCATAAGCCCATCGGGCCTTTCAGGCCTGATGAGCTACAAACTAAAATATCTCTTCACATATCCATAAACTTACACTTTGTTCTTGTATGTTCATAAGCACACATCCATCTTTCGAGTTTTGTTCTTTCTCATGCATTCATATGTATAGAAGAGTATACAGTAAATCATGTTCAACTACTAATCTCACATACAAAAAAGTCATTTGAGGCTGCTGTATTATCTGGTTATAAGGAGTGAGTGTGTTGTTTAATGGTACGTAGGCAGCATTACAGTCATGAATTGAATAGACACGACACAAATTTTGTTAGGACATCAGCAATTTGTAAAAATAGAAACTCTCACCTTTTTAGAACCTCAACCCTATTATATTTTATATGACTATTTTACCAATGTATTTTTGATTCATCGGAACGCAGTTACTTTACATTCAGTACAGTTTAAAGTTGTTAAAAAGAAGACTAGGTTAGACACATTTGTGTTATGAGACCCCTTTACGAAGTACAACGTGGGTAATAAAATAATAACTTTTCATATGAACATCAATATATAATATTTATAACCAAAGCATGTGTACACTTTCAGATAGATTGATCTTTAACTGTTACAGTCGTTTTTTTGTTCAAGACAGGTGCCTCTTTTCGGACGGATGGATGGATGGTGCCATAACATAACCCAATTCGGCTTGTAATAGGGTTGACATCAGTCAGGTTTAACCTAAAATAGTGGTAAAAGAAATGCTATAATGTTGGATGTTTGTTGAAATTAACAGTAACATACTACATAGTTACAGTCAATAGTCTATGGAGAAAATACAGAATATCTCTTTCTGTTTTTTTACTTGTATAAACTAGTGAAGCACGTTGTCTAATAAGTTCCACTGGTCAATTTCCTTTTCTGTCTGCAAACATTACAGAAGCACGTTTTCAAATAAGTATTACTAGTGTCGAAAAACAGGACAATATTAGTGCAGTGATATGCAGTTTTGCAGACAGATTAAGTAACTATTAATACATGTTGAAGAAAAACATCATGATCTAAATCGTGCAGAGGAAAAGATAAAGAAATCAATGTCACATCGATGTTCTCCCTACAAAACGTTGTCTTTAGCTATGTTACCATATATTTTACTTGCATAGATTACAGAAACTCGTCTTTCAAATACTTATAACAAGTGTCAAAATACAAGTTGTTAACATGGCCTGGCATGCTATATCTTACATTTTAATGATTGTATTAAGTAGTGGAAAAGATCATCCAATTACCTTCATAAGTTTCTAGTTAGAACCAGACTTACTGATTGCTAACCCTGTTGTTGAGTCATCTGCTTCATCAAAGTGGTACCATATAAGAAGAAAGATAACAGATTAAATTTTCATTCGGTAGGAAAACATACATTGACAGTGCAATAGGATTTAGGTGAGTATAATGGCATTCAGGTGTTCATCTTAAACAATAGTTTTTGGTTCCACTCATGTGTTTTATTGAAGCTGTAGGCAAATGTAATAGGTTAAGTGGTTTAAGACATCAAACAATATGTTAACACCTGTCACTCTCACGTGGTCTGTTTGTGCAGAACCAGCTAGTAAGCTAGATGTCAGGTGTGGTAGGTTCCTTGAAGGTTAATATCTGTTATCCCTCATTCCCAAACAACAGATCAACTGTTTTGTTTTGCTCTCAATACAGTGGCCATGTCCATTTACATGATTATCACAACAGGATTTTCTGCAAAGCAAATTTGGGTTTGATTCCCCTTTGCTCCAACGAAACGATGTATCAGACAGCATACAAAGTTAATAATCCTTGCAAATGCAGAACTTGTTTTCATTCTAAGATATAGGGCCACTTGAAACGTTGATGCACTTGTTCTTGAAGCAAAATTGCGTAGATATAAAGTCCTGTTACAACCTCCACATTTATGACACGCATATTTCTATGATATAACTCAGATACTGTAATGTTGCTCACCTAACACATGGACGCAGAACCTTTATAAAGTCTCAAGCGAAAAGGTCATTTCAAAATAGTAAGATACATGATTATCTATTCCTTGAATGTTTAACACTTAAATATCGAATAACACTCCACTCCCTTACGAAACGTATGTGTTTAGTTTCGGTCGTTGCGACTCATTAGACTCCATATTGAAACATTCCTGGTTAACACACCCATGTACAGTGTCTCCGTCGATTCTGCGGACTGTAGATCCTTCTCACGTTGCCAATATGGGAAAACTACATTGGTAAAATAAACAACATAAGTGATCGTTTTAACGTGTTGCTTAAAGTGGAAATACCAAACGTCTTGATAATAATTATGGTTAACTCCATTGACAGATCCTATTTCCCCCGTGATTTTGATATGGAGATAAATATGTGCGTTGCCCTCTTCTCTTCTCCCAATGAGTTGATGAATAAACGATTCAGGCATGCATCACAATTGAGATTGATCGATGCCATCAGTTAATTGATATAATTAGTTCCATGTTGGGACTACTTCTTGCAGTTATGTTAGTTTATTGAATATAAATCAATATTTATGTGTGCACATGTTTTGTAAGCTTATTCCTCGGAGTAGAAACGTTGGAAAATCGATTTAGAACCAGATAATTGCATTGGTTATTAGAAGCAGCTTCTGTCAAATCCTCCAACAGGATCGTAAATCATGCATTTCAGATTGCTTCAGAGTCTTTTTACACATTCTGACATTGTCTGTACATTATGTTCTTCAATAACTGGTTTAACCTAGAGGTTGTTCTTCATTAATTAATAATAATGAAATAATGAATGGTATGATGTAACAGATGATACAATTCTTCCCAAAACACAACTTTTGAGGAAAACATGCACTACTCGTACTATCAGATCATTGAAACATATGATTGTAATGAAGCAGTTACATAACACAATAGGGTCAGAAAGCATTGTAGTTCAGGATGACGATGACAACAATGCAAGGTTCACCTGAAACTTGTTGGCTTTGTGGAAAAGTTAGTCAACTACTTTAGCGTACAATCAATTTTCATTTTTATTGATTTAATGGAGTCAGTTTTTAAAACATGGAAAGTAGTTTTAAAAAGATTATTACTGATTTATCGCTTCAAAGTATGCACCTGCAAATTTTGGATAGCGTATGCATCCGTTTATTTTCTACAAAATAGATTCCCTTACTGCTCCTTTAGCCAACATTGTTGCACATTGTCGTAGATTGGTTACCCTTTGCTATAATTGACATGTATTTTATCAGCTCATCAAACAATTGCTAAGTGTTGGATTTAAAGTTATTTATTGACTTGTTATTTTTAGACAACACCTGCTTAGGCTATCATTAGATCGAGGTAGTCCAGAAAGAGAAAGTTGGGGTATTCCAAGCTACACAGGTAAGACGATAGACTACTGTACATAATACATTTCCTTGATAAATATCTGTAACTCCACATGTGGCTGTACTTGGAAGGTTCCTGACATATAGATGGACAGTTAGATATCGCCTAACCTTTTGCCCAAATGATTGCTCTTTTCACTGAACCATTTACCCAATGACGTTTTTAGAGAGATGGTTTCTATCAAACCACGTGTTTTATGCTATGATAATCAATAAATAATCATGAGGCACTTCAGATTGACCTTGCTTAGTACAAGATATACGTTTATTATATCTGTAGTATTCACATGCAAGTAAAACTGTTATTTTTTTCGCACTGAATTCACAGAGTGAACATATTGTAAAAATAGATATGTACATTGCACATTTTAAACATTGTGTGAGAATCAATAGTTATATTAATCAACAATCCAGAATACAGAAATATTATAAAATGGACATCATCCATATTCGTGGTATGTTAAAGCATTTGGCGTCAGCGACGTTGAAAAAATGTGTATGTATACAATATTATATCATTTGTCGATGTTCATGAATCTGTTAAATTCCCAAGTGAGAGAATGGAAGTCAATCATATTAAGAGTCATCTTGTTTCAACTTGTATGTAACGCATGTTACACGCAAGACAGGGTACACACAAAGTCAGTTTAGAAGTTAGAAAAACAATAGTTTCCGAGATGTATGTATGTATTAACGGTTGCATCCTCGGTTACCCATGGTTTTATATATGCTCCGTTACTCTCCACTATATCACCCATGGGAAACCTTATCAGTGGAATATGCTCTCAAATTACCCGCCCTTGGCCAGCGTGACGAAGTCAGTAACCAAAGAAAATGCTCAATGGGATAAGACGGAAATGGTCAAGGGAGATAACCGGTGACGGATGGCTAACACAATGACCTCGATTGCTTTGAAACGAAGTGATATGAATTGTCATTGGCTTGCAGGTCCAAGCTGCGCAGCAGTTTGATTGGCTCACGCCGGCCAAGGGCGGATCATTTGAGTACAGATTCTCCTGATAAGGTTTCCTATGAGTGATATAGTGGAGAGTAACGGAGCATATGGGGTAATGTGTATCATGGGTAACCGAGGATGTTACGGTTGTGATAGACATTGAAACTGAAACTTTATGTACGTTAAAGTTAGTCAACCTTCTTTTTCTTGGAACACAACGTCAAAAAGTCTCTAGTGAACCTTACTTTGTCATTCATTTCATCCTGACTTTCAACTGATTTGTTATATGTTACTGCTTCAATAAATCGTATGTTTCAATGGCCTGATAGAACGAGTAGCGCATGTTGTTCATTAATGCATTGTTGTGTTTTTGGAAGAATTGTATTGCCTGATATGTGATACCCATCATTATATCTTTATTATTGATCAATAACAACTATCGGTTAAGTCAGTTATGAAAGGATATATTGTACAGTCTTTGTCAGGATGTGTAAAACAAGACACTTAAGCAAACTGAAATGTATGATTTACGATGACTGGACAGAGGCTGCTTCCAATAACTAAAACAATTATTTGGTTCTAAATCGACTTTCCAACGTTCCGATGATAGGTTGCTGCGAGGAATAAGCTTACACAGCACATGCACACATAAATATTGATTTATATTCAATAAACGAACATAACTACATTAAGTAAATCCCAACATGGAACTAATTGTATCAAATCACTTATGACATTGATCAATCTCAATTATGATGCATGCCCGAACCGTTTATTTATCAAAGAGTGCACATATTCATCTCCATATCAGAATCACGGATGGAATAATATCTGTCAATGAAGTTAACCATAATCATTATCGAGACGTTTGGTATTCCGCTGTTAGTATGGAAGCAGCATGTTTGACGATCTGTTTATGTTACCACCGTACTTTATCCATATTGGCAACGTGAGAGGAATCTGCAGTCCGCGGTATCGACGGAGACACCGACAACAAACAAGTTCTGCATTTGCAAGGATTATTAACCTTGTATGTTGTTTGTTACATCATTTCGTTGGAGCAAAGGGGAATCAAACCCAAAAATGCTTTGCAGAAAATCCTGTTGTGATCATAATGTAATTTGACATGACATGGCAACTGCATTGATCTGTTATATTAAGTTGTTTGGGAATGGGGAATAACAGATATTAACCTTCAAGTAACCTACCCACACCTGACATTTAGCTTACTAGCTGGTTCTGCACAAACAGACCACGTAAGAGTGACAGGTGTTAACATATTGTTTGATGTTTTAAACCACTTAACCTATTACATCTGTCCACAGCTTCATACCGAAAGTTTGTTCACCTACTCGTGTATTTCAGGGAAAATATCATGTAATTTGGCATGTCTTTGAATCAGCGTATCAACCCGAAAACAAAAACAGAACACTTTGCATTTTTGCATTATAAGAAGGGAGTTGAATGTTCCGTAATACCAGATTTGATGCCTCGTAGCAAACAGTTAAAGTTTTGGTAGCTCTTGGAAATAACCAGGGGTCTATCTTATCAAAACTACAGTTTTTTTTATTTTCTCAAACAACTTGATCGAACAGGCGTTATATATTTCATCCTATGTTCTTTAGATGTATTTGTGATGCAATTATTCTCATTTACATGATGTGAAACTTTTTTATTTGGATAATAATCTGTATGTTATATCATTATGCAAAATTTCAATACATGCACCACTGACGTGACGATAACAGATAGTGTTTTAAAAATATATTATTTTACTCATGGATGTATTGTGATTAATTGTAAGTGTATGTGATGCAAATGTATTTACATTACAATGAACGTCAATCTACATGATATTACGGGTGTGATAATACAGTGCAGTGTTTAACGTGTTTGGTTTCTGATCAAGTGTGCCGATTGGCTTACGGCATTGCATAGCGTCCGTCCATCCATCAATCCGTCCATCCATCCTTTTTTCGACTTCTTCTCCCGAACCAGTGACTCTAGAGAGCTGCAATTGTATGTACTCCTTGGCCAATAGAGATTCTTAATTGTAAATTTGTATACACCATGCGTCACGACGTAATGAATCCAATTTTATTTTCTTGTTCAGTACAAAAGTATCTGGAAAATTGAAATGTAGCTTTAAGTTCAATATCACAGAAATTTCATATAAACTACCCCTTCTATTTAACCAAAATACTGTGATTCCGTGTAACAGAAAGGGTGTTTAGCAAATGGAATCAGTGTTAGACAGATTACAAATGATAACCAAACAATGATGCAGGCCAGTGAACAGCACATGACATTTCTAAAATTGTGAGTCATCACGTTTCCTTTCACCAGTGTTTGAATGGACCCACTAGAACATATTGATTCCTGGACTCTCAATAGCCGCTGCCAATCATGATTTACACGAGACTAACAGTTATCTGGAAAAGCTGAGTATGCTTTTGTTACTGAAGGTTTCCCTGATGGCCGTGATAGATCCCTTTCCACTCTCGACACGAGTAAGCTACTTCTGAATGAAAGTGTTAGATAGAGGCAGTGCCATCACATATTGACTTTGAATCTGTTGTGGGTCATTAATCAGGTAAAAAGGTGCCAGTTTGTTTGAACTAAGTTTTCCGTGAGTATAACAATCTTATGTTAGTGGTACAGTTGTTTCGTGACAACTAACAACAAACAACGTGCCCATACGTGTAATGGTATTGACGAAGTTTAATAGTCCTTTGAGAGTCATTTCAGAAGGTTCAAAGTTTATGTCGTTATCACTACTTTCGTGCAAAGTTTTGTTGTACACTCAACCTCAAAAGAAACGTCACCGCATTTTCAACAGTGTAAACAATAAAATACTGTTGACGGAGGAAGTCGATTGTCAATGCTTTTTATTGGGACATCATTTGTAAAGACCTACCGCAATTTCATACATCAGAGTAAACAACTTTTATTATTATGTCTGTTCAAATACACTTTTTCAAAATAATTTTATAGACAGAATGTTTAATATTTCATTTTAAAAATCATAAAATGTAGAAATTTAATTAATAAAAGATATTGTCGACATAAATAATCGTCTTGGACTTAAATCTGATGATGCGTCTTTAATGTGGGGCATCATAAAACAAGCCAAAATCTGGTCAAGTCTGGCGATTCGAAAACGAGGATTTCTAAAACATGTGTTTCTAAGAACTATGAACAGATAATGTTTTGAAATTGTTGGGTTCTGAAGATAGAGTGTATCTCTGTTTCAGTCATGTTTATCACCCGTGGATTGAATAATCTTGTTTTTTTGTATGGTGACGTTTCTTTTGCAGTTGATAAAGAAGAAGATAAAGATGCAACATAATAAAAGTATAATATAATAATCTAGATAATATTGTCGTATAAATATTACTTTGTGGTATCTTCAACAGGCGATAATTATGTGCATCTATTTTACATCTCAATAATCAAAATTCAATCTAAAATCTGCAGAAATCAAACAGGAAGTATCATATTCAATAAGAAAGCATGTGGGCGAATCATTGAACATTATTGATTGCATTTGCTTAATTTAGTTGGATGAAACATACTGGACCCTTGTTGAAAATAGAAATAGAAGGTGGTGCAGCATTGTCTACCAGTGACGACGCCAAGTGCAGTTGATTAGCATGTCATCTGGCAGCTTCTATCACTTACAGACCAGCTTTTAGTGAGTTGAAAAATCCACAAATATATGCCGCTATTCTTGTGATCAACAGTTAATATGTAAACCAAACTTTGCATGGAGAGAAGGAAACTGATACTTTCCTAGAACATATGACACGTTAATGAATTTGCATTATGTATTTAACAATTAAGATAATAAATGTATACGAGTTAGGGTGAACTCTTGGTTATTCGTACACAGTGACAATGAAATTAATCAGATTTCATTTGTTGCCTTCGTTTGAGGCGTGGTTCATCCTTGCAAGATCATTCCTAAGCTATGGCTATTTAGATGATTTGCACTGTTTTCACTTACAACTACAGTGCTTTATGATGGTACACACCCAGACAGCTCAAATGAAGACTAACAAAACAAAGATGAAACATGAACACTCAACAATGAGAGTAATTATGTTATGTATCCTTTCAGAACAACTTGTTCAACATTGTTAAACACGTTCTGGCAGTTGTACATCTCTGATTCTAGCTTTGGCTCCGTAATTGGGTTAATCACAAACTTGGTTTAGACACGTGAGAAGAACAGGTGCTTGTATGATGCTGTCCATAAACTACTTACGTGGGAGCATATTCGGCGGCCTGACACTGAAAGTTAAACGAACTTACACAAGTATATTCTGATACTATATAAAGAATGATAATTTATACCCTTCATCTAATCCATATTTTTATGATTAGATGAGTTATACGAGTAGTTAAAGAACATAAAATAGCCGTACCGGCCAATACCTGTAATTGATGAATATGGAGAAATAAGCTGCAACAAATACAAATACTATTATTATAATAAGCTGTAGAATTGTACTGTTTGTCCAGGCAAATGCTTAATGTGACCAACATACCTAAGAACAAGGGGCTTAATATATTGTACCTGTATCTGTATAACTATTTTGTCCTGAATAATGCTTATTGTGAGATACATGTGTATACAGTTTGTCGTTGGATGTTGATCAACATATATATTTCAAACATGTTTAATGTCTTATTATCTTTCTTACTATCATAACCATGAAACCATGAAGATTAAGCCACCGACTCATGCTCATTTTATCTTTTAATTTTGTTTCATCATCATTTTAGGAATGTTTTTACTTTTAACTAACAATAATCAAGTCGTCTATCAGGTACCATATGTTAACAGTGCCATTTCAGATACATATCGGAGATTTAACACATCCGAAATGAACTTAGGATCCAACACTATCCACGTTGAACTAGTCTAACATTCAACAGCTGCTATGAAAATGTGCTTACACATCTCAAATATTTCTTTCAATGACACAGATTATTTCCTATGTTCTTATCTCCTGCATGTGTCATAAAGTTTATAAGGTGTTGAAGGAGTTTTATTTGACTTCATGGATTCCTAATGTTTTTAAAAAGAGCACTTTCAAATATGCATGGAAAGATTTACATCTACAGTATGAGCTCGTCGAGTAAGTAGTTTTATAGTTACATCTTGCACTAATTTTACAACATCCAAAGAACAGAAAGTGAATCCATAATAAATATATTTTGTAATATAACTTTTAGAAAAACACATAATACAATTTATTTGTTGTCCATATCCAACTGTTAAATCTAAGGACTTGGATGATATGCTACATTCTTGATACAATTATATTGACATGTTCAAACCATATTATGCTCATAAACGTTTTTTGTGTAATAACTGCGAAATAATGTAGACAAATTTGAAGAAAATACACACACACACACACACACACACACACTCTTGCTAATACTAAACAGTGGTCAATAGGATGTCTTTTACCACCGTTTAAGAGAGTGATACAGATACCTAATAGAACTGCCATACCTAGCAAATATTTCTTTTTGTCACTTGGTAAAGATCAAACAGTGCATTTAAGGAAAATATATAATAACTTTGTGTCAGAATCAGAAATTAAGTAAAATTATTTCCTTACTGGAAAATTATCTGCTTTCTGACTGAAATGTACCTGTTTCTTCATCGAATGAAACACACCTTGATGAATCTCATGCTAAATGATGCGATGGTGTCTGATACTAAAGATTATATGCTATAGCCCTAGACCCAAGGATACAAGGCGCATGTAGATGCAAATAATGAACGAGTTGTTGACACAGTGTAAGACGGGACGGTCTGTTAAATTGACGTTTTTCACAAATCTGATTTTGTACGTTTAGAATCTGTAAGATATTGGGAAATGGAACGTTTGATTTATAAAGCCATCGCATACAATGATATTGATATGTGTAATGTGTGGTTCGAACTTCACTTCAGTACAACAAATACATGCAGATTGACTATTTTTACATTTAAAGTTTACATAAACTTTTTAAATACTCAAAGCAGCTCGATATCTATGGACATATTCTATACTTATAAGCTTATATACTGCATACAACTCCTTCATGTTTTCTATTTTCAGTTTTGCATGCATATGTGCACATGCATTTATGTAAAAAAACAGACAGCCTCTGTGCATTTACCCACGGATGATTCCATATACACGCTATAGACCACTATCCTCACAAGACATTTGGGAGATTGAACAGTTCTTTAAGGTTAATAAACAAATGTTCTTAAATAGATTCTGTAATAGATTCATGTTCTTGTCAGGTTTATCAAGAATGTTATTTCTGCAGTTAACAATGGACCATGTGATTGCCACAAAAGTGTTCTTCTTTAACAAATTAAAAATATGAATCATAATTTCATGAAGGCAATATAGTTTTCTAACTTTTTTCAATCTTTCTGACACGTATTATGTCATACAATCACGTTCATGAATTCAAATATTCCCATTTCATTCCTGCATTGACAATAATTAATCTCATATCAGCCCTTTCGAAGAAGAATGATTTCGGTTAAAGTCCCCAATCACTTAATTCTTATATTGTCACATCGATCCAACTAAAGTTTCAATCTGTGATTAAATTGACAGAATGATTGACACAACAAATCATTCATTAGATAGAAATTTTATCAAAAATGTACTTTCTTTTTTTAAATTTGGTCCAAGTCTTCAAAAATGGATTTCAGTTCTTTTACATGATATTGAATCTTGTGTTCTTGTTAATGGATTTGGAAGCTCATTCTTCAAAATAACCAGAGGTTGCAGACAAGGAGATCCGGTCTCGCCATATATATTTATTTTATGTGTAGAAATTTTAGCACTAATGATTAGAAAAGATAAGAAGATTAAGGGTATTAAAATTGGCAACATTGAAAGTTTTTTGTCACAGTTTGCTGATGATACATCTTTGACATTAGACGGTACGGAAAAAGGCCTATATGCAGTGCTCAATACTTTATCTTTTTTTGCAAGATTTTCTGGACTTAAAGTAAATACTGACAAAACTAGACTGATATCGATGGGATCCAAAAAGAGATCTAGACTCAAGCTATGCAAGGATTATAATCTAGATTGTACACAATCACAATTTACTTTGTTAGGTATTAAGTTTGATGTTGATTTAGAGTCAATGGTAGGCATTAACTATTCCGATAAGCTGGAGAAAATTGAGAGAGAAATGAATAGTTGGGAAGCAAGACTAATAACACCTATGGGTAGAAATGTGGTGTTGAAGTCCTTGTTGCTTTCAAAATTAAATCATCTATTTTCATCAATACCAAGCCCACCTGATGATATTATCCAGGCATTTCAGAAGAGATGTTATAAGTTTATTTGGAAGGGAAAAAAAGATAAAATTAAAAGAAATATTATTTCATCCACTCCTAAAAATGGAGGAATCAATGTTCCAATAGTGAAAAATATTATTAAAGCTCAAAACATTACATGGATTAAAAGATTGCTATATGACAGTTCTTTATGGAGTAACAATGCTGCCTTATATATTCCAAATATTCAGAAACTATGGCTTGCTGATGGTATTTATATTGGTAAAAGTATGGTGCCTACTATTTCAAACCACTTTTGGCAGGATGTTGTTGAGGCATGGGCAGAGTATCTAACAATATGCTACCAGGCTGAAAATTGTTAAAATGTTTTAAATCAATCGCTTTGGTACAATAACAACATCTTGATAGGCGGGGAAACAGTATTTTACAAAAAATTGGAAGAAAGGGGTATAACCTATCTGAGAAACATTATGAAGGAAGATGGCAACAGCCTCTCTTTATAAGAATTGATTAACAAATACAATATTTGTCTAAATTTTCTTACATATCAAGGTTTGAAGAGAACTGTACTTCAATATTTGAAAAAATATAATTTCACTACCAATCAGTTGAAAAATATACACTCTTTCCCAATTCTTCCATACAATATCTCAGTTATAAACAATAGTAAACATTTTTATAAAATATTATGCCAATTCAGCTTTACAAAATCTAATGGCCAATTAAAATTGGAAGATATATTTGATAAGGAATTCCAACAGAATGAATGGGAAAATTGTAATTTGATGGCTAATAGATGTACGCAAAGTGTTAACTTAAAATGGTTTCAATAAAAGATCAATCAGAATATTTTGACAACCAACATTTTTTTACATAAGATTGGATATATTGATTCACCATTGTGTTCTTTCTGTAAACAAGTGCCTGAGGGCACAATACATGTGATTGTATATATACTAGTAAAGTGTGGAAAGAATTGGCTAAATGGTTAGAAAACCTGGCTGAGGGATTTATTGATTTAACAACGGAAAATATAATTTTTGGATTTAAGGGAAGAAATAATAACCCACTAAATGCCATTTGTCTACTAGTGAAACAAAATATCTATGCAATAAGCAGAAAAGGTAAGATACCTAAGTTTAAATGTATCCAAAAGGAAATACTAAGATATTACCAGGCATGTAAATACATTGCCTTTAAAAATAATAGACAGCCCAGATTCTATTCATTTTGGTCTTCCTTCCACACATTATTTAGACATTTAGAAAACGAGATATACTTTTTGTAAATAATACAGATAAGACGTTGAAAGCCATAACATCTTGCAATTGTCCATGAACTTCAATACCTGCAAAATGGAACTTCGTATAAAGTTTACTGATATGTGAACAACTTTACTGTTGTATACAACAATAAACATGTATATGTAAACATCTGATGGGAAATAAAAACATTAAAAAAAAATCGAAAAAAAAAATCATTCAATAGTGAGTGTTAGTGGTAAGTGAGAAAACACAAGAAAATCTGATGTTGTATTTCAATGATTGCTTAATATTAATTTAGTAAAGCACCAAAGTGTATAATCAGATGAACTCCCCATTGTCTTATGGAAACAATACTAGATTTATAAACATACTTTATCAAACATTTATTAAACATGTATTTAGTGTTGTATGATTAGAAGAGGCAAACGTTTTGCAAAATGGTTCTCCAAAATCAAATGGAGTCAGTTTTTAAAACGTTGAGAGTAAGACGTTTTAAAAATATGGATTACTAATTTATTGCTTCAAAGTATGCACCTGCGCATTCCCTTTTTGATACAGTATATATCTGTTTATTTTCTGCTCCTTTGAGGTACATCATAGAAGGTTTAAACTTCGCTATTAAGGGCATGTATTTTATCAGCCAATGCAATGTCGTGATTTGAAATTTGAAAGTCACTTGTCAGTGTTCGATCTAAAGTTATTTTATTGAGTGGTTATTTATGATATTTAACACAAAAACTGCTAAGGCTATCATGTGAATGAGGTAGCCCTGATACAGATATCCAGAAGGATAAGATGGAGTATTCAAAGCAATCATCCAAAACTGTGTTTCACAGAAGATATCGCTTGTGTGAGATCAAGCGATATCTCCTGGGATATATCGTTTTGGCAGTAGATTTTGCACAATGCCCTGTCACCGAAAACTACATGTCATCACAATGCTTTTACATCATAGCAATGACGCCATAAACATTATGACGTCACAATGCTTTTAACTCACCGCACTGGAAGTATAATGGCAGAGATATGCTCAGAGATGTACACTATTTTAACTTAAACATAATATGAATGATTTTGGATGATAAATCGAATCTCACCCTGGTGTCTTCTGATATCGAATATATCAACACTCGTTGATAAAAGTAAAATTATCCGAGGCATGTAACAATTTATCACCTCGTGTTAACTCGAGATTATCTATTTGCACAGTTGTAAGATGATAGACTACATGATACATTTCCCTGATAAATATCTGCAACTCTACGTGTGGCTTTATTTGGAAGGTCCCTGACAGATAGATTAACAGTCAGATATCTCCTAACCTTTTGTCAAAATGATTGATCTTTCCAATGAACCATTTACCGTATGGCATGTGTAGAGTGATAGTTTCATCACCTCTAACAAACCATGTGTGTTTTGCTAAGTTAATCATTGGATAATCATAAGGCACTTAAGACTGACCTTTTTAGGTTAGCACAAGAATATGATGAGCAATATGATTTTAGTAAGGTTCTATAGTGTTTAAAATCTTAACATCTACCTTCATTTCCTTAAAATCATATTAAATCACATGTTTTATTGCACATGGAATAGTAAAGATCCTTACATTGACGAAATTAAGTTCATTCTTTGTGATTTGTGAAGTCCTTATGTGCTTTATTTCGTTCATTTTTTCTCGTTTCTAATGAGTTACATACTATCGAAATTCATAAAATATATACATATACATAAACATTCAAATCAACATCATTAACTCTATGAAGAAAAACACTAATATTATCAACTGATAGGCTTATCCATTCAAACAAATCATGGATAGAGCAACAAACATATTTATTAAACATTATCAATAGTCAATAAACGTGTCATTATCATTCTATTCGACGGGTTTAATCAAACAGTTCATTTCTCAATACCTCAAAGATTAAAAAGCATATATATTGAAACGTGTTTAAAAAAGTCAATTTCGCAGACTCCATCCCTATTACATTGTCTCATTCATTATTCGTAGCAATATGGTACCCGTGGGTGACTAATGCATGTTATCTATACTGTAAGACGCCATTGTATCAAGATGTGTGTCATTTGATCGATCAACACACAGCTACATTACCGTCTCTAAACATATACCTTGTCATGCTAGGGGTAAACATGTATAGCACCAAGGTAGTCTTCTATTCTCATGAATAAAATGTTTGATCTTCCCGAAGTAGCAAAAGGAAATATTTGCCAGGTGTGGACGTAATTTGGCGAAGATATGTGCTTAGGACTATACTCTAAATAAAAGAGCATTATTAGCTAAAACTGGTAGCAATTACAGCCCCGAGGACATATGAAGACATGCTAAGGATGTGTGAATACTGATAACGACATACTCAGGACCTGTACTAATAAGGCTTCTGAAGCACCAAGTTACCGCAATGGTAAGGATATAGGACACGTCAATGACCCTTCTTCAGTATTATCAACGGCGTGCGTGTATGCTAGTCAGGATTTAATTTAAGATCTTCTTCAATAATTTGGCTCTATTACTCTGCAGTTATTACAAAATGAATATTCATGAGATCAATTTCATATCAATATAATTATGTCCAGAATAAACAAATAAACAAAGACTGAAATTAAAGCAGTGGGTCATGGACAGTACAGAATATGTTGTGTTTTTTGAAAACGTCAACTTAAACTTTTTTAAAAGCCAATGCTTGTCGGACAAACTTTTTAAGAAAATTATTAATGATAAATTCAAACCTTCCAATTATTTGGACGTTGCAACACAATATGTAGCTCGACATAATGTACATGTATATGACATTATGAGAAAATGTATGATTGAAGTATTCACATTTATTATTATTATTATTATTATTAATCTAATCTTTAACCAGATAATGAATTATATTTGTCATATTGCGAAGACTAAGTTATATTTATATTAAATAACGATCAAATATCTTCTATAACGACATAAGCGGAAATAAGTGCATGATGTAACTTTGAAACAATTTACTCGATGACCCAAGAGATATGAAACTTTCCATATATATTTTAAAGTGATTTGTTTTTAGATATCTGAAACCTTAAATTCAAACTCTTTAAACATATATTAAACTGTATGACAGATGTATTAGTACATTAGCATAGCGGCTGTTGAATGGTATACTAGTGTCGAATCCTTAGTGCAATTCGGATGTGTAAGTCTCAGTTATTTATCTGAAATGACACTGTTGACATCTTGTGACATACAAAGGACTTATTTATTGTTAGGTAAGAGCGATTACCGAATGGTTATGAAACATAATCTGTTTGTGTATGGGTTTGTGGCTAAGTCTTCGCATTTAAAAAAATACTAAGAAAACAAGTAAGATATTTAAACATGTTTAATACGTATGTTCGTAAAGTCAACCTCAAACTGCACATGTATAGTTTCATATGGAAGATATATTCGAAACTGTAAAATTCTACAGGATATTACAACACGTATTGTCTGTATGTGATTTAAAATTGGTTTTAGTAGAGCCAGTAACTACATCCCCCTTACATGAATGTGCTGTTTCATCTATTTCAATCTATTCTAATTCTATCTTTACGATATAGATATTGATTAGTTTGTGCTTTTATGTTATTACATTACATATGTACTATCAGATATTATCAATAGATTTATATTTTTTAATGTCTCTATCGTTTCTGTTTCAGGTATCAAGCTAAAGAATCTGCTCCCATGTAAGCAGTTTATGAAAAGGCAAGCACCTGTTCTTCTCACGTGTCTAAACCTAATTTGTGATTACGCCAATAACATAATCAAAGCTAAAATCTGATATGTACATGTACAACTGTCAGAACGTGGTGCTAAAACTTGTACAACTGTCAGAACGTGGTGCTAAAACTTGCTGTTCCTGTCAAGATTATCAAGTATTCTTATAATCCATATCTACTGTCCATATCTAGCACGTTACCCCTGTTTTATCAGTCTTTATCAGTTTATTAGCTTTGTGTAGCATGTTATCCTTGTTTTTATCAGCCTTAATTTGATCTTCTTTAAACCATCATAAACAACTGAAGTGGTAAGCAAAACATTGTAGAATACCATCAATACAAATGGCTAGAATATATCTAACCTTATAAAAGATGTGGCAACGGCGAGAAACGCCTTAACAGAAGGCAACAAATAACATTTACTTCGTTCATTGTCACTGTGTAAGAAGAACCAACAGTTCATCTTAACTGAAATCCACTTTCATTTTTTGAGTTGATAATGCCAATGATATGAAACGGTATTCAACCTCATAGCACCAACCTTCCTACATTTATACATTTAATGAGTCAATTAGATATTACAGTATTTTCATTTCTGTATCCTCTTTTTATTAAAATGAGGTAACACAAAACAGGTTCTAAGTCCTCTTGTGATGGAACTGCCTCTATCTAACACCTTCATTAAGAAGTAGCTTACTCGTGTCAAGAGTGGACAGGGATCTATCACGACCACCAGGGAAACCTTCAGTAACAAAAGCATACTCAGCATTCCAGATAACTGTTAGTCTCGTGTAAATCATGATTGGCAGCGGCTATTGAGAGTCCAGGAATCAATATGTCCTAGTGGGTCCATTCAAACACTGGTGAAAGGAAACGTGACGACTCAGTCGGTATTTGAGAAATGTGATGTGATGTTTCACTGGTCTGCATCATTGTTTGGTCATCATTTACTAAACACCCGTTCTGTTACAGCATTTTTGTTAGAAGTAATAGTTTTGATGATAATCTTCTGATATTGGACTTAAAACTATGATAGTTTCATTTTTCATGGGCGTTTCAGATACAAAATGAAAAAAGTCCCCTCACATATCCATAAAATTACATCTTATTCATGTGTACTCATAAGCACATTGTCATGAAGTGCTTTCTATGTGAGGGTAGTACATTTCAGATCTCTTACAACAGATTACCAATCAATATTCCATCCATCCTTCATTTTTTAAAGAAACAGTATAAATTATGTTCAAATACTAATCTCATAACAAAAACACTTGGGCCAGATGAATTATTTGGTTATACATAATAGTGAGTGAGCACGTTATTATTTAACTCAATTTTGACAATATTGAACACATTAATTACATAGTTGCAGAAGCAGGAAACGACACAATCGTCACACAACATCAGCATTTTTTAAAGAAATCAACGTGGTAAATGATGATATGTGCTGGAAGATCTTCATATAATGGTATTTGATCTGAAAACTTCCACTTCACTAGAACTGCAAACCTACATTTATTTTTTCCATGACTTTCGATTCCTCTGGAAACATTTACTTTACTATCAGAGCACTTACAAAGAATCATCTAAATTTGTCAAATATTCCTTAAATTTGTTTTATCTTCATCGGTAAGGGTAAAATTATTAAGCTTTGATTATAAGAAATGGACAAATGGTACACATAATACTATAGTTGCAATATGAATGAGATCATAACACTGCAATATCATTAAAATTTAATGGAGAAATGATTTGTATAATAAACATGTTTACTATGTGTCAATAATGTAACTGTATGACACATCCGAATCTTCAAATCTATAGAGAAAATACAGAATGTCTATCTATCTCCCTTTTTCAAATAAGTCTCACTAGTGTCTAAATACAGGGAACTAGAACTATACAGATTACACTGACTGTACCAACAGCTTACCACACAACCATTTCGCCTCGTGTGGTAAGCTGTTGGTACAGTCAATGTTGGCGATAGTTGCCTTACTCTGAGGATGTGGGTTCGATACCCGCATGGGACTCGGTCCGAAAAAGTACAAGAATGTGTACTATTGAAGTTAGTCTTATCCCAAATATAACCATGTTATATCTGTTCACTATATAAATTGCAAGTATTTCTAAAGATATTTATTGTTCCAATAATAAATTCTATTGCAGAAAACGAACGAACACAAATATACTTACGAACCAGAATTATAGAAGAAATAAATCACCTATACGTCCTCTATCATGCCAGCTTCCGATAACCAGGTGCAATAGGTTAAGTGGTTAAAGACATCAAACAATATGTTAACACCTGTCACTCTCACGTGGTCTGTTTGTGCAGAACCAGGAAGTAAGCTAAATGTCAGTTGTTGGTAGGTTCCTTGAAGGTTCAATACACTATGTTATTCCCTGTTCACTTACAACTTACTCAAAAATATTTTTAAAAAATACTTATCAGGCATGGACTGTTTTCCTTTGATGTCAATGAAGTTTCCATCCCAATATCCATTTAAATTCCGGTCACAACAAGATTTTCTGTTAAGGAATTTTGCGATTCCTCTTTACTCCTATGATAATCACCAATGAAATGGGCAAAACAATGCATATGGAATATGATACAGTATATAGGATTAACGATCCTTGCATAGTCAACAATAGATGTTCATTAAAATAAAGGGTCAATTGAAACGTTGATGCACTCCTTCTTGCCTGCACAACTCTGTCACTTCCACATTTCTGCCACACACTTGTCAATAGCATAACTCATATATTCCAATGGTGCTCGTCTGTACCTAACACATGCATATAACGTATGTCTGTAACGTCTCACATAGATAGTTCATCCCACAACACTAAAATATATAACAGCGACGACACTGATCCCTTAGAACAATTACCTGTTATGTTTCAGTAGTTTAGCCTCTTCAGAGGTCATTTAGATTCAATATGGAAACATCGTTTGTGAACACACCGAAATACAACAGTTCGGTAAATACGACAGCCTGCATACTATTTTCACGTTGCCAATATGGATAAAGTACAGTGGTAAGCTTAACAAGCGATCGTGAAACGTGCTGCTTTCACGTTACAGGGGAATACTAAACGTCTTGATAACCATTACGGTAAGCTCCATCGACATATATTATTTCACCCGTGATTCGGAAATGAAGATAAATTTGTGCCCTCTTCTCCTGTTGATTTGATAAATAAACGGTTCAGGCATGCACCACAATTGAGATTACTTAATGCCATAAGGTAATTGATACAATTAATTCCATGTTGGGCTTTACTTTATGTTGTTTTGTTAGTATATTGAATATAAATCAATATTAATGTGTGCATATGCTTTGTAAGCGCAGCAAGTTATCTTCGTAACATTGTAAATCGATTTAGTGCCAGACAGTTGTCTTTGTTATTAGATGCAGCCCATTGACTTATATGATTTAATGAAGCAGTAACATGTAAATAATAAATTCCCAAAAGCATTATAGCCCCTGGATGAAAAGATTGACAATGCAAGGTTCACTTGAAATCAGTTGGCTTTTGGTTTCATGATAGGGAAAGTTAAGCAACTACGTTCATCCATTTTCAATGATTTAATAGTCACTTTTAAAAACATGTTCGCAAATCGATTTTACATTTATTGTTTCAAAGTATGCTCCTTCGCATTTCCATTTGGATAGAATATATTCTGTATAATTCCTTCAAAATACACTATTTACGCCTCCATTGCCGTAGGAATACAACCACCTGATTGTCTCAACAGCTTTCGCCCAATACCGTTGTAGATGGTTTACTCTTTGCTATATGTTATCAACCAATGACATGTCGTGATTTGAAATATGAAGGTCCCTTATCAGTCCTCTCATCAAAGCATTGCCAATTGTTCTATTTAAAGTTAAACTGAAGTACAAAAGAAAGTACACACCTCAGTTGGTTTCGATTCATTCATATATATATATTCATTATACAAAATAACACATATCTGCGATAGTGTAAATGAATTACATTGGTGACTTGTTATATTTACGTTAGAATAGCTTTGTTTAATGTAGACAGGGGCAAGAAATGAAATTTACACCACTATGACCCCTACCATGTTTAAACTGTTTCCAGAACGAGCTACATTTATTGATTTTCACAAAAAAGATAAATTTTATGTCGACGAACAGGTTTGTTTTATCCAAAATAATATTTTTTAAATTGTAAAGGCTGATGACTAAGGGCCTGCATTTTTCAGTTTTAGAGTACCACATCGAAAACTTTAGATATTTGTAATTGAACATCAAACTTAGGATAAAACCAACAAAGGTGTGTACTTTCTTATGTTTATGTTATTGGCTGGTCATTTAGTGATATCTGAGACAGAAACTACTAATGCTATCATGGGTTTACATGTAGGTAGCCTTGATACAGATATCAAGAAGGGAAAAGATGGAGTATTCCCAGCTACATGGTAATATGATAGACTTTATTATACATTTCCCTGATAAGCATCTGCAACTCTACATGTGACTTTACTTGGAAGATCCCTGACATAAAGATTAAAAGTCAGATATCGGACATCATCATGAAGCACTTCAGACTGACCTATTTTGGTTAGTTAGTAGAAGAATATGATCAGCAATACAGTTTCGGTACGTCTGTAGAGTATTCACATGCAAGTAAGAAATGTTTTCACATTGAATTCACAAAGTGGATATATTTTAAAACAGAACATTTGCCTTCATCTTCTTATAAGCATTTTAAGTAAAATATTCACATTGCCTATAAACTGGTAAAGATCCATATAATAATACAATTGTGTTGTTTTGTCATTATGTGATCTTTATATTCTGATAATTAGTAACATACTATTCTTTGATTAACAAAATATGTTTATAGCAACATCGTGTCATTTTTGAAGAAATAACAATTGTATTGTCAACAGATTCCCCAAAAAAATAAAAAATGATAATACAACATACGCATTTATGAAACATAATCAACAGCATGGAGTACAGTATTGCTTTGATTATAATGGGTATCAGCCACAAACATCGTATGAAAAAGCATTTGGCGTGTACCAGCGTTAGTAAATATGTTATATACCATTATATGAACATAAGCAGAATGGTGTATTCCCGGTGAGTACATCATACATTTGCATGATAGACATCTACAGCCCAACATGTGGTTATACTTGAAAGGTCCCTTGCATATTGATAAAGAGTCTGATATCACCTAACCTTTTGCTTTTCATGTGGATACAAGCTCGCGACTACCAAATACACTGCCATAAGCTGCCCAGGAAATCAAGGGATTGAAGTAGCAGTGTGGATATAAAATCCCTGAAGGATTCAGTTTAAACAATCAAGACGATATAGCATATACTACATTTCCATGATCATGACATCTGCACCCGTCAATGTTATTAAACTTGAATGGTAATTGATTAAACAGCATTAGTGTTGATGAAAAATTGTTTGAGTATCGAGAGTTATCTGAATCATAATTCCGGAATACAGCGTTGCTAAACTTACCGGCAAATGCAATTTATCACCTCAGTTGATTTTATCATATGTATGATTTTCAATTGCAAAATCTAAATTTTTCGAAATGATAATCTAAAACTGGAAAGTACACATGTTTAGTCAGCTGTCAAAGAATACTTCTACATGTCTATTTAATTTAAATTTTAAACTGTTTACACAATTGTCCTTTGACATATAAGATACATTATATGTGAAAATTGATAAATGTGCCTCATTCTGCACACATTTACAACATTTTAAACATGATAGGGATCATGTTGGTGGAAATTTCATTTCTTACCCCTGTCTTCATTAAACAATGGAATTTAAACTAAAATGTAACCACAATCCCCAATCAATTCACCCAAACTACTGCAGATAAGTATTATTGTATCTTGTCACAGTCAAATGCATCTGATTTCTTTAAAATATTGCATTAATCAAAACCAACTGAGGTGATACGTTTCTTTTGCCGATGAGTTCATGTAATTGATATCAACCACATTCAGTGTATGTTTATCAATGTTAACAAATATTGTATATACAATGAAATGTACGTTCCAAAAGTACAAGTAAGACATGTGAAGCAGTGAATCAAATCTAGTCAATAAGTTTCAAGTTATGAAGAACTTCAAACAATGCTCCTAGAGAGCAAAAAAGGCTGCAAATAAAGTCATTTTATAATTATAAGAAGAAGAAAAGAAACAGTTACCAAAAATGTTTTATTTTCACATTTTGTCAAACGGCTGTCCTGTCTAAAAATACAAAATCTTCTTTTTCAATTTAAAATTACCTTGTTAATATATTTTTAAAATGTACGTTCATGAATCTAGTATCGTTTTCGTCAGTCACGGGAGAGTGCATCTTAATGTAATTTAAGGATCATTGACATACAACGGCCAGTTTAATTGCTTTTTCTCAGAATCTACTAACACTCACTATTGAATGATTGTATGTGTCAATCAATCTGTCAATTTAATCACTGATTGAAACTTTAGTTGGATCGATGTGACACAATATATGAATTAAGTGATTGGGACTTAATAAATAATCAATAGTCAAAATAATCATGTATGCTTGTTTGAGTGATTATCATGACTATTAAGTGATTAATCATTGCATCATGAAGGAATCTGGAATATCTTAATTCAAGAAATTGAATGTTTTCTTGTCAGATAATTGAAATAAGGTGAGAAATAAATGTCACTTTCTCTTTATTTTGTGACATCAAGGCATTCACGTATCCTATTAATAATCAAGAAATAACCTGAAAATAACATGCATTTCTTAAATAATCTATTCAGAAAAATGACATTACTTCAAAGAACAGGTCAATCTCCCAATCGTTTGAGAAACAGTGACTAATTCATAACAGCTGTATGGAATCGTCGATGTATAAAGGAACACAGCTTTGTAGATAATCATCTTCTTGCAAAAGTGCAAGGAACAACTAATTTTGAAGTAATGTTTCATGTCTATCATTGAAGCTTATAGGTATTGAAAAAGGCAATAGATGACGAGAGAGTTCAGTATTAAAAATGTTTACATAACAAAGAAGATGTATAAATAGTCAATCTGCATGTATTGTGTTACTGAAATAAACACTACAATACAAGTGTAATTATCATTCTTTTTGATGGTTTAATCAAGTATTTCATTGCTCAATAAAAGAATTATAAAGCATATATAACAAACATAACAAATTACTCAATAAAAGGATTATAAAGCATATATAACAAACGTATTATTAGTATTATTATAAGTAGTAGTAGTAGTAACAGTAGTATTAGGAGTACAGTAGTAGTAGTAGTAGTAGTAGTAGTAGTAGTAGTAGTAGTAGTAGTAGTAATAGTAGTAGTAAAAGTAGTAGTAGTAGCAGACCCTTCCTTATAACATTGTCTTGATCATTATTCATAGCAATATTGTAGCATTATTCTACCCGTCGGTGGCTAGTGTATGTTAGCTATACTGTTAGACACCATCATATCAATCATCGTGATTTGCATTCATTTGATCACCACTCATCTACATTTCCGTCTCTAAATATACAACTTGCCACCTAGATGCAAATATGTATAGCACCAAGGTATCTGACTTTCCCAAAATACACTGTTGGATTTTTGCCAGATGTGGGCGTAATCTGGCGAAGATATGTGCTTTGGAGTATAATCTACATAAATACAAAAAGAGCATTATTAGCTACAAATGGTAGCAATTACAGCCCCGAGGAAATATGAAGACATACCGGGGATGTGTGAATACTGATAACGACATACTCAGGACCCAGTTACCGCAATGATGAGGATATAGGACACGTCACTGGCGTGTATTTATATCTATATTAAATAACAATCAAATGTCTTCTATAACGACATAAGGGGAAATAAGTGCATGGTGTTACTTTGAAAAAATTACTCGATGACCCCATATACATGAAAATTTCCATATATATTTGAAAGTGAATTTTGTAAAAAATATCTGAATCCATATATTCAAACCCTTCCACCATCTATTAAACTTTATGACACGTGTATCCGGGAGATACATGTAGGAACATAAGTAATAGTCCGTGTCATTGAAAGACTTGACACTTTCTCTTTGAGATGTATTAGCACTTTAGCCTAGCGGCTGTTGAATGGTATGATAGGGTCGGATCCTTAGTGCAACTCGGATGTGTTAAGTCTCAGTTAATTATCTGAAATGACACTGTTAACGAATTGTGTCATACATATGACTTATCTATTGTTAGTTAAGAGACATTACCGAATGTAATGAAACAAAATATGTTTGTATATTGCTGAAGAAGATGTTCCTGGCAACACTACCATAGCATACCTAACATCCATATCTACTGTAGTAGGTGTAGCGTGTTATCCCTGTTTCATCAGTCTTTATAATTTTCTATCAGTTTTGATCTTCTTAATACCATCAAAAAGCACCCTAGTGTCAAGCAAAATAATGTAGATTACCGTCAATACAAATAGCAATAGCTAGAGTATATCCAACCTTCTCAAGTATATGGAAACGATGAATAACTCCTTAAAAGATGACAACAAATATAACGCAATTTATTTCAGTAACACTGTGTATGAAGATCCAGCAGTGATATGCTCTTTTACTTTTTGAGTTGATAATGGCAATGATATGAACTTCATCACACGATACAAAAAGGTATTCAACCTCATAGCACCAACCTTCCTACATGTATACATTTAAAGAGTCAATTAGATATTACAATATATTCATTTCTGTATCCTCTTTTTATTAAAATGAGGTAACACAAAACAGGTTCTAAGTCCTCTTGTGATGGAACTGCCTCTATCTAACACCTTCCTACATGTATTACAAACTTGTCCCTTAATTAATAAAAATAGTCAATTAGATCTTACAATACATTCAATTCTATATCCTCTTAAATAATATTAAAATGTGGTAACCCAAAACAGGTTCAAAGTCCTTTTGTGATGGAACTGCCTCTATCTAACACCTTCATTCAGAGGTAGCTTACTCGTGTCAAGAGTGGACAGGGATCTATCACGGCCACCAGGGAAACCTTCAGTAACAAAGGCATACTCAGCATTCCAGATAACTGTTAGTCTCGTGTAAATCATGATTGGCAGCGGCTATTGAGAGTCCAGGAATCAATATGTCCTAGTGGGTCCATTCAAACACTGGTGAAAGGAAACGTGATGACTCAGTGGGTATTTGAGAAATGTCATGTGATGTTTCACTGGTCTCAATCATTGTTTGGTCATCCTTGGGTCAGTTCGTAATCTGTCTAACAGTTAGTTCATTTGCTAAACACCCGTTCTACTTCAAGTGGTCCAGGTAGATTGGTTAGATAGAAGGAATAGTTTAGATGAATATTTCTTGTGATACCATCGGTGATAATGTTTTGTTCTCAGAAAGTGTTCAGATGACAAAGACAAATCACTTAAATCATCCTACTAATTATACACTTAGTACTATGCTATAAACGCAAACGTAATTTATGGTCATCAGTTGCTTGCTATGTTATTGTTACAAAGTTCATATCTCTACAAACAGTGTACCCATCATGTTTCCAATACTTCAATCGTCATTCGAATACAGTAAATCATGCTCAATGCAAAAATCATGTACATGGGCTGGATCAATTATTGGGGAAGGGACTGAGTGAGTTGTTGTTTAACCCCGCCTGGGCAATGTTGCAGCCATTAATTGCATAATTGCACACTCAAGAAACTGCACGAAGGTCGTTAAAGCATCAGCAGTTTGGAAGGGCCCGTTAACACTGTGGCGAATTTGACAAAAGATGGAAACACGAATTTGAAAATGTTCAAATTCTCAAAAGTATCGTTAGCAATCGGACCATTCGTAAACGCATCTTAAGCATTCGTTTGTTCATCGGCGGAGTTCTTCTCTGTTCGGCAGCAACATCGGGAGAGTGAGTTCAATACATGCCTGGTTAGCTTCGTGGTGCATCCGTGTCCTCATCGTGCCCTTCGCATGGCTATCGAGATGACATCTTATGATTCATATCATCATCGTATTTGCCTTAGCCTGTCCATCGTGACTGAAGGACAGTTTTCACATACGAAGGCCATACGAAAGTAACACGAAGCTGACCGAAGTCAAAAGAAGGCAACGCGACAGCGTTCATACCCCGTGATACTTGCACGAATGCACATGATGATTATACGATGTCGTATTGACTAGGTGATAATGTACAATATGTTAAATCCACTCCGCCCTCCTTTCCTCCTCCCCCCCCCCCCCCCCCCCCCCCCCCCCCCTTTATATTCCTGGTTCCGACTATGTACATCAATTGTTTTCTATACGTCTATATTACGCTGTTCCGGTACATCCTCAAATAGAAATTAAGCTTTCCCGGGCCGACACCGAGAGGCCAACCATCGCAGCAACAGTGCTATATAATGTGGATGTCGCCTAGATCATCTTCGCATTCTCGTTACATACTCGTTTGACTCTAAACACGACGGTGTGTTGCCATCATGCTGTCATCGTGTTGTATTCATACATACGTCATAGCGTTGAGTCAATGTGACGCTCAACAGACATTCGCATTGCATTCGCATTGTAGTCGTGTGCTACGTCATTGACATCGTATTGCCTTCTGATTGCATCGTACCTGCTCCGAATTGTGATTGGTATTTAACCCACAATCGGAACCAATTTCATGCGAAATTAGAAATGTTCTTATCCGAATGCAGATATATACTGCCGTCCAAAAGAAACACCCACCAGATATTTTATGAGATTTCAGAAAAAGTATCAGGAGCATGTTAACCAAAGTGTGGCATTATGAAGTTGCATCATTTTTGAACAAAATATCGAAGTTTCATAAATTTGCATGTTGTAGGGGGGGGGAAAATTAGAGATGGTAACTGTTCAGTTTTCGATCATGGTTTAAAAACAGTTTTGCTGCACCATACTCTGTAAATCCGAAGACCATACCACCAAAGTCTTCCTGACAATGTTCACCTGTCCACAAAATACCAAAGTGATAACTCTGCATATGTGGTCATGGTAATAAACTTATTGTACAAATCAAAAACCGGAAGTAGCAGGTTTTTGGGGGGCATGGTCACGGGTGGTTGTGCAATTCATGGCCAATGGATTGTCATATCAAATATTGTTTCATTATAACCCTGAAACGATCATTAATTATGTGTTAAAGTAATATAAGTCATCTTAAAGATTCATGTGGGCGTTTCTTTTGGACGGCAGTGTACCAGTTCTCAATACAAAGACAAGTACAAAGGTTCAATGGTCCGTGACCGTACACATGTGCACACCAAGTACCTCATGTTAATATGTACCAAAATACAAATTTCAATAATTGTTAATATTGATTTGAAGCTGTTAAAGCCAATCTCAACACTTTACAAACGTTATACTTGATGCCGAAAAATAATATTCTCACCTTAAAAATCCCAGAGGACAGTTGATAAACACCCTGTTTGTTTTGGACTTTGTTATAACTTCAGTCATAACGAGCGAGTAACATAACACCAATGTTATTGATAACCAATACACATCTATCATCAACATGCGTTCGTGTTGTCAAATAACTATTTCGCACACGAACAGAAAATATTTATCCACACGTTTGTATAATGTTAAGCTATAAAACATTTACATTTGAGATGATTTTCCATCACTACTCCCTATAAACGATCACTGTCTATTATTTGTTTCACATTAGTTTGCTATGAAGGGCCTAACGTTTTTAAAAAGTTATTAAATTACATATGTCATTAGCATGCACAAAATTGATTATTGTAGTGAATAGGTTTCATGCACAGTTTATAATTAACAGTGATCTTATGTAGACTTTCACAGGCAATTGTCACATTATGGTTAAAGAATCATAAAGAATTTTAACAGACATAAATCATTTTAATCGAACTATGTCATTAACAACATGACATATGGGGCATAAGTTGTATATAACGAGAATCCGATGGGTTTGTGTTAATGACATTTTACCTGTCGATCGGCTCTCAGATAAGTTCACGGATTTTATTGCGGTCTACGTAATTAACGATGTACAACACAACAACATGGATTTCTTAAATCATAATAATAATCAAGTCATAATGGCAACGCACATGAACCTGAATCTTCTCTACTATCTCCATGCTCTTGCCAATCTTGATGATTGTGACCATAGTTATATTAACATGATTCTAAATATCTTGTAAATATCCAAAGAATTGGCATTTCATGTGTAATTTAACAGTCACTTAAAACTTATCGCATACACAATTATATATTCTCCTGGGGAATACTATGTTGGGGGAAGAGTTATTTCAATTACTCATTTTTCATTTGATCATAACTGAATCAACTGATAAACAGATAATCGGCAAAAACTATCCTAAAGTGTGCGAGACAACCACAATGCATTGCACGTGACAAAAATAGACTTGAGCTATAGTAAGACTAGAAAACCCGGATTATCCGCTTACTTTAGGTCATTTACATCTGCCAAACCTAGCTCTCGCTCTCGCTCTGACAACACACACTATCACTCTCGATTCGTAAAACTCATCTGACACACTGTGTCGAGTAATAACCTTTTTATACCATATTTATGTTCCTGAGTTCTGAGTAGTACAAAAGGTCACAAATCGCGTCTCAAGTCGGTGGAGCATCATCCTACAACATACTATAAGCCGGATAAAGCAGATGCCTTTGAACTTTCTACTGGAGCGACTTGTTCAGTGATATCATTTTCAAATGGAATTATGTTAAGGGCGTTTATCTGTTCTGTATGTGCTCATTACTCACGAGTAGTGAATTCATCTTTCGCAACTTTGTGGGAATTATAGATAATCAATCACATCTTTAACTCGTTCACAAGAATAATCGATAATAAAATGAACGAATTCAGAGAAATGTGTTTCCTGAAGTGTTTCTTTCTAGAGCTACATTGTTGTTTATACATAGGTAATGTGCTTAACAAACAGTGATAACCAAGTCAATAGTTAATATTAAAATGGTAGTAGTTTATGATATAATATTAGAGGTAAAAAGCGGGATTTTGATAAAACACATTTGACAAAGAAAATATAAAGTGTTGGTGTTTCGCATTGCAGTGTTGAATTATTTTATCAGAATTTAAACAACGGGTTACTGAAATGTTTAATCAGAAATGGAAATCTACTTGCAATTGAGTAATATATATGAATATTAATCTTCATTGAAATTGAATTGACAACAAGAATTGTGTTTAATCAATAGCGACTTTTTCCTATACCGACGCGATATGAGTAAACTGCATATCGGTATGGCCAGACAACACGTTCAGCTTGCAGCGATATTGTAATGTAACAAGAACAAAGCGATTGTGCAAAGTAAGAAATTTGCCTATAATTACAGATGAATTTCATTTTATTGTGATTTGTTCAGGCTATAAGAGATTGAGATCTAAATATCTACACCTCCTCGGTACATGCTAGAATTTAAAAATTAGTTTCAACAACTTCCTGCCTCTTTGTGATATAATTGTTATTATTTCGCTACAACTATTTGTCCTAGATGGAATATTGAAAGATACACAAAATGGATGCTTAGATCAGAGTGCCTCAATACGAATGTGACATTATAGCTCAACCATTATCACGATATTGATACATAGTTCGTACATGATTCCCATACAATATACCCTTTCTGTCGGAATGTATTTGGTTGAAATGATTATAATAACTTTATCATTCATATTAAATTAAATATATATAATTAAATTATATTTTACCGGTGTTAAGCCGTAGAACGATGCCAGACTTATAACTATATAGCGCCTTTATACTGTTTAGACATATATTCTAATGTCGCCGTCGAACATGATCTTTTTCAACTTATTTGAATACTAAAATCTGGAGTAATTTGTATTTCACTTTCAGATATATATTAGCATTACCAGTAAAATGCAAAAACCATAAAGCGTCAGAGTTCTTAAATTACTTTCTATATAAAAAAAACCTTTTCCTTACATGCAAACAATTAAGAATCAATTCTTGCGTTTCTACTCCACATGTCTGTTGGCTCACGTACAATCAGAGCGTAATGTCCTTGAAGTAGATATGGCATGGTATGTGATGCTTGTATTCAGAGGTGATGTCAAACTGCCATTAACCCGTCTCTGCATGAGTTTACCCATGTAGCTAGAGTGCTGGCTGGAGTCCATCAATCACAACATTAAGTCCTTCCCTTCCCTCATGAAATTATCGCAAACGTTTTCCTTGATACATGTCAAACTGTGTTCAACTTAACATCGACACATTCCGTGGTAAAGGAATTGTTATGGAAAAAATACCCTGCATTTAAATAATCTGAAGTTTCTTCTGAAATTATTTTCGTTTTGACAATTTTATATTCAAATGATCCTCTATAGTCACTTATTATGTACGAATTTGTTGATGTCTACACCGACTAAACTTTGTTGGTTGGTCAGGAAACAAACTGTTTTGTCTGTTTGAAAGTCGTAAGATGATTAGCAGAACACCGCCTTATGCATTGTATATGTTAAGCTTTCAGAGTCGATACAAAGAGAGTTATTCTGATTCTTAACACGATGAATAACTGGTTCCGACATATCCTATTTTGTCGATGTAATTTTACATACATTTATACATGTTCTAAATTTTTACCTAAATCAACGTTCTGAATAACAACGGACTCTATTTCATCGGTAAATAAATATATTGATATAGGTTATTGCAGTCGGATAAACACAAATGCAACTATTTGGTACAATAATGAACATTGTTAATTGTTTATCATCGGCGAGCTTACCAGTTTTGCCTCTTAAGTCTTACAAGTAAAGTCAAAGTATATTCTCATGTCATAGCATTTATTGAGTGAACATATATACGTGATTCAACAAATAAACATGATTCACAAATTTTACAGTAATATACAGGGAAGTATAAGGATGGGTATTTAACTCCTGGTTCAAGCGTCCACCAAAAACTCGCATTTAAGGCGCATTTATACTCCTGGAAACCATGAACTATGAATGTAGGCTTTAGAGAAAATAACATCGATAAAGTTATCCTGACGGAGTCCAGCGTTGTGGGGAGGTTTATTGGGAGCGGTAGAGCATTCTAACAGCGCGAAGAGACATGTTGAAAGCTCTCGTATTCAAATTATGAGAGTTAACAATGGGGAACAGTCAGGAGGTGTCGATCACGGGAAGTGCGAGTTCTAGAACACGCATACTGGATCAGGGAATACAACGAATAGGGCGGAACAAGGTTGTTGGGAAGACTATACCTGTTGGTGTCCTTGTACCATTCTGGATTATATGTATTTCTTAATTAAATGTATGTTGTTAAACATCTAGAGAAATAGATAAGAAGGAAATTTTGAAGCACATGTACGTTGGATAACTTTATAAAATAAATTTAAATCTCAATTAAATAAAATGCCACAAAAATGAGTTTATACATTATATAAATGCACAAATACATAAACATTCAGATTTGATTTCACCCGAGACGGGTATTGTCTAATGCTACATGCACACAGACGTTGTGTTAATTTATTCTGGTCAACATCCTTTATGACCTTTGTTAGTAACTGACACTGACAACTGAAAGTCAGACAATGCTTATACACTTATTTCCAAAGCCTCATATTCTCATATCAGGTACACTGGATTTGATAATTCAAACTCTGACTACGATGATTGAGACCACATTGGAAACATATGGTTAGTTTCATATATACCAGACGTAGTGAGTTGTGATTACCATTAATCTTCTTCGATAAACGTTACGTCAAGAATATAAATACAATCACGCTCCGTTTCAAAAGTTTACTTTCTTTGGATAAACCTCACTAATACCATTGCGTCGTGTACACAGGCAATGCAGCCACGTTAACATAGACACCTGTTTGGAACATACACTTCCTTCTACATGAACCATGCACGAAGGTCTAACACATAAACCAAGGTTAAAGCCGTGCTACCGAAGAGTACTGTGTCCTCCCTTGCAGGAGGGTTATACATTTCGGTGGATTGGGCTATGATAGAAAGTATGATCAAAGTTGTTGTCAGTTGAATACACCGATATAATATTAACATATTTCCTGGAGGAAATGTCAATTGATCATGTCCTGAAGCTTCATGATGTAAACAAGTATAAGGTGAGGTCAGCTTGCTTGGGAAGGAATGAAATAAAGACCAGAAAGTATGCTAGGATTATATGTCAAAATTCCGTACTGTTTATCAATAGCAGAATTGGAATGATTACTGTACATGTGAATGGTCTGAGCACTAAATTCCGTCTTTGATCTTTTTGCACTCAATGTGAAATGAAATCCATTTAACCTAATGCTACATGTAGGAAATAAAACAACACATAATTATACCGTATATCAATGGTGATATGAGTCATTGACATAAAAGTCGAATATACTCGGCAATGATCATACTATCTAGTATCTGCTAATTAGGAAATGACATGGAGAATCAGTTGCCATCAACATTGGTCATGATCTTGTACTTTTTATCCAATTACTTTGAAGTAAAATTAGGCAGAGAAAGAACATATGTGTAGGTAACGACCTCCAATGTGTGTAAGACATCGTAGGGTAAATGTGATTCGTGACATTCATTAATATCATGTCGTATAAATAGTTGGATACATTCAGAAAGTTGGGTTTACTGACTGGAGAATATATATATATAAACTGTGTCATTCCCATGTGATAACATCAATGTTCTTTGATAGGCGCTTCCCTAATCTGACTGAAACACTACATAATAAAGGTAAGGAGGGACATGAATGGGGAAGCAGATGTCACAATGTATTGGGAGCTTTTACAATTTGATTGAAATATATCGTAGACGTTTTAACAATTGTAATCCGAGACCCACCATAAACCTCATTAGACTGATCAAAAAGGCACAATCGATGATTATGTTTCGACTTAAAAACCATACATATTTTACTTCATTCATTCAAACATTCATGTTTCCCTTGTGTTACAACTTCAACCCATATTCCAAAGGAATGAATAAAATGTTTCAAACATGAATATATATTATTATTTATTAGTTATTTGTAGATACCAGTCACGGGATTGAGTCCAGTCTCT
Organism: Gibbula magus; assembly: GCA_936450465.1. NCBI lineage: Eukaryota > Metazoa > Mollusca > Gastropoda > Trochida > Trochidae > Gibbula > Gibbula magus. Next base: position 2,379,076 of record OW388305.1, read on the forward strand.
ACTCCATTATATAAAACCACGACACTGGTTGGTATATAGTTGACATACATGCATCACTCAACATTTAGATAGTCTAATACATATATTTCATGATACTATTTTTCTAGTTTATTTAAATAATATCATATTACCAAAAGTCAATGATTCCTGTATAAATAGCAATAGATGAATTTCAACATTTCACTGCCAAGATATTTAAATTTTGGCTAAATTGAAAGATAGAAAAAACAAGATGCAAGATGATAGTCGACTCAATATAGTGACGATAAAATGGGTAAAGTGCTGATTTCTGATCGAAAAGTGGACAATGCACCGCGATAGACGCGCGTCAAATAGCCAAACACAAAGAAAAATGAAACAGAATGGATACATATTTTAGCACATTAGCGTATTCTTTAATAATACCGTTATATGTTCGGATGGATAGTCTGAATTCATACATCAACGGATAAAGTAGTAACGTATCAGCTGATTATCAGAGACGATTACGTGTTCGGTATTTATTCCATCAAAACAGTTGCTTCAAAGATATTTGTATCTGGTTAGCAGTCTATGCTACAATCTTGAGCAGAAGCAACGTTAACATACCACCGACAGTGGGTAAACTCTACGTGGCATTGATGTATTGAAGTAAGACTGAGGAGTAATACGATTACAACAAACCATGGCCAGGGAACCTTCAGTTGGGGAAGGCTGTTTAATTCCATCACTAGATTTCGCAACACTCTTCAAATATTCTTCAAAGTAATTTTTTTTTCATAGAAATGGGATTTTCTTTGATAGTATTCAGAATGAATCAATGCAAAAACTGATCTTGGGTGAGGTTACTTTTGAAAGAAAAGATTGAAATTCACTAACATGTACATCGATCTACATAAATCATCACATTCACTTCATGTGTGCGAACTGCTTGAGTTATGTGTTTTTGAATAGGTACATTGTAAAATATCGCAAAAGGTAGGATCAGGAGTATGTCCAGAATGTTTTCTTCATAAAGTTTTAAAACTATTATCATCATTAAACAAGGCAAACCATTCCCTTTATCTGGAATTAACATGCATAAAGACATGCATCAAATCCTTCACTGTCGCCTTCGGTTGTGATGTAGCGATCTCAATGCTGACGAATTCAATATACGTATATCAGATACATCAGAATGTTGTTGTGGCCACGTTACTGAGGATGTACTGCATAAATTAAAGTGCAGAAGTAATATATGAATACAATATTTAAAGTAAGAATCACTGATTACATTCAATTTTGATTAAATTAATTCTTCATCATACGCCCTTATGATCAGATGCAGATAACGTTCATGATTCAACACAACGCAGATAGAGAACCTATTCCTCCTTCGTCACAATGTGAACACAAATCACATCACAAAAACATCAGATCACATTATCGCACAGACATTCAGACAGTTGTATTCTAACTAAACATATATAGTCTTCGTTGAGGATAGGAGTGGTCTTCTGGAGACGGGGGATGGATATAGCGATTTACTATTGCCACCTGCATTTGAATGTAACGTGAGGATGTGTCAGTTTTGACATGTGTATTCACAATGCATAAGATGATCTGTTTCATGTTGAAGGTTAAACCCTTTTGATTTTGGAAGCAGTACATTCTACCCTAAGCGTCGTTAGAATTAACAATACTGTGGGTTAATCAACAATTTCTTGTCTTTTTTTCTATTTTTGTTATGTGATTTGTACATGATAATAATTCCTGCCAAAAAAAGACAATCACTACCTTCCCGACAATGCAAAACATTTCAAATCTGTTGACGATAAATGGGATATGTACTTGCATTTCAAGGGGCTATTTTTCTGTGACTAATGGAAATATCGAAAACAATATGAATATCAGTACTAGTAACGGTTACGATAAAATGCCCGTCAAACCGAAATGACGTTGTATAAACTTTTACCATGACAAACAATAAGAGAATAAAACTTGACCACTATCAGTGACATTCAGCTAGAATTACCTGGGTGAATATGCGGAGGGATGACACACCGATTGTCTCAATGCTCTGGACGTTAGAATAACTTATTCCCTATCTAACTCTGCACTATGAGTTGAACAAAGGCACGTGTTGAATTGAGCGTCTTGCCTAAGGTGATACTTCACTTCTTGTCTCAATGTGGACCAGGGATTCAACGCTTCACATTCTACGAGTATCCAGCCATGAACCGGATCACCCAACCAGTGGTACAACTCGCCGTTTTACTGAACTTGAGACTTACTTATGAAAGACGCATTCTTCATGAAAGCACTCCTGCATAATTTAAAACACATACTAGATCACCCTTTTTACCAAAGGTGCTTGTAGCAAACTAGTGTTTCTTTCAAGCAGTTGTCTTTCCTCCTAAAACAGAACAAATGGTTGTTCTTATTTCTACGGAAAATTAAAGTCCGCTCTTTCGTGATATGATTTCTACATTGAAATTCATTGAAGCTTAATATGTGTCACCCAAGTGTAACGATGTGATGACGGGAGCACTGAATCATATATAATGAATCTCTTGGATGGTGTGAGACATATTCAACCAAGTTAAAAACATACATATGGCATTTAAATAATAATAAAGAATCACAGTTTATATACATATACTCCTTCTTTGATTTTTGACAAGAATATAAATGATCAAGGTAATTTCTGCTAGTGACTGATGTCTTTATCAAAATAGTATTGTAATGAAGGGTCACATTCTCAAAGGAGTTTTTCATGTTCATTTCTATTCTATTTCCAGAATGTACAAGAGTTTGTTCATGTGAAGATAGTTGTTCGATGCTAACACAGAAGATACTATTTTTGTTCAGTCTAGGTCAATGACTGGAAAACATGTTGATTGTGTACACAGTCAAACGCAGCTATAGTTAGAGATAATGATGTGGATAACGCCGAGAACTTTGTCCTGAGCAAATAATGAAAACCCATCAAATGGAGGATTTGATGTCATAATAATATACTGAAACTGTTGATAAACGTAAGTTGTTTGCATTCATTCACTATCTCTCTCAGTATCGATATTCTATATATCATGAGATTAGCAATGAATTACAAAGAAAGCTCATATCATTTCCTGAATGAATCGCTGTGATCAAATCCGAGCTTTGGTAATTTGCACAAATAACTCACAGGGGATAAGCTTTAATTTAATTTTGGGTCAAGTATTTTCACCCGAGGCAAGTAAACAAACGTGTTGGCCAAAATCCATAAGACGAGACCAAAGATGTAAAATATTAATTGCATTATTATTCCATTTAAATAACCTAATACACTGACAGTACCGTAGTCCTACTGAGCTGGACCTGAGTATAACGATGTGAACCACGTCATGCATCTGATGTCTTGCAAGTTGGTGTCTTTATACATTGCTACTAATGGACGTGTCATGGTATCTGATACTGTCATTCAAACGGGATGCCAACCTGTCGCTAGGTTTCTCCTTAAGACGTTGACATGTTGAGATTACAACATCAATATCAATCACAACATTACCTCCTACATCGACAACTATTTCCTCAATGCAAATGCATTCTATGTAACGCAGCAGTTGAATTGAATTGAATTGTCACGATACAATTACGAAAAAAAAAATTAACTCACAATGTAATGACGTCACATGTGATGACGTTCATTTGTCTTATGTCATAATGCTGATGACGTCCAAAGCCTTGACTTCAACGATTCAGAAGTCTAGTGACAACCTAGCGTTCAGATATATTCCTGCCTACAGTATACATATAACTGGTGTAAAACAATTATGAAAAAATACACATATAGAAGTTTATCATGTTTTCTGATATCATATTCATCAGCCTGTGACAATAATTATTACTATAATCAACTTATACTTTTATTATATATAAGAAGAGAACTTGATTGTATTCTCTGTTTCTGTAATATATCGGTCAGTTAATGCCAGTACATACACATCGTGTTGTGATCTACACTACTCGCACGTCTCCTTGTTAGCAGTGAGCGAGATAAGGACGTTGCTTCTGGTTGATTAAACCAGTGTAGGATAGCAGTTTCATATCGTATGATAATAGCATTAAATTGCACAGTGTCAATTAAATTGAATATCTCTTCAGAGAAAAACAAGGTTTAAGACAACTTCCTGTCATCACGTGTTTTTGGTTGACAGCTACATGTACTTCAGATTTCAGATCAAAGCACTCCTATTAATTAAATTGTGAAATCTGAATAAAATTGGCATTTATTTTAATTGACAAAAACAAGTTTAAAATGATTCATCATTTCCACAGGATATAAAAGTTAATTCCCTTTGGACATTAACTCGTTTCATATAGACACTGTGAAAGCATCAATCATTACATAAATACTTGGTTAATCATTGACACCCTTGAAGTTAATAGCTTGATCATGTTAAACGTTCTTCTGCATATTGAATAACGCAAACAACAGTGAATGCACTGAATATGAATAAAATTATGAACACATAAAAGGGGCAGTAGCACGTTTTTTTGCAAATTTTATTTTTTCAAATTTCCCATTTATATTGATAGTTTATATCATTCATAATTACTTTAGAGGGTAAAACATATTATTACACAAACCAATTATCCGTAGTGGTAATAACGATGTTGTGAATAAAGCAAAAATTGCATGACGGCCATTTTATTTGTGAACACAATTTATTATTTCTAATGACAAAAAGCGTTTCCCATGGCTTTACGGAACTATGTACATTCATATTTTAGCTTGATTTTCTGAAGAGGGAAGGGTGTTTTACTGTTGGTGACATTATTTTTCAATAACATTTCATCAACGTATTTCACCAGAAAAACGTGCTACTGTCCCTTTAACGTGATCTATAGGAGATCATATTACTGATATGTTATAATCTCATAATCATATCTTTGCCAAATAGTAACAACTGTTTACGAAATTTACCATTAGTATTATTTTTATGATGCAATCTTGACATTAAGTCATTTTCGAAACGTCAACTATCAAGTAAACAAAGAATCTTCTTAGCATGTTCCGATTTTAGTACCTTATAGTGGTATAATGTAAGTATAAGTACATTTACTACCATGAAGCATCATAAACTATTCATATTCGCACCATCAGACAGTTGAGTAACTTCCATAACAGATCTAGAAGGCGAGCTTATAGACTGTTTTACCATTTCTGCATTATACCTCAGTCTGAAATAATAATAATAGTGCATATTTATATAGCGCACATATCCACTCTACAAGTATGCTCATAACACTCACAGGATATAGTCTAGTCAAAGTATTTTGTGAAAAGATATGTTTTGAGCATTTTCTTAAATGAATCTATACCCTCAGCAATTTTTAGTTTGATAGGAAGGTTGTTCCAAAGAACAGGGGCACATGAGGCGAAAGTCCGTTTACCAAAAGTTGTCACTTTGTACTTGGCAACATTGAGGTTGAGATGTTGGCTCTGTGATCGGACTGCGCGTGAAGGAGAATACGGCTGAAGCAGATCTGATAAATAGGAGGGAGACTGTCCATTTAGAGATTTGAAAGTCAGGCAGAGTATTTCGAAGTCAACTCTTGCCTTGATTGTCAACCAATGAAACTGTTTCAGAAGAGTAGGGACATGTGTGTAGCGATTTGTTCGACACACTATTCTGGCGGCATTGTTTTGAAGCTTTTGTAGCTTACTATTAGAGACATACATTTATGATGTTAGATATATATCATGATGGAAATCCTCGCTAGACGTTCATCAAAAGTGTACAGCATGTCACTTATTTTTATTTTTGTTTGAATTTAAGATGTTTTTATCAACTGTTACAGAACGAAAGAACTGATTTACTATAAATGTCATTATATATATTGTGCTATCATTAAATGTGTTATTATAGATTGTGTTGTAGATGCGCCCACACAACGTTACACCATATTATCAATATAAAAGGTAATCACCACTGTGAGATGACACTAGAAATGAAGACCTAATACTTCAAAGAGGCGAGAGAGAGTTGTTTCTGCCTCCTGGGTAGTGTACAGTACGGTGGACAGAGGCACGGTACTGGAATGGCAAGGCACTTGTGGTCAGAGAACTGAAGTCGATGGTAACTAAAATACCTTCGTTTTATTATATTTATTGGAAATGGAAATGAACATATGCTTACCGAGATACAATATAATAGTGATTCTATAGTTGGACCCCGTTTATCCGCTCGATTTGAATATTTGAATTACTACTGTGTTGATATACGATGTCCGGGTAAACGAAGTCTAACTGTAATATATATATATATATATATATATATATATATATATATATATATATATATATATATATATATATATATATCAATCGAAAATGATTAGATTTGAGTCTATGAATTTTTCTTCAGCTGAATTTGAAACTATCAGACAGATAGTGTGATAATTAGCAAACGTCCTGAGATTGTTTGTCATTGTCTCGTATTTTAGCATCCAATTATCTCGAATAATCTCACAAGTACAATTATCCGATGTTTAACAAGCGATAGAAACATGAAGGGTTCAGAATTAATGATACCCGAGGAAACGTGAGAGTGTTTAGATACTGATAATGACGTTCTCGGGACCTGCATGTGGCAGGGTGCAGGGTTTATGTAAATAATGGCATCGATTAATGTTATAATGCATGGTTATTTGTTAATTCTCCAGGAAATGGGAGACACAAAACAGGGATACCTTCATGCAGAAACAACTCTCTCTCTCTCATTTTATTGTCATTTCGATGATGGTTTGTGACCTGGATTAAGACATCTCATCATGAAGAAATTATCGTATTCATCACAATAAATGCTCTCTCTCTCTCTCTCTCTCTCTCTCTCTCTCTCTCTCTCTCTCTCTCTCTCTCTCTCTCTCTCTCTCTCTCTCTCTCTCTCTCTCTCTCTCTCTCTCTCTCTCTCTCTCTCTCTCTCTCTCTCTCTCTCTCTCTCTCTCTCTCTCTCTCTCTCTCTCTCTCTCTCTCTCTCTCTCTCTCTCTCTCTCTCTCTCTCTCTCTCTCTCTCTCTCTCTCTCTCTCTCTCTCTCTCTCTCTCTCTCTCTCTCTCTACCAACTCTCTCTCTCTCCACCAAAACGTTTTCCTCAAAGATTGATAGTATGTTTCGTAGTCTCTAGTATCTCCTTTAAAGAAGTTTTGTTAACATACCTTCAGACAGTAAATAATCCTCAACTGACGGACTATAATTACGATTACAGCAAAGAAAGCCCTTGCAACCTTCTGTGGAGAAAGGCTATTTAATTCCAGCTCTATTTCCATTAGCATGCTTGAGACACTCATCTGTTTCCTCAAAGTAGCTTTTCCTTGTCATGATTCAAAGACAGTTTCCTGTGATGGTATTCAACATGAACCAGGAAGAACTGATTTAGGCTTAGGTTTCGTTTGATATGGGACGTTGAAAACTCAATTATTGGAAACATTTCAAAGTCATAGAACTACATGTAAGTTCGAGACAGCATTTGTTGAATACATGTGAATTGTAAAATTTATTATATCATAAAAATGTTATGGCTCAATCGTGCAAATTATCAATTTGTTATAGAATGGTGCAAACATGAGGATGACTAAAATTTACAATCGAGACATAATTTCCGTTAGACTTAATTTCCTTTGTACGTAGCAAACTCAAAGGAAAAACACATACCTGCATTATGTTGCCCATTATGGTGTTTCTCTCATAAAAAACTGTGGGTATATCGCTTGTGTGAGATCAAGCCATATCTCATATATATATATATATAACTGACTTGCAAAAGAAACGCAACCAAACCATTGTTGGTCCCAAATCAAACAAACTCATATTATAATAGTATGTATCGAAAATACATACAATTGGAAGGGTATTTCGGTAAAAATAACCATTAATTGACATGACGTAAAGGGTCAATTGTCCAGTTTTCGATCATCAGGATTTTTAGAATATTGAATATAATAACGATATTTTAAGCTTAATGGTGTAAGAAGACTTACAGACACATGAGGAAAAGGCCAAGTCTCTTTTATTTATGGCCGAGGTTGGAATTGCAAAAGTTGTTCAATGGGTGACAAGTCAGCAGATCAGTCTTTCTACGGCGTGGATAGCTTTTGTTTTCCACTCCGTGGCTTGTACGCAATGCTGTCAGTTCGTCTGTAAAATTTAGTGAGTCTGGCTATTGTACATTTGGTGCAATCCATGATTAGGCAACTTGGTTAAGCGTCGCTCCAACCTGCAGGATGCAAATTGTTCTCTCTTTTTCTGTAGCACTTTAAATATATATATATATATATATATATATATATATCGTTTTAGGAGATATGGTTTTGACAGAGTAGATTTTCCACAATGTCCTGCCACTGTCACCAGCATGGCATCACAATTGACATCATCGAGTAATGACATCACACTGCTATGACATGACCGCACTGGAAGTCAAATGACAATGCTTATTCATAACCTAAAGAAGAATGATGTTTGGTGATGCAGAGAATCTTACCCTTGTGTCTTAAAATATATCACCACACGGCAAGCCTTGGACATTTGTAACTTGTATCAACTCGTGTTGATATATATAATATCAGACGGAACATGAGTGATATTATGTATATCTCATCGAGTGAAAGGAAACTTTAAGTGATAGAAACGAGACATTTATTGGTTTGGACGTTTGTAAACGATGTTTACTGTATCATTGGAATATCGATACCGCCTAGTTCGACCGACTTATGACCTCAACCTATCGTTACATGGTGATATCTAAATGAAAATGTAATTTCACTGAGAAAACTAACATGTGATCATTGAGTAAAATACCTACTGTTTCAACTGATACATGCCGTATTTCAAACTGAATATAATGATAATGTTATTCGTCGTAATACAGTAACCGACAATAAATACGAGAGCGTGACTCACTAATACCGCGACCCTTCATGAGCAATCTTTTGAATTCCCGTTAGAAGATACATGGAGCCCTATGGAACTGATCGTGAAATCTTGTGTACAGACTGCTACATTAATGGGAATTGTAGATTTGGCGGACACGCCCTAAAATTCACATTGCACCTCTGCTAGTACATACAATATTTTATTAAGTTGAAGAGTTGTGCAAAACTTGAAAAGAACCGGATGAATATTTTTTCCTTCAATTGGTCGGATACATTTAGATCTCAGAAATTCACTGAATACCAACATTTGTAAAAGCAAATCACACAGTCGATGTTTACGTGACACGACACGTGTTCTAATAGATGAGTGCGAAGGTGTAACGGTTGGTGAGAGCTCGAGGTACACTAACCATACTTACCACGGGATAGGAGTGCAGGATTCGATTAACCATTGTCCTCTACTTGACGTCATAGCATCAGACTTGTCCCGTATCATACTTCCTAATAGATTAAATTTGTTTTTCCATTACGCCTTATAACTTGAATCACTGACCACATTTCAAAGGGTCACACTTTAAACATACGCTTGATTGTGCAGCACAAGAACTCTTGATCCGGACCAGATATAATTTCACGATTCTACACAAGACAGATGACGGACAAATCCCTCTTCACTCCTGTGTGAACACAAAACACATTGTTCTATTACTCGCTGCCAGAGGCAACACTCTCTTCAAATCGTTATCGCACAGAACACCAGATGGTAGGATTTTCCTTTAGTAGAGAAATATTACGCCTTCGATGGGAAAGGAGTAGTTCTGACGATTTCGTGGAGTGATTAGACGTTTAATTATTGCCACCTGCAAACCAACTGAGGATGTGGCAGTTTAGAGAACCTTCATACAAAACTTTGTAGAATCCTTCGCATTCAGACGAAAGCATTAGTGCAGAAGGAGACTTTCTTAAGATTAACAGATTCTAAGTAAAATAAAGAAAAATCCCTATTCTGTAAGCCGATTATATGTTCTGAAGAAAAGTCTATTCAAAGAGTCTTGAATATTTAACATCTTTAGGTGCCGTTTGAAGAACAACATAAAGGGTAAATTGTCCACTGTGTTTAGTTGAGGCATGATGACATTATCAAGTAAAGGAAGTAGTTTTCATTTTGATGGCGAAACAAAAACAGTTGAAAACACACTTCTTTAAAGGTATTCGACCATTTTGCTTTGCAACCGGGGATCAAGCTCAGTTGGTAAAGCGTCCGCTCATCAACCGGTAGGTCGGGGGTTCGATTCCCGGCCACATCATACCAAAATACGTTAAAAGAGTTTTTGCTTCCTTGCTTGGCGCTCAGCATTATAAGGATAGAACAACGATTGAACTGGCGCTGCAATGTGGCTGCTTGGTGCCACTGGCACAAATTGAATTTCCAAATTCATTATAATGAGGACAATAAAATGTTATTATCGTTATTATCATTTTTATTCCACGTCACTCTTCATGACACATATTTCTCATTCCCAACTGATAGTCTTTTACAATATAGCGTGCCTCAATACTGAGCCATCACCAAATTGAATTATCGATCCTTATTTTAGCGTTCAATTAAAATAGTGTCAGAAGTCACCTTACACATTGATACATTGTATTCCATATCCGCGCATAGCATACATCGTTACATTAGTTAGAACCAATTCAGCACTTGTTGACAATATTCCAAGGATCTCTATTAAGATTTTACTTTTACCTTATGTTGAAGGTTACGTTTCACAAATGTAAACGATAAAACTCAATTAAATTATGACATAATCTGCTTAATATATTGCAATATTTGTTAAAGTTCTCTATAAAACGTTATTAAAAACCGTTGTTCACCCTATACCTGCCAGGTCAGTAACCCGACAAGTAACCTGACGTCAGTGATCTATACTTCCCTAATAGTAGCAGTAAGGAGACCCACAACCCTCCATGAGTGGTTAATCCCAGTTATCTATTCTTAATGACCAATTCGTGACTCTAGGCTCTCAAGGCAGAAGGATGGCCTGCACTAGTGCAACTTCAAAGTACAATGAAGGTTCAAGACGTTGATTAGCTCCTTATCACGGCATTACAGGCCGGCAGCAGTGTGTATTATATGTTATCGTGAATGTGCATGCTTGGACAAAGCCACCAGTTGGAATTTAGTGATATCGTTGGACACCAGTGATGATGTAACAAGTTACCCTGATGACGAATTGTCAATAAACAATGTACTTAAATTAGTTAACTTGTATTTTGGTTAAATTATCGTTTTGACCAATATAAACTGTTTGAAGGGCATTCTAGAAGTCGGGTGATGAAGAAGACAAGGAATGTATGGATGATCAACTTCAATCTTTATTTAACAATAGCGATGTTTCGGTACAGATCCTTATGCCGTTAAAGAGCCATCACGGATGTTAGTGTTTCAAATTTTGGGAAAATATACTTATAACGTCATTCGCTAGAGAAATCTTTTATCTACAACATGGCATATGTTAAATAATTTTCATATCACGACAATGTATTGCAATTTGGTTTCAAAAAGAAGTATCACTTCGACTAGCGCGCGCTACGGGTATCTGACGTTTATAAACAGAATCCCCTTTTTTTGCGTAATACGAACTACACTAACAGTTAGCGCTTCCGAAGCGTGAAGGCTCGTCTCTAGCGTAAGTCGCCATAACAACCCATGTGCTGCACGTGTTGCACGTGTCTCTCTTGCAAAGTACCCTTGTCACACATTACTGAATGTGACGATTGCTTTACAAACTATGTTTCTAAATGTCCTGAGAATATACACATTATTTCCTGTTTAATGTTCTTTTATTGAGATAAGACCAGCAAATTATGACAAATTTTTACTCTCATAAATTATAAAATTCAAGAAAAATACCTAGTTCGGTAAAACAATTATCCCAATATCTGTAGCAAAAACATAATTAAATGAAATGGTAAATAAATAACCATATTTTTTTTTTTATATTTCGATTTCTTTCATTGCTCATATTTGTTGTTATTCTTTCGTGTCTTTGTTTACTGTGTGTGAGCTAGACCATAATGCTTTGCGCTTGAAAATAATAGACTGGATCTATATTAAGACTGGAAAACACCTTTACTAATTAATGCAATTGCTCGGCTTATTTTAAGTTGGACAAATTAGGGAAAAATTAAGTGTATGTATTTTACGGAGATAGATTATTGGAAAATTTTTGATATTTTCATCAACATCCGTGATGGCTCTTTAAAGTCTTCTTCATAACCACTATACTTATGACGTCGCAACAGACAAACAGGTTGTAAGGAAGGAGTGCGGGTCGATAACCAGTTACATGAGCGATATACCGAGTTTCACAAGTACGACGTGATAATTGCAATATTCGGTTATTTACTAATTATCGCCTCTCACAAATAGAAAGTAGCATTTATTGATGTGTGAAATGTGACAATGACATAGAATGTGGTAGCAGATTTTAGTTTCAGAACATTTAATGCGCAGATAATGCAGTTGATGATTACCCAATGTTAGTTGATGTTGATATTTCTTATTGTACATTTTATTATCACAACTTAAGTTATGGAGGATATGCCACTTCAAATGGTAGAAGTAGTAGTGTGTTTGTATCATGCTGATGACGATAAGTTATATGTAGGAAATGACAGTTTGGAAAATCACACCCCTGTAGTGCCCCCGTATACAAATTATATGAACTCTTTACAACCGCTGTAGCAGACAAGTACATTATCACCGTATTGTACCAATTACCCTTTCAAACCATTACAGCGATACAAATAGTCTGGGATGAGGATATATACCCTAAAAAGATTCATAAAATGTCATTCATGAGAGTATGATACTTGATATTGCATATCTGTTCAAACACACAGGGAGTGCTGAGATTGATATTTCAAAGGGGTTTTCTGGACATAATGTTTGGTATTTAAGGTATTTTTGTTATGACATATGGAAATTAGGTGTAACTTAGTATAATATGATGTCGACATAATGTACCTTCTTGACCTTTGTTGACCTTTCATGACTGTAGGACGTCATAAAACAAGTAAATCAATGACTATCCTATCTCTTCTGGTTAAAGAGATTCGAAATCAACGATTTCTTAAAACGTATTTATCTCCAGACGCAAACGAAATTACAAAATGTGAAAACAATAGTAAACTTACCTTGTCTGTTTAGCGAGTACTGAAATAAATTAGTGTACTTACCAGGGCAATGGAGTGCACAGTTCAATTACATTATTTGAAATATTTTCTTCCAGGGACATAGTGAGTTCAGGGATGATCAGTTAGAATATTGTCCATTCACAATAAACCTAAGATGATGTATTCCTATGATGGTAACTGTCGAATTCTTGCTTTCTCACACGTTGATCTCTGTGTCAGTTTTCAGAATCAACGGCATAAATTCACCATCGACCAGCTGGTTTCCATTGTATATGAAAACCCCCCTTCACCCTCTGTAAACATACAGCACATTATCCTTTTACCCAGTGCTTGTGGCAAAGAAACGTTTCAAGTCGTTATCTTTCCTCAACAAAGAACAACAGATGGTTCGTTTTTCTTTTGAAAAGAAATTGCACCTCTTTCGCGAGTGGCTTCATACATTTCAATGAATGAAAGCTTAATAATTGTCACCTCAATTGTGATGTGCTGGTGGCTTTAAGGATTGTTTGAGGGTCATCAAGTGAGAAGTGACTCGTAATTACATTTCGGCGATGGATTAAGTCATCTTTACGGACACAAAAAGCAAAGACGTCGATAACATTTGCTATGAATACAAAAGCCAGAGTTCATGTAAGGTTGTAAACAGAATGTCTATAGATTTCTAAGTCCCATTTTAATGTTCAACTTAATCGACAATGTAATTTCATCTTTTACAGGTGTGTTGCTTAATATAAAGGATCGCTTCACCTCCTATGATTTTGACCACTAGCATATTGTTCACCACTTTTGTATACGATCCATATGTTTATGCCTACATACACGCCTCAGGATTGTCTTCAAAGCGGATCGACGCGCTGATTGCGGCATTGTTAAAATGGGTAAATTAAAATCGTCTTAAAAATCAATTGCAAGTGTATATTGTCTGGATTTTTATGCTTAATTGATTCCTGTATGTAATGTACGTAGAGGTAATCATCTATCATTCTTGAGAAAAATGCATTACACGTGCAGTTTAAAATAAGTATCACCTCACTTCTGATGATAGTGATCACTAAAATATTGTTCACCACTTCTGCATACGATCCATAGTATGTGCTAACATACACGACTAAATGTGGCTCCTCTCAGAATTTCTAATCAGTTCATTCTGTAAACAGTCCGATACCAATTTAGATACCGATAATGATGTTGACTATACTGAGACTGGATACCTAAACTAATAAATATTAGCACTTCCACTTGGTGTGTACCAACGTTATGAGTAATATACACATATAAGGTGGCTACCAGTACAGGCACGTATCGAGTACAAAGTTTTCTCCCTTATTTACCAGTGCTTAGACGGAACAGCCCCCGAGTATTTGTGCGAAGTCATCAATGTATACAAACCAACTCGCTCCCTCCGATCAGAAACACAGAATCTTCTGCAAACTCCTAGATGTAAACTCAAAACGTTTGGACAATGTTCTTTCAAAAACTCCGCCGCCACTCTCTGGAATACTCTGCCTGATGATATGAGAACTTGCCCATCTGTGCTGAGTTTGAAAGCTAACTTAAAAACACATCTTTTAAAAAAGTATTTTCCAGAGTGACATTTCATCATTGACTTGTACAGCGCTTTGAGCATGTGACATATGGATAAGGCACTATATAAATACTCATTTATTATTAGTATTATTATCATTATTAAAGTAGGACAGCGTGTAGAAGACGTGATGATACATTTATAGCAATAATGGGGTTTTATGCTAGAGAGCTGATAGTGTACCAGTAGCATTGTTTGATGTATGATATAAGAATAACCAGACAGTTTTTCGTTTGTTTGTCATCAATTAAAAGCGTTAGCGATATACCGCAACATGTAATGACGTTTGTGTAGTGATGTTTTTTTCTATAAAAAGGACGAATCATACCGTTTGGAGAAGTTTTGATTTTTTTAAATATTTAATGAAAAAGGACTTTTAATCTATCATATACTTCGTCTGTGCATTTGAAAAATACTGTTGTCGTATTAAGAAAAATTGTCACATATTGTTCTATTGCAAACAATGGAATGTTAAAATGCAATGAAAAGTTTTAAAAGATTATGTTTGCTCATTTTTTCAGACCGTATATTGTGTGATACTGAACGAAGAGTAATAGCCATATTCATGTTCGCAAACATATATCACAATCTGTTCATCACACACTCAATGTGGGACGGAGTTTCTGTTTTATTTAATACCTATTCCAACTGGAACGAACTACCTAGTTAGTGTTGAATAAGCACAATTTGTGTCTACTTATGAAGGACACATGGTGCGGCTGTATATAGAGATGATGCGAGTGATTACAGGAGATTAGAGATCTGGGCTCCTTTCACAAAGCAGTAAGGTGGTCGTAAGTGGTTACCTTAGTTAGTTAGAATGGGAGTTAACTAAGGTTAACCTTAGTAAAGGTTCTTTGTGGGAGATCGAGTCTACACTACCGGGCAAAAGAAACGACTCACCTCAGTTGATTTTATCATATTTATGATTTTCAATTGCAAATATCTCGAGTTTTCGACGTCGTATTCAAAAACGGGCTAGTTTGGGAAATTAGTCCAAAACATTAAATCAGTCAAATAATACCTCTAAGCGGTTTTAATTTTTTAAAATTAAAATTAAAAACTTAAATTTTTAAATCCCCCCAAATTAATTTTGATAAAACACAACTGTTCATCGACATATAACACATACTCTGTGTGAAAATCAATAAATGTGCTTCGTCCTGCACGCATTTACAACATTTTGAACATGGTAGGGGTCATGTTGGTGTAAATTTCATTTCTTACCCCTGTCTACTTTAACTAATGATATTTTAGTTAAAAAATAAAATAGTCACCAAATTAAGTCATTCAAACGTATGTACCAGGCAGTAAGTATTTGACAGGAAGATGTGATGTTTCATATTTACATACACAGGGATGGCACACATATCTTAAGATACAGATTCAGATTAAGATTCTGTTTATTGATATCGAGGACTTGAAGTTCTGTAGTAAAGGTACAGTTGTTACACGTTATTGAATTCATTTCGTTCAGTGAAAACATGGATTAAATATTCATTACACAATATATACTTATTATATTATTATATACATAATCAATTACACAATGTTCATAAAGTTTGACAACATTCTTGTAAAATTTCGTTCAGGGCTTCATTATTGTAAATGCAATTACTTTTGTAAACACAAACAATAAAGGAAATTCATTTTCAATATAACATGAATTACAATGTTCATAAACATATTCGCCATCACGAATGAAACCTATATTCTATTGCATCAATGATTACTTATTTTATCCTTGTACTTGATTATTCATTTACACATTGTCTATTTAACAGCCTACAAAAGTATGATTTATCCATATAAGTAATTGTATATATTTTTAAGGTGTTGCTAAAACACAATACTTCCATAATCAAACTAAAATATGAAAGTTACTGTCCAATAGATCTTCTTGCAATATCATCTTTGAAAACAGGAACCTTTGCCTAGAGTACATACACATCCATTAAATAAATTCACCAAATATTTAGCAATGGTTACTCTACTCAGAACTTAAACATTGTAACGATCATTTCCCCAGTATACAGCAGAATTTCCAACATTTAAAAAAAAAGGAAAATATTTTGTCTGCTAAATTTCCAATCCTTTTGTAAAAATTGGCTTTAAATAACTCAGCATACAATCAGTTCTGAAAGACATTATACACAAAAAGGTATGTTATAACAGTCAGTTAGTCTAGAGAACACATAAAGAAGGGAATTATGTTTTTTCTTACTAAAGGTGGTTTTAAAAGGGGGTGGAGATTTGTCGAAAGTATAGCCTCGCCTTATCTACCTGTCTTTGAAACACCATTATATTCAATGAATGCATTTGATCTCTCAGAGGCAGCTACTGAAGCAGCCAGTTTTAAATGATAAATTAAGAGTTAAATGGTGTTCCGTCGTGTACCCCTTTATCCAGGAGAGAATTAAATATTTCGTTAACAAATTAACCGTAATTGGTGGCGTGTTCTGATAAAAGCTTAAACATTTAACGCTAAAAGCATAGTTTGCACAACACATCATTTAAACATTTGTATCATGCCTTAATGGAATTGTATATGGCTACATCTAAGGGCATCAAAGATAAAGCTGTGTTTGTTAACAAGGCCTAGCTATTCTGCTGAAATGTATTGTAATTCATTGACATTGCATCGAATGTTCATTGAATGTTCATTTTTATTCATATTTTGAGATAGAGTTGGAAAATAACAGCCAACACAGCATGGTAATAGCTTTAAGTGGTTTACTTCCAGTAATCCACCAAAACTGTCGTCAAAAATATGTGTTGGGTTGTGGACAAACACTATGTTTGAAAACGCTATATGGTCATATAATATTTACAGTAATTATAATGACGTATGTAATTACGAAAATATGTAACTTCCGGTAGTATTCTAACAATAATTAATATACAAAATTCAGTTTCATGGATGTGATGAATTTGATTGTTTTTTGCATTTATGTTACCGAATGAATAAGTAACCCAACATTATTTTATCATTAAGTTATCTGATTTATATGTATATTTCGCCCATCTCAAAGACACTACCAAGTGGGATGTAAAGCAACGTTAACCTTTAGAGAAAACAACATCGTTATTTAGAAAATACATATTGAAAACCGTCTAAGTTCTAAATGCCCATAACAACTTGAGGTTTGTTCATGTTGAGTTGAGAAGTATCTTTGGGCACAAGGTGAGATCAGATAATTAACGTTGCTCTCAAGAGTATTTCAATTATATCAGGTTTGCTTGTATCATTGCAGGGAGAAAGCTCACAACGCCATGGTGGCTATGCATTGCGGTGAAACCTGCGAGCATCGGCTTGAACTAGCAAACCATGGATGGTACTGCGCTGAAATTCAGTGAAGCATTGCATCCAAGCATTGCAGCTAGACACAGCTGCCGTGCCCCTGGTGGGATTCGATCTTTTCACCCGAAGCCGAACGCGCTAACCAGTCAGCTAACCCTCCCCTACAATAAGATGACCTGGAAGCTACTGAACATCGCTGTATTTCAATGTAGCAATAGAGACAAACTGTACTCAACAGCAGACATGATTCCCTGCACCTCGTGATCAGAATAACCTATGAACTAAACTGCGAGGCAAAAGAAAGTACTCACTTCTATTGATTTTATCATATATATGATTTTCAATTGTAAATATCTCAAGCTTTCGATGCCATAATCTTAAACTGCAAAGTATGTGTGTTTAGTCAGCAGTCAAATAAAACTTCTACGTTTTTTCATCTTTTTTAATAAGAGGAAAATTTAAAATTTAAATTTCTTCAAAAATTAATTTTGATGATACACAACTGTTCATCGACATATCCTATGTGAAAATTAATAAATGCGCCTGATACTGCACACATTGACAACATTTTTTATAACATGGTAGGGGTTATGTTGGTGTAGATTTCATTTTTTACCCCCATTTCATTAAACAAAGATATTAATATTTTAACTAAAATTTAACCTCAGTCAACTATTACAGATAAGTAGTATGTATCTAGTTATGATTTCTTCTGCATTAATACCACCGTATAGGTTTTTACAAAATTAACGAGTATTTTTAAATGCATTCGAAATAAATATTAATTTGTGTTATTAAAAAAGAATTACAGATAATCAGAACATTGAAATGTCATTCACACATGACCAAACCCAAACTGATAAGAACAAAGGAATGTCACTTTAATCTCAATAGGTATAGACATCACCATGCAACAGGACGTATATCATCCTATTATAACACAAAATGTACAAAAGAGAATGTTGACTTGAAACGGAATATCTGCTGTTCCTTGCGGTCACCAAGATGAATGCAAATAATGAGCTATGCTTCAATAAGCTATTTAGTGACAGAGGTGAATCAGTTGCCATTCGGCTTCCTCTGACCGGTGCAGGAAACAAGTCTTTGAAGTCGATTGTTTATGTTCCATAAATATAAGAGATCCAATTACGTCCTTGAATGCTTAATGCCTAGTATCTATAAGTAATTACTGCCGCGTGACTTCAGACCTTGTCGTTAGCCTGATGAGCAGCGACTGTGGAACTTCAAAGAATGGTACAGCACAGACTGCAGACAGTGATTAGCCCGTCACTCCATAAACAGGGCATTAGTGCAGTGTATTCCTATTGAAGTGATTGTGTACTTGATCGTGTGATTACGTGGGCGAGGGTATGCATCATAGTCACGACACAAACGTCAATTAAAACAAGTATTTGCTTAGTTATAAAACTCAGTGATTCAAGGCAAAGTTTAGGTTTGTCGTGAAACGGCGTTTGATAATTGTGCTTCACCTACCCATTACTCCTAGAGATTTTGAGAAAGGGAGAATCTTGAGTGAGTTGTCTTGCTGGCCAAACTCATTTCCTTACACATGTTCTTTTATTTGATACACAAACATGACAAAAAATACAACACAATCTATCGAAAACACAAGAATGACAACAAAATACAACATAATGTATATGTTTCAAAACTTCAAATCAATTTCCTAACATCTGCTTGAAACATGATATTATCATTGAGCATCATTGGTCTCTGTCAGTAACATATGTGGTGCACACTCGTGCACATAAACGGGTAATATTTATCATTCTGCAACATTTGTAGTAATGCAAAACAAGCAACATATTGCAACTCTCACATGATCAACTGTAATCGAGATCGCTATTAACATACATATGTTATATATTCATAACCTTGCAACAATGAGAATGTTTGTAAATGTAAGTGAAGTACTGCATATCGGTGCAGTCAAGTACCCTGCTGTGACTACAGGGAACATTAAAATTTGCTAAACTATATAAAAGACCGTAAAGGGTTATCATTCAAGATTTGCTCAGATCACACAGTTTTTGTTTTTCATTCATAACGATAGCAAATCCCTGTAAAAAATGGTCTGGTTTTTGTAGAAAAAGTTTAGACAATATTGTAATCTACAATTACCCGACAATATAAACAATCTTTGAAGTCGATTATTTATATTCCATAAATGTTAGAGACCCACTTAGTTCCTGAACTGCTAATTAGCATTATCTATAAATAATGATCTATGCGTGACTTGAGGCCTTATACTAACTGAGGGGGGACTTCAAAGAAGGAATATTGCAGATCACTGACAGTGATTAGATCGTTGCAACATTTAGAGAACATTAGGACATTATCACTGAAGTAATTCTACACGTAGGTATCATCATATGAAAGGTTGCAATTCCGAACCTCGTGACATGACCTCTTTAAAACAAAGATTTACATAAAAAAATGTTTTATGCATAATTCAATCAAGGAAAGTACTTCGAATCTGCTGACATGGCGGTTTGCTTCAATACTTCACTATTTCAAGTAAATAACCCAACAAACATACTTCATTGTAGAGGAGTTTTAGTTGTTTTAACCGGCAACTTCGAATAAAGATATATATATAATTTGTCATTTCCCTGGAACCAAATTAAGATTACACTTATTTAGACATGTATTATTAGTTCCAAACAAGTTATCAAATCAAATGTATTATTGTTTCTGACGATCTCGTATTCTGCTTGCACTTGCTTCCCTGGGACTGTTCCTCTTATCTGTTTTATCAAATCTGTTAGGCTTTCTCTATCTAAGAGGTCGCACTCTTAATATCGATTAAGAACACAACACGCCCAAAGCATGACAATATAGCATTAGACATCGTTATGTAGCAGTGTGGAGCCTACCCCATGCCTACCAGCTTTCCGTTGTCGTCCTTACAGGGGGAACATGTTACAGCAATGTTATTACTGATGGCCTCCACATACTCTTATTTTAGCCTTTATGGTCCATGAAACATACCATTCCAAGAGTATTTACGTAGAAATTCCAAATTCCAAACCTAAATACATTAATTTACGTGTAAATTCAAATATCTGTCATTTTCATATCTATTTATCTCATTTTATAGGTTTTTATCTAAATGATGTATTCTTACCTTAATGGTCCATAAAAGCAGGTCATTCTCGGATGGGTTACGTACACCTTTAAACTCCAAATCCAAACAGAGGAATTGATTATATAGATTTGTTCATTTCACATCTCTACAACCTGTATATCTGCTGTGTAACGTAATACTTGTGTTATCAGTGGATGATGGCGACATTGGTTAATGATGTATCCTGGTGACAGGTGTTGCCTTGTTACTCTTCTCACCCTATAATCAACGTAGCATCTGCCTTTATAATGTTTCAAACACATGGCCATCCAGAATTAGAAAAGTGTGAAGATCATAATCATCGTAACATCTATTTAACGTTGACAATCGCCACGTATTTGTAAAATGTTTGATTTGATAGTATAATGAACCTTGTGTACATTTTTCAAATTATGTTTTGTGACCATAACATAAATTAAAGAACAAAGTATGTTGCATAGTATAGTATAGTATAGGATAGTATAGTATAGTATAGTATAGTGTAGTATAGTATAGTATAGTATAGTATAGTATAGTATAGTATAGTATAGTATAGTATAGTATAGTATAGTATAGCTTATCAAATTGTATAGTATAGTATTGCATAATATATCTTATCAAATCAAACCATATCAAGTAAAATCAAATCAATCTATATTATATTATATTATATTATATTATATTATATTATATTATATTATAACTGTTCCGAGGTCGATAAACAATTTGATTCACCTCAACTGAAGTCAATAATTATACATTATGCCGTAAACATAGCGTCAGCATGGGTTTCTTTAAACTGAACTGTTCCGTCGCATGGAGATAATAAAATTAAGTCCAGAATAAGAAAGACTGAAGTGATTGAGTCGCCAAAGAGTTCGATGAGTTTTGATTGCGCAAAAGGTATCAGATATATACACATATGCATATGCATAAAGGTCTCTTGTCTTAATTGAGACCACAGATCGTACAACTGTATCATACATACATGTAGGAAGGAATCGAGCTATCAAATTATCGGATCCAGCGTGTCGCGCCCCTAGTTGCTGAACTTTACTGAAAGGGTCAACTTGCCGCCGCCACTACAGTTTGTTTCACATGTACGTAAACAACAATCAACTACTTGATTTATTTTGATTGTAAAAATACATGTAAATCTATGGTACATTTGATATATGTCGAGAACAAAATCTGAACACAGATTACAACCACAAGACAGTCGCCAAACAGTCCAGGCGGTACAAAACATTAATCATTCATCATCTCGTAATATGATAGAAGATTGTTTCTCTGCACGCCCTCGTACATCCCTTAAGCCTTGTGATAGGAAACGTAGCATCTCCTGCAGCCGTGAGAAATCTAAATGTTTTTGGGAAGAAAAATTGGTAGTTTATCCTTTTGTAGAGGTGTTGCAAGCGAATGCATGTTTTCATTGGATGATGTGGACTACAGACTGAAACTGTTCCTGATAGCATTATGATATAGCGACAATGTTTGATCAAATTTGTTTTAAAAAATAAAGATGCCTTTAGACATCTGACAAACTTTCTTTTTTTTAAACTGAATCCATAATCTTCAACGATTAACATTTTTGGAATTAGATTTGTTTTGCGTGTTTTAACCATCATGACACCATAATACTAAAAGTGTCTTAACTCTATATTGCATTGGTGAATCGTGACTAGGTTCCTAGTGCGGTTTTGGTTGCTGGGAATAGTGCCTGACTCTGAAGTTGTCGGTTGGAATCCGAAAATGTACACATTTTTTTTTACTATTGCAGATGGTGTGACCCAAAATGTAACTTTGTTAAATGTGTTAACTATCCATATGGGATGTATCGTTTGTACGTTCTACTGGCTATAAATCGTTAATACCACATTTCACATTGTATGAAGTTAAAACAATAAACTACACAATTGAAACACTGTTGCAGCCCTAACGCTTTAAATGTGTCTCAACTATCAATTATTTTATCGAAAGACTTCAGCCTGGCTACTGCTCCACTGGTGAACAGGTTCCTTGAAACTCGCCAACAGATAACAGCTATTGCTATTAAAGCAAACATGACTGATCGTTGTAACGCTTAGTAAGACTGTTCGTGTAGCTCGTTATCAATGCTGGTAACACTGTGTGCAGCATATGTCCCACTAACCGAACAGACTAAAAGCCTGTGTCAGTGCTGTGTAGTAAGCCATCAGTAATCTCCCTTTACCCAGATCTCTATCACTTCTGGGAACATGTTTTTGAACTCGATGAATATCAGTATCACGTGAGAACGTTTGTTCTTTGTTAAAATGGAAAATTTCCCCGAAACGTTTCGAAAAGTGCATTTTGCTGTATTTTATATTGACTTTGCTGGCTAAAGGTTTTTAACGGTTCTATTTATGTAAACTAATTTCCTCTCAGCTAGGTTGTATGGCTATTTCATAATATACGTGTCCACTATATCGAATCATAGTTTGAATGCATTATTTGAAGTTATACGTCTGATAAGTTCAATGTATGATAAGACAACTTCTTTTCTTTAAATCGATATCCTAAAAGCGTACTGACTATGACGTACACATTTGAGGTAAACACCCATGTTAAATCAAAGGCAAACAAAGATTTATATGAGTAGTCAAGTAACCGTCTGGCCTTTTCTAGGATTAAAAAATCTTGTGTAACCAAATTAAGACTTACAAAGACGTCAATAACCTACATGTACACAGTTTGTGCGATTTTGTTGAAATAGGATTCAATTTTGTTTCCATTTATATTTTCGTGATATGATGGAATTTAGTTCGGATACTTGCACGGTGCATGTAGACGTCCCATATGATACGAGAGACGTCCTGTTTATACAATATTAAACATCATCCACTCTACAACGAGTACTAGATGGATTATGATAGACACTCAACTGTAATTCAATAGCACCAACTCGATATGCTCATCCACAGTCATCTATTTGTCAACACAATACTCTAAATGACAATGAAAGAGCACTTCCAAACAGTAAATTATGAAAACATCACTGGAAATCAACGATGGCACCAACCAGAATGTCCACTCAAAGGAGGAGGTGTGCTGAACCCACACAGTGGAACAAACCTTCATAGAGATTCAGTAAGTGGGTGTCTTGTCATGAATTACTCGGTAATTGCAGGTGAACCAAACTACTAAACATCGCCATGAGCAGCCACTTGATAATTTGATAGAGAGCACTGATGAAATAGATTTACTGTTATTAATATCATAATAAACCTTCTGCATATGGAATATGGGTATTAAAACAGCTTCGAATTCTTCTCAGATTCTCCTCCTAACCTGGAGGCATGGAGGAAACATATCATCAACAGCCATTAAATATGACCTTTTATTTCAATCAAAAATAACGGAACTTAGAGTTAGCCATGAGCGAAATCTTACATATACTGCATCAGTGGGATGTGCTACAACTCAGCTCTGGTCTAGTCTCTAATCGCCTACATCCCGATTCGCCTACATCCCGACTCGGTAATTGCCTACAAAAACAAAGCTGACTAATTAAGCTTTGACAAGATAAACAGATATGTAGCAATGTGTGACAAATATGTTCCGTAATTTCAGTAATTAGGAATTTCAGGAATAAAATGTTACAAATAAGAATAAATCAATTCATCAAAACAAAACTCAACCTCTCTTTCTAATGAATGAGTCCATTTTGACATCAAGGGGTGATGCTAGTTTATCATTGCGTAATGAGTAATCAATAGACCAGGATATGTTGTTTTAAGACTGTAAGCGAATCGGGATGTAGGCGAGTAGAGAACATGCCGTGACGGTTCCCTGGTCACCTAATGATTTTGGCAGTACACAGATCCGCCAGTTTGTCAGAGTTCATTGTTCACATGTCTGCGAACGAATCGAAGTCAATACGCTGTGTGAACGGAATAATGCATTGGGGCACTACGTGTTGCTGTCAACTGTTTTACCAGTTCCCTTTGGGAATATTGTTTATGCTTTAGCACGCATACCAAATGAGAAATGGTTGTGTACCTTGGTAGTTTCATCGTATATTCATCAACTATGCATTTACGGTACTAAACGCAGTAATGTAGTACAGATCAGACTGAAGCTTGTTATGTTATGGCCACATCACATACACATCGCCAAATTCTTCTCGTTTAAATGTTTATATCGTTACCACGCTACTGATTTACATGGTGCGGTGCAATGACAAACATGATGCATTTTAGGAAAAAAAACAGTGATTAAATCTCAATGAAGCCCTGAAGAAAGATTTATCTTTTTTAAATTGAAAGTTCGTAATTTCGAATCAATTAAAAATAAGCAGAGAATTTGAATCGTGAAATGAGTTTCATGACAGCGTAACGCGGCCATGGAAACATAGATTACATCGTCCCAGATGTACCTCCATCCAATTTCCTTTAACGAATTAAGAGAAAATTCGATTCTAATTTTAATTAAAACGTTGTGCTCAGGGGTTTTAATCTGAGATCGAAACCCTTTAAAAATAATTAAAATTAAACAAGTAAAATATAATAATGATTCCCCGTTCGGGATAACATTCTCTAATTAGAGATACATTTTTATTTAATGGACATTGGAATACCGTGATTTATCAGTGAAATAAATTGTCTATCAAGGTACAGTGCAGAATACTGCAGATATCTGATATTTTGACTATGACTGAAATGATATAGAAGTACTCATGACAAAGGTTAAACTACAAGAGTTTGACGTAATTAAACAGTTCGTTTGGTAGGAAAGTAATAGATTTTCACTCGTGGCTGCACCTCTCGTGATAATATAAACTTTCTACGTCATTCGATAAGATAAACCTGCCATTTGTATTTGTCAAGAAACGACAATTATCCTCTATATATCAACACGAAATGCTTGATAACATAACGGTCAGAAATTGCTACAGAAGGGGAAAGAAAACTACAAGCAATTTACACAAGAGTATTTATGGTCAATTCACAATTCTACATAAGTTATGTTTTATCTTCACATTAATGCTCTAGGCTAGTATTGAGAAACGATATGTTCGCTCGACAAACTCTAAGCTTGACGAACCGTGACAAGGGGGTATATTTGTTTTTTAGCTTTGACGTGTCTGTAATGGTTCTGTCGGCACTCAATCAACATTTTCTAAAACTTTTCTACAGATAACGGTTTATTCACTTAACAAATGTCGATATTCTTCCGCTCACTGTCAAATATTCGTTGTATTCACATCAATGCTTATGGCTTTTGGCGAATTGTTCGTGTAGCGATCGTCCAGCGTGATGAAGTAAAACAAGGTTTTATCTTTCTTGGACTATTTTATTTGATAACACCGACAACTCTGTAAAGGATCTGCCGTCACCAAATAAATAAAATAAAACTATCTTACAGAGAACCACTCACAATCGACCCGGTTATTGGTTTAACAAGCATCGGTATTTTCTCCATTTACTATCAAATATAGAACCCTGCTCACAGAGTCCAGACGCATAAACATCGTACAAATTTGAATTTCCATTTATCCGTAAGTACACTTACCTGTATATGACTGCGGAATCCTTTATCCAACACATCTTGTATCTATTTGCCTTGCTCTATTCTGTATCCTAATGCGAAACCTTTACTTTCTGACACTAGAAGTCACGCGGCCTATGGGATGGTCTTGTCGAGGCATAATTATTGTCACCGTGCAGTGCTGTGGTCAACTGCAGTAGGCGAGGCAGGAATAATCACCTTGTAGCAAGCCCAAAGTGGCTAGTTGATTTCGTATAATTGACAGTTATGGTGCGAGATCACGAATAGATTCAGTGGAAGCTGGTTAGGCTCGGGCACACATCCAACATTTGTCGTAGGTAAAAATGTGACGTACATACATTTATTGCCGATATGGTTGGAAATAACCGAGTTAATATTATTGATATGAGCACATGTGTACATATCACGTTTGCCTAGACACCATTGTTTCATCGCGACTTTCCGTATTGTGTCGTCTGTGACGTCATAAAACGATTGTTCGTGACGTCACTGTAGGTTGTCGTCGCAAGAGAAGTGGGCCGCTTCCTGCCCTTTTACGCGAATGAAACGGAACAGAATGGTTAATAAAGAAATTATAACACTCGAAAGTGTGTCATATGACTTTTACGAAACTCGTGAAAATTTGTGTATAGCCCTCGCTCTCGCTCGGGCAATACAAACATTCACACTTGTTTCATAAAAGTCATATGACACAATTCCTCGGGTAATAATCTCTATGAATCCTAAAATCCTGAATGACAGAATTTGAATATCTACATAAACAATATAATTTTTATTCTGAACATCGATTAGAAATATGTCGATCAGAAATATATAAATTATAAGAATGGTCACCACAATACAAAACACATAGACCATGTCGTTGATCCTAATTGCAGAAATTATATGCAGAACTCCTGTTCAGAACAATACAATACGTGCATATGTAATGATATTTATCCATATTATTTATTTATCACATTCGACATATGTCAATTGATTCATCACAGAACACGTATGTAAAATGTTTCATCATACACTGAACCTAAAAAGAAACGTCACCATATCTTCAACATTGTATAACACGAAATACTGCTGTCAGAGAGGGTCGATATTGAATGCTTTTTATAGCGGAATAATTTGTAAAGAGGTACTGTCATACATCATAGTCAAATACTTTTATATTTATGTCTGTTCTAGTACCCTTTGGGGTATTGAATTCGCTTTTGGCCAGAATGTTTGGCGTTGAACTTAACATTTCATAAAATGTTGAAATTTAATTGAAAAGATTGATGTCAACATACATAAACCTCTTTGATATAAATTTACCGACGCGTCTTTATTATTGTAGGATGTCATAATGCAAAACAAAAAAAGACTACTTTATTCTCCAATCTGGACCAGTTAAGTATATTCGAAAATGAGGAAATATGAACAGATAATATTTTGAAATTCATATTTAGTTTCCTTAGCTTCCGAAGACATAATGTAACTCTGTTTCGGTCGTGTTTATCACTCGTTGATTTAACTGTATGTACATGTATTGTCATGTATTTTGCTTGGTGACGTTTCTTGCACGGTTGAGTTTAGAACACTCATGCCATGTGATTCATTATAGAACATTCATGCCATGCCCTTCACTAAATGACAAACATGCCATGTCCTTCATTACATAAATATCATGGCATGTCATTCAACACACATATATTAACATGTTTTTTTCATTACAAGTGCTATGGAATTATCACGAAGCTCCGAAGATTTTATTTAAAGGCCGCTCTATTGTGCAACTACATATCGGAAATACAGATCTAGAATTGGGATATAAATGCAATCGTACCTAAACATTTCTACCATAGTGGTAATGCATATCAACTGCTTTATTTGGTAGTCAGTATGATGTTACTCATAAAATGTCAAATCGATCAGATTTCACAGTGTAGTGAAGGATAAATTGTAATGATATATGAAAAGGTTGTTAGCAATCCCCGCAATACTGTGTTGGTACTAAATCATTAACATAAACATTATTTTTTCTCTAAATTATATATATTTAATGCAAGTGAAAAAAATTAGTGGACAACATTTTTAATTGACTGACGACATGAACAAGGAGGATGTGCCTGTAATAATCACTACAAGAGAACGTGAGGCCAGGGTGGATATCAAAGTTAGGTATATATCTGTAGGTATATATAGTCATGTATTTCAAAGTTTTATTAAATCAGGTGATCTGACACATGTCTCCGTTCGGTTGAATTTTGTCTGAGGTTTTAGTCATTGGTTCTGATTGTTGTAGGTAAGAGGTTACGGAGATATCGAGGAGCGAGATTACTCCTAGTTTTATACTGCACCACAACCTGTTCTCAACCCGTCTAGATTAAACGTTTCAAAGAATAACATGATCTGTTCATGAGTGTGGCCACAATTATGAATAGTTGGGAGGATGAAGGATTGATATATAACTTCCAAATATGTTCGTGATATTCGATATTTTAAAAAAGGTTTACCAGTGGACTGACAGCGAAACGGTTTTTTTGTATACACACAAACAAACTTTAAAGTAATCTGATTATATATGGACGACTTTTGGAGTTAATTTATTCAATATTTTTTATTTTCAAGTCATTTCTCCATCGTAAATATGTTGTATTCGAGGGAACATGGTTTCCGTCATTGAAAAACATCGTCCCTGTCTGTCAAGGATAGACAATACAGAGAGAAGATCAAATCTGTCAAGGATACTCAAGCTTACTTTTGCTTCACGTACGATTTGAAAAACAGACCTTGATAACATGATCCTTGTGGAGATTTTATATGTCACATTTCCTCAAAACTCTATCCAAAAAAGCCAAACGTAAACCGGGAAATAATCACAACGACATATCAATGTCAAGGGCCCTGGACTGAGATGTTTAGACCATTCGACTTTAATTTCCGTGAAGTAGTATTCAGTGTTATAGTTCCGAAAAACAAACAACCCTCAACAAATATTGTAAATGAACTGAAATTGCGAACATAGCTGTGTATTGACAAAGTGTTACGGCGTTCGTACACTTGATAGTCCTCTAAAGAACATTCAAACTAACAGACACTGTGCGGAGATCTAACACAATGCCTTTGATTTGGTCAGTATTAAATGTAGATTGGGTCCTTATAAAAGTATACATCTTAAAGAAAACACCAACGTGGTTAATGTAAGTGAAATATCATTATAATGTTGACTATATTACTGTTTCTCACTGTATGTGTTCATGTTCCATTTTCCTTGCTAAACTTCGGTTCAGTTTACTGTATGTGTGTACCTAATAGCTTTGTACAGTATAGCAATGTAAGTGCATACTGTTAATGGAAACATAAGCTTGATCGATAGGAACTTCGTTAACATTGTTACATTTGCGATAGCACTGCCTCCAATACGACCACGTGACCCCGTAGTCGTGTGGTAGTCTGTTGGTACATGCAGTCAATGTTAGCGATAGTTGCTTAACTCTGAGGGTGTGGGTTCGAATCCCACAAGGGATTCATCTCGAAACAGTACGAGAATGCGTACTATGGAAGGTAGTGTTATCCCAAATGTAACAATATTAGATGTCTTCACTATCTAAATGGCATGTATTTCTAGGGAACTTCTTTGAATATCAAATCACGCGGAAACTTTTGAAAAAACGGAACAGGTCTCGACAAAAAATACGAGATATCAAGAAGTGATATCAAGAAGTAAACTAGATTATGTCCTTAGGTCAGGTCAACCCTGGATGTACCTGCAGGGTATCAATAGCGTTAATGAGTGGGTCCTAGCGTGCACAGACAGCCAGCTGTCCTTTGTTGATGCATCACCGTATTCCTTCTTTTATCTAAAACAAATATATCATCCAACTGGTAATCCTCGAGTTAGACTATTGCTTAGTTTTTACATTATTTCTAGGCGCCATTAATCTAAAAAATTAAATAGTTTCTCAAAAACAATGTATTATGGGTTAAAAGTAAAACTAGAAAAAATGTATACTATTTCGTAATCTATCCGTTAGAC
Organism: Gibbula magus; assembly: GCA_936450465.1. Taxonomy (NCBI): domain Eukaryota; kingdom Metazoa; phylum Mollusca; class Gastropoda; order Trochida; family Trochidae; genus Gibbula; species Gibbula magus. Next base: position 2,409,709 of record OW388305.1, read on the forward strand.
AAATCTAAAATATGTGATAGATCTTTGTATCAAGAAAAGATGTACTTATATAGTTCAAAGGAAACAATCATGTCTATGCCATTGCTCAACACGCAGTCTTCAAAATAATGTCGGGTACCTGTTTAATCTTTATTTTAAACGAGTATTTCAAAATGTACCAGCGTCTCGAAAAAGCTTTACTGAAGGCAGCCCAGTCGAACTATTTTCACACACTGTGTTTTGTTTTTCTCGTTTAAACATACGGAACAAATCACCATTAAAATGCGCGAAGACCCAGTAATTAACCAACAAATATACGAACTACCCACTAAACCATTAACACGTGTCACTGCGTGCGTATATGTGTATGTGTGTGTTATGTTTTCAAATAAGACACGTGGAAACAAGAACACGAGTTTGTTGAACTTCCGCTTAACTCTCCTACATACCAGACAGAGATGTTAGTTTTGTAAATACCAGGGCAATGGATTACCGACCTAGTCTCAGTCTAGAACCAAAACAATTCGTTGAAACTCCGCATTCACCCGCCCTGTAACGTCGATGTTCGTATGTATACTCTGTTCCTAATGTGTTGTTGTACCATCTCTTAAAATGTTTTTATCATTAGTTATTAACCAATTCAAAGCACGCTGTCGAACAAACGAAACGTCACGACATTGTCAACAGAGTAAAAACGAAATACTGCTGCCGGAGAAAGTCGATTTTGACTGCCTTCCCTACGTACATGTCTTGTAATAAAGTAAAACAAATTATTATGATATACTTTTATTTGTACATGTATGTCAGTTCAAATGAATGCTGAAATCGCTTGTTGTCAGAACGTTTGACATTTAAGTAAAATATTTCCTAAATTTAGAAATGTAATAAAAGATGTTGTCGACGTATATAATCTTCTTGGACATAATCCTCACTTGACGTATCAATACAGCAGAAAAGCCAAGGGGACTCCAAATCGACGATGTTTTTAATGATTTATCAGAAATATGAACAGTTGGCGTCTGAAGACATTGTGTTACTCTGTTGCAGTCGCATGTATGCCTCGTAGATTGAATTATCGTGAGTTTGTATGGTGACGTTTCTTTTGAGTTAACAATGACATTGTGAAGTCAATATGGTCTGGCAGCTTGACAAATACGAATAATGGACAAATATTTGGCATTTGGCACCTGCATTAAGTATTTTAGTTTAAACAATCAACTAAACCAATGCGAACACATGCATTATTGCACGAGACAACTGCCCAAATGTCATTTGCAGTATTCATTTCAACGAATAAATATTAGAAGTATGGTAATAATAATGCGAAAATGGTATTCAGTGTGTAAGTTGTTTGCTGCGAGATCACTTTATACAAAACAATGCTAATACTCGAAAACATATAAATTAATGGTGCCTGATTATTCCTTTTTTCCGGTTATTTCATACACAATGTCAGTAGAAGAAAAAGGTCAGACATAACAACACCCTTCACAACATGTAATTTGATAACCACAGCAGTGTTACACAGTCGACGCAATAATTCGTTAAAGACGTATACAACTGAACTTCGTCAGCTTGAAACCAAATCATTTCATCCATAACCATGGGGTGACACGACAGATCGTTTAGTATATTGTGCAAATTAACCCTTTTAGTTCATCATTACAAGAAATAAACTTAACACATGCCAGTACAGACACGAACATAAAATTGTGGTAGTATACTTTATATTATTAGATAACACGATTGTATATATAATGCAAATAATGAAAGGTTCTTTGTAACACAAGAACACGTTTTAGCAGTGATGACATTTAATTTGCATACAGAAGCTTTACGTGACATTTGAAATGAGTAAATTTATGTTGTGCTTATTGTGCCATTTTCAGCTGCTGACATTTTCCGCACTTAAAATACTTGTCAAATCACATTGCAAAGTCAGGATAAACTCCAAAGTGTTACTGTGTACAAATATTGCCGCCACATCATTAACAAGTTGGCAACGTACCTGCAATTGATATGAATTACTTATTAATTTATTAATAGAAGAATCAGAAAACGATTATCTACAACATTACAGATTCCAATTGGGACACTGTGGCAAATTGCAAAAGCAGCAAAAAAGACTAAATTATTCAGAAATCATTAGAGAGGACCCGAGCTTTGCGTTCAATGACATGAAATAGTCTTGGATGTTCGCGGCCGCTCGAGGATACCACGTTAACATAACCGTCCGTTCTGAAACAACATATTCCCCTGGATGTTCGCAGTCTCCAGCAAACACTCAAGGTTACGAAAAGAAGGTGTGTCACACTGCGAATAACTGCCCTGCGTTAGGAAACACTTCGCTCTCCGTGGGCCTAAATAGTGTTTTTGAGCATATCCCGGGACGTTTCTGGACGTTGAGTAAGTGTGAATGAATGGCATTGCATATATTGGCCAAGCAATAACGCACATCAAACAGATATCTTAGTCCTCTTTCTGTCGGCGAAAACCGCGCAGTGACATGACAAGCTGATGTCTCATACCTTACCTCGGTATTTATGTTTAAGGCGACCCAATGGTTCCATGACTGACCAACAAGAATAACATAAGTGAGAAGTTAAAATTCTATCAAAAACCTATTTTTACGCTTTAAGTAAGATATTGACGAAAATGCCAACGTTCGACCCCGCACTGTACGTGAGATACCGACACCCTTGCCCTTTGGCTGGTCGATGAGAAAATTCGACAATGGGCGAGAGGCTGTTCAAATTGGTCTGAGACAAACATTATTTTCTAATTTTTAATAATGGTTCTTGCAGTAACTTACACCCCTTGGGAAGTTATTTCTTTTGTTTGAGTTGCAGGTTATATGTCATAACCACCATCAGCGCAGGTTGGTTATCTCATAACCACCATGGAAACAAACGTACTTGTAAAATTTGGAAATTTTATCAAATTAGAAATGAAAATTTATCAGCAACGAAGTGGGATTCGAACCCTGGACCTCTATACCGTCGAGCAGCGCCTTTACCAATGGAACTACTAAGGATCCATGCCGAAGAGTGTTCATTCTGTTGCGTCATGTCTGGATTAATATTTTTCTAGTATTATATATATGAGTTAATACCAATTTATGTTTGCTTTGTGTAACGAATGAAGGATTTAGTTTGAAACCTTCAGTCAGTGTCATGAGTGTATTTCACTGATATATTTTGGTCAGGTCGCATAAATCAACAAAATATCCCTTTAAGAGGCATATATATATAACGCCCTCGCGAGTTTATATGCCATAACCGCTTGGCACCGGGTCATTATTTACTACATATTTTGGGTATATATACAATCCCATACAGAGGAAAAAAATTCCCATGGGCGAGGTTTCTAATGGGCCAAAGTTGACGTTGGCAAAAATATAATGTTTGTGAAATGTTGATTTTGGAAAAAATATCATGTTTGTGAAATGTTGACTTTAGTGGAAGTTTTACTTTGATAAACTTTCGTGTACGTTTAGGAAAAACAGAGTATTATTATATAGTCTGATATAGTGTCCACTATTCAGTATTCGGATAATGATTCGGTGTATTATATTTACAACAGCTCCCTTATGCCATCAATAGCGTTAGAAATACTTGCTATTTAGATAGTGAAGAAATAGAACATGGTTATATTTGGGATAACACTACCTTCAATAGTACACATTCATAGTACAAATGCGTGTACTTTGTCGAGGCGAAATGGTCGTGTGGTAAGCTGTTGGTACAGTCAATGCTGGCGATAGTTGCCTTACTCTGAGGGCGTGGGTTCGAATCCAGCATGGGAATCGGCCCGAAAAAGTATAAGAATTTGTACTATTGAAGGTAGTGTTATCCCGAATATAACCATGTTATCAATAGCGTTATTTTTAATTACTGCGATTGATATGTACAGTTATTTTGTTCAGTCTACAGGGTTAATTATTAGATTGATTTCATAATGATTTCATTATCAAAATGAGCTATCCAATACTGATTCTTCTCAGGCTCAGATGAGTTTTCATTTATTGAGAAATATGTCCCTCTTTACATCCCTCTAAACCGACCTTTCTGTCTAATCAGTGTAGGTTGTTAGTTGACTCTCTACACATCACCACACATCTCCTTAAAATCTGAGCTACTTTAATATTGAAAAACTTGACTTGAAAGTTAGATAACCATTCACGAGGATGGCAATTGATTTGCGCGTGGGTTCAATGAGATCATACCATACTTATTTAGCTGTAACAAAAGCTCTAAAACATTGTATATAATTTCTGCGCAGTGAACATGGATTCAAACAAACTTACTGACATGTACATACATAAATCCTGACTAACTGACTTTTCTGAAACCATCGCCTCTGGCTTAGTTGAAGTTGCTAAGGGAGAGAATGCTATAAAAGACCGTTTTTAGCATTTGTCAGAACATTATCTGCAATAGTTACAACGCAAAAACCCTAAATTGTCTCGCCGATGTAATATGTTATTCAAGTGTGGAAACACATTTAAGTCAACAAGTGGCTTGAAGTAGACATACACAGTTAGCCTTGTATTCTAATGTTGTACGAGGCGACAGAAAAAGAAACATTTAAAAGCATACAAACAAACACGAGCGACGACCGTTTTTTTCAAGTGCCATCATAAATACCCCCGGTATGTATGTTATTCGTGTATGTAGATTCATAGAAGAGACGTCTCTGGAAATCTTAAAATTATTTCCGTTCATGGTTTATATATTACTTTCCTTGACTTTAATTCTGCTGTTTTATAATTCATGTAATTACTATATGAAGGAAGCTGCGGAACGAGGCACTAGTATTGATTCTGTCACTGACTGTATACATACTGGTCCTGCAAATTGTATGTTGTTGAAGAGTATGCTGTTCAACAATCATACAAAATGAGAAGTCCAACTAAAGTCAATTTTCAACGTGACATATATATAACAAAATATATAAAAATTCTCGAAAAAAGAAGTAAATTGTTATTTATTCCAATTTTCTTGAAGAGAACCAACTGATTGTATTAAAAATTATTTAAAATCGTATTTAAACACGAATATATTGATTGTTTCTCTCAAGCTTAAAATATTCTATCACAGAAACTAAACATAAATTGTAAACATATGGTTTGACCTAACAGGAACAAGGCTTCCACAGTATGTCTCTTGTGTTACATACTTACACAACAGCAGGGTACCGGTCATAGCCCTGTGTACTTTAAAGCATCCTTAAATCCGTAGTTTAATCACCACACAGTGGTCATATATATACACGCAGACACCTAGTTGCAGGTACAGTATCGTGCAGTATACCAAGGAATTAGATGGATATACGACTTTGAGTATATTTAGACTTTCAATAAACTGTGACTCCAGTGCACCCAGCTGTGAATGGGTAAATAGTCCGCCTATAGAGCAATGTCTCATATTATAATTTGGAAACACAGGGTGTCATCAACGGTGACATGTTACTACCTGTTGCATCAATTTCTGTCACTTAAAGGTTAAACAGAAATGAAACCACCTCATATCAATAACGTGTCCATATCTATAAGCTATATTAGTATATAAAAAAGGTGAAATGTTTTTCAAATATGTGATATCTTAAATTTATATGAATTAATCAAATTATAATTCCACGACCCGTGACTCCCCCTGATTTATGAAGTCATCTATGGCCGTTGCAAGTTAGACTCGTTAGCAACCAATCATTATCGAGTAAATCACCCGGTAAATACACGAATGCAAGATATGTGACATCAATTAAAGCTAAGATATTACAATTAATACGAAACTGTGACTTCATGAGCGACACTGGTATCATTATCAGTCTTAAAGGTAGAGTTCTGTCGCCATCTTGGATATTTTGCATTACGTGAAATAAAAACACGCTATATTGTACCCAATTTTGCAAGTTTTTGATAACTAAAGACATACACTGATAAAGTATTCACATAGTAACATAAAACATGCAATAAAACTAATAAACACGTTGCTGTTTTGCTGTAGCGAAGTTTTCCCGACTCGCAGTGCAGATGAATGGCTTCAGTTCTCATTGTTTTGTTTTTCAACAAATGTGCGTTTATGTTTATCAAGTTGTGAACCGTGTTTTAATCATGTATTAATAACATATATGGAACATCCTCATAACAAGAATATCCTCCCGAAGCTGGTTTCCACAAAAACCCCGATAGAACCCTCCTTTTATGTCTTCCAATACAGGAACCTCTGACTAGAAATAAGCTGTCCAAGTCCCTTTCTGACGTTAAAACAGCGGGCATTCCAAAAATAGAGAGTGTGGTCTTCCATCATGCGTTCTACCTTTCTCTAAGTAACTGTGGGAACACCTGATTACTAACAAGCGTTTGGTAATTTCGAAACAATCATCGTTACTGAAATCAGGACTGTTGTGCTGTTCATTTCATTCACGTAAGGAATACAAACAGTTTCAACAATATGAAAGTAAGAGCCGCATCAAAGTACATGCATGGTTCCAGTGCAACTGACATTGCATTGATGTTGCTTCAGGAACGAAAACGTCGAAATTTGAAACCTATTCCGAGAATTACTCATTTATCATACAATAATATATGTCAGTGGACATGCCTTCGTCACAATGTATATTTAAGAGTAAGTATAATAGACCAGGCTAATCATGCAACCTTCTCCACACAGCTGTCAAACTGCTAGTGTGCGGAGTGTTCGTATCACAGTGATACACAGAGGTATAAGGAACATATTTCTTGACAAATACTTGAGACACCCATTATCTAAATACAGTTAAAGTTTTTGCTAATCTCATGTTTTCAACAAATATAAATGTTATAAATAATTTATGCCTATTTTTATATCATGCAAGAACTTTTTTTTTTAAATTCTGATGTTTTTTGTAAAGCTCATGCAATACATGTTTGATTATGTCTCTGTTGTTGGCCAATGGCCTTTTACTGAATAACATGTCTGCATGTCTGTCTCATACACAGAGTAAATTGACATTTTCGTTGAAAAAAATTTATGATTCTCATCTCGTGAAGACGAAATGCGCAAGTCTGTAAATACAGTAAGTCTACTCAACTCGGTAATATATAATGGTATTCGACGAGAAATGTCAAATGTTCTATTTTGTTATATTTAACAAATATAATCCCAGTTTTACAGTGACATAAATTATGCGAATGGAGCATCGAAGATGGTATTCTTTTATCACTCTCATGTTATGGAATTTGGTTGTAAGTGTTGTTTAACTGAGTAGAATAACTTGTTATTTTTTTCAGAGTACATACGGATGTTCTTTTAACCGATAAATACTATATTAGAGAAAATACAGAAACCTGACCTTCCGTCACTGGTTTTAGAAATATATTCAAAGTTGTGTCACTTTAAAACTATCGTCATTAGAATATGTTCCTCGAGTTGGTTTGGCAGAATGGTTAGCCAAATTCAGACTGCAAGTTAAATTGGCGTGTTCAGAATTTTGATTCATTTGTCATTGAAATGTAAGCAAGCTGAAGAGCCTGGTTTTACAATTATTGGTTAATGATTTTTAACCCTAAATCTACTGCCATTGTCAAAGATTAACCGTTGTCTATTGCTCTTCGTTCCTGTTTAGCAGTCGTAATAAATACAATGGACAATGAAAGTATCCCAACGAAAATGTAGGTGGTATTTTATACATGTAGATAAACGTTCTCCCGAATGCCCCCTTAAATGAAAACAAACTTACTTCAATCAACTGTCATTAGATTACACGAACATGTATTTAGTGACCAACTCATTATAACTTATCGGAAATGTAGGAAGGATTTAAATCACAAACTGCTATTAAATGTCTAGAACACTGTTTTGAGTGAGAGAATCTCAAACCAATCATTGCATGCTTCGTTACATCACTGGTTGATGCTTTCCTGATGATGTCAAACGAGTATGTAGTAATGTGGCGACGTCGACATAGCATTGATATAGTCATACCTACATTATAATGACAATCAACTGCCACAGTACCTAAATGGACTATCACCTCATATTCCACAATGAATGGTAAATATACATATATATTACATAAACATGTTGCTCATTCATTGATTTTCATGTTTAAAATACATACACAACATTTCATTGATGGGAGGAACATTGATATCACACAGATACTGTATTTCATATAATTATACACCACGTCAAAATATATATATGCACCAACCATTTACAAGTTGAGCATATGTTTGATGTTTTGGGACTTAGGGTGCGAGCAAGGAATTCGTCAGTTCAGAAGCTTCAGGAATTGATCCCTTTATGGCAGCAGGTCCTTCCTGCAGTAAATCAGACGTCTTGTGGCCATCATGTCTACAATAATATCCAGGTACGAGGCGGTTACACCAGCTTATTAATTAGTTAGTGTGTTCAACATGTGAACTTTCCGTTGTGGCGTACATGTATATAACGACCCCGGCAAACTCACTTATTTCACCTTATTTTATGCTTAACTTGCATTAACTTAATTTTAACTACAGTTTACTACAATTTTACCTATAGTTTGTGTACAAATTCGGTCTTGTGTCGTATGTTTTATTACTTAAGTACATACAAACAATTTACTGTGTATGAGGTTAACATTGACTTTTACTTAGTTGTAAAAAGTTGGTGGTGCGATACATGTGACGAGGTGTATATTTCTCGCTATCATTGAAGTTTGTACTTACACGTCGAGTTAAATTGTCACATAGAAAGGCTTGTTTTTTTTCATTGAAACATATTTTATTCATTCACAGAAAGGTCTGAACACAGGTTATCCAGCTTAGAAAAGATTTCCCCAGATAGTGACATGATTTATTTCACAATACACCACGTGGTGTGGTTATCAGGTCAATATCAGAGGTAGTTATTTTTAGATAACCGACCTCCAAGCTGCCGAGAGGTCGGTTATCAAGAGGTTGGTTATCAGATAACCAACCTCGTGATAACCGACCTCTCGGTTCGATATGGTGAACATGTCTCGGCTTCTGGTTATCAGATAACCAACCTCGTGATAACCGACCTCTCGGTTCGATATGGTGAACATGTCTCGGCTTCGCCTCGCCATGTTCACCATATCGCACCTCGAAAAAAACTTACCCTCGGCTTACGGGTCTAAATGACCCTTTGCCTCTATTTGTGACTTTCGACATTCTTTAAATAATTTATTGAGTCAGTTTTTTTATGCCAATATATTCATTTAGTTTCCACAAATATAACAAATAGGCTGATTTAAAGAATATCTAAGATCGAAAATACGTGTTTATGAAAGAAAACATGAGACAGAATCCACATAATTTATCTACCATCATTTTAATTCCATATTACATGTTCACACAAATAGTCGTGTTATCGATCCTTGTTACACATAGAATCAATCACTTCGTTTATTAACATATCCGTAATTGAAAGTAAAACTTTAAAATGTTCACAAAAGTTCACAAATCAGCATACAGTATCCATGGTGGTCCTTTATTCAACTGCAGGAAATGTCACAAAACAATGGTGAAAAGTCAGTAACATAGAATAATCCCTTTTCAAGCAATCCATCTGATAGTCAATTCAATAAAACCTTATTTTTGAAGACGACTCCAGTTTAATTCGTTCGGTTGTCCCTGAAACAAGCAAAAGTGTTATTACCAGACTGTAATGTTCATCCATTGTGTCGTTGGGGGGTCACATATGCCAAACGTTATAAATGGTATTATTATACTGACTTGCCGAAAATTACCATTTTGATGATAGTCGACTCAGTAAAGCTAAAAGTAGTGATTTCTGATCGAAAACCGGACAATGCACCGGGATTGAATCGCGCCAATTAGTCCAACGTAATTTTGAAAAGTTATTTACAAAACATGCAGAAGGACAAATTGAGGTTTATTATGTTGAATAGGCCATATAACTACTGTACATGAAAATAGGACGTGTGCTTTAGGTTTCTAAACATGTATAATGACGTTGCTCGATTAAGTTGGAAACCAGCTAGTAATTATGATATACATACATTTGACAAATGGGGATGAATATGCAAGTTGAGTGAAATTATTTGACCTTTAATCCGCACGTATGGTATGTTGGCACATTCAAAGGCAAAATAGAATATTATGAAACAATTGATGCATCTTTAATAGCAGTATATTTACGAAATATCTAAATGATTAAAATACCAATTTTGAAAGCAAGAAAATCGACGATTTTAATTTAACACTCCATATTGATTATCGAACATCGAGTGTGATGAGCATGCTATTTATTGTTGAAAATGACATACAGAAATATGGTGCAAATCAATATTACGATTTTAACAAAGCTGTATGGTACTCTGAATAAAACAATATCGTGAACGTGTTGATGATAACATTATCCATACTCACTGTAGATGTTTTACATGCAATATCAAATAAGGTTAAACAGCAAATGAATTAGTGTAACATACGATGTAACTCACCTTTATTTCGCTCCGAACAGACCTTGAAACACGTATTAGGTGTATTATTGTTTGAAACATCAGACCTCTCCATTTTGGCGACCTCCTTGAAACCACGCGTTTTTTATTGTGTGCAGCACGTAAAGTTAGAAAATCAGCTTGACAACATGACATTCATAATGTCCGTGCATCACAAGATGAAATGAACAACGTCCGTGTAGCCACGGTTTTCACTTAACGCCAATAGATAATTGGTCATGGATTGAATGGCTAGTTAAAATAGTATATGTTGTCTTAAAACATCTCATAAGCGTTTTTATTTACAATTGTTCATCTTTATTTCATATATATTCAAGATAGATGTGATGAAGTTGATGAAGTAAAAACGAAAAGAATTAGTTGGTTACTTGCTTGAAATTTCTGATTGACATCTGAGAATGTACACGAATCGATTTGCACGTGAATTTCGCGCAGTGTGCACGTGAAGTTGAAGCAATGTTTGGAGTAGAGTTACTCAAGCATTACAACATTACAACTATTCAAAACGTTAATATAAAGTAACTATTTCGTATTTGAATGAATAAAAATAAAAATTCCTTGACACTTTATCAATCATAACCATGTGGTGTATGTGAAATAATGACCTCGACCTCGTGAATATCTGTGATAACCATCTCGCGTACCGCTCGATGGTTATCACAGATATTCACTCGGTCTGCGGTCATTATTTCAACCATAATGGACATGTACAAGAGAAGCTAGAGAAACCGTTTAGTGTAAAGGCTAGTAGTACGTCCCTACATATTTCAAAGCTGTTATCTCTAATTGAACTAATTGAATTAGGCAAACGAAACATAGGTATCGTTGTGAAGCCGTCCCATATTCAAACACAACATGTACACCGACGAATTACGTTTATTTAAGAGATGACTCTTGATGTGTATTTTTTGTGAAAGTATATTCTCGATGCAACAACGACAGTATCAAACAGACATCAGTATGGAAACCTATATAAACTATTATTCAAGATGCCTTTAAGCATATTCAAAACTAATCCATTTCGCTAAATTCAGAAACTTAATATCCAGTTCATATTCAGTTCCATGAACTAATTACCACATAATGTATTTAATCTGTTTCCCAGTTGGCAACCATGTTCATCTAATTATTAAAAAAATGTAACCATTACATAAAGACTGTTATCAAATAGCACGTCAACTTCAAACGGCAAGACAACACCTGCGTCTTAATTTACGGAATTGATGAACAAAGCCAAAACGCAATATGGATGACAGCGTTCTGCCACTGGACATGATTGATCGATAAGTAAAGAGTACTTACCATATGCCCTGATGGCACAGCTCGTACCCTTTCCCGAATACCATCGTGTCTAAGTCTCCTCCACGCTTAACTGTCAAACAACTGTGCAGTCGAGCCTCAAATGAAGGTTGTAAGAGAGACAGTGAGCATCTATTGTAAGTGAACGACCGTGTAGGAAGCGGCAAGTACGTGTATGGCCGATTACTGTTATTGATGGCTATCTTTGAACCTTGAAAACAAGCATCGCTCGCATCTGCTTAAAAAATACACAACCACTAGCGAGGAGATGTTGACATTTCGAAATCGTCGTTACATTTAATCTTCTTAGTTCACCTTTGCAACCTGACGCCAGAATATATTGCCATCTCCCGTTGTTGGTGAGGATATTTGACTTCAGGCGTCGCACGACACTTATCTGCTTCTCGGGGTTTAAATATTCTTTAAATCTCCACTTGCTAGCTCCAGTATGGTTTGTGGTATTACGCGATGTCTTGTTGTATGAAGAAAATATGTAGATTGGATATATAAATCTTATTTCTCAACGTGATTACGTAAATGATGCACCTCTTAACCACACTATCAGCATGGCGTCTGATTAACCTTGAACTAGGTCTCACTGAAATACGCCTCTTCCTCTTAGCTTCTAAATGACACGTTAATAACAGCGTTAACACTCCATTATCGATATTTTCTCTTTTTCAGCAATTGGAACCGCTTTCAAAACTTTCACAGACTTTGTCACCGCATGAACACTTGGTCACTGCCTTTCACGTACGTCCGTCTGTACAACGACAGAGTGCTCCCTGTTGTTGAAATGGGATTGTTGTGTTCTATTTGTCCTAGATCTTCCTTTTGTTAACTCGGACTGGCATGTATGATTCCATGGCGATGTTGCCTACAGTTCACTAATCCAGGCAGGCTTTCAGCCTTAATCTAATCATGCTACATCTATTAAATTATGTACGGTATGCTTAGAGGTACTGTACGGTAGTATGCATTCATGTCCTTATTGATACTCAACGCAATGTTTTCCACTTGTTTAAATAACCCGTCATTGATCGTGGATCGATTGGAAAATCGTCTAAATCCGTCCGCACTTGAACTTCATTTCACGCCTTTTACATCTGCACACATGAGAGAAAGTGGTAAGATTATCCTTCCATATTCACCGGCCATAATCCGGAACTCAAATGCTGTCCTGTTGTATGCCAGAGAGATTTGTGATACTCCCGTGATACGTATTACTGTAACAGACCTATAAACTGCTATGTGCTCGTATAATGTTAAACATTCTATAGGTCGTAAATAAGTAATGCCCGTTAGTGAAGCAAAACAGTAGCTATGTACGCTCCCTGTAAGATGTATACAACGAGGCGTGTGAAGAGGGCTATTATCTTGTCATCGCTTAGACTGATTGCATTCTGAAATCCAACACGTCGCTATCGATCAAGAAGCCATTGCAGCCTTCGATATGATTACAAAATTAATACTTCAATATCGAGGTTTCTTCAAAAGTTTTTGCCGAAATCCTATTTAGAGACCCATCTAGATAATGTTTTTGGGTTGTTTTTATGGAAACACAGCTCTTGTGTGGACTATAGGGGAGGTCAGGTTTAGAAACATGATTGTAAATATCGTTATGTAGTCAAAGGCTCTTAATGGCAACGATTGTCCGACTTTCATTCAGCCAGACCAGTCTCATTTGCTTCCAAATTGAAGCCACTCGACTTGATGGTTCGATTTTATATTGTGCAGGATTCTAGGACGGATGCTATTCAGCCTCCCAATTAGAACAATCCAAATGCAAATCGTGCCCTCAATTTCCGCCCCCGACAAGAATTCCAAGAATTTGGACGCGATGCATTATCAAACCTTAAAACCAGTGTAAACTCTAAATTCCTTCATGCGTTCACTTGTTCGGAGTTGCTTCACTCATTCAGACACCACCATTTGTAATGCATCTGTTTTCAACGAAGTATTTGCACAGAACAAATTCTGCTCTTGGACTATTTGGAATGAATGACTGACATTACGAAAGCTGTTTTCAGACAGAGTAGATTGGCTGTGGTTGTTAGGAGCTCAGCTATCTCAACAACTCCATAGTTGAGTCATGACAACTCAATTATCATGAAAGGTTGCTTGAATCTGCTTCTCCTTTACGTAATGTAATCACTGGATCCATAATCCCTCCTCAATATCGTTACCGAGCCCCTGTGAAACTGCAGGGGGCAATGTACGTGCGTCTCTTTGTTGCTTCTCCTTAATCTCTCCTTGAAGCAGTGTCCTTCCGTATTTTATGAAACCTTTCAATTTCCCTAAGGAGGATTTCAGATTTAGAGTCCAGTGTTATGAACTCAATCACTCACAAGATGATAATGTTATCTCAAGACTCCGACAAGGTTTTGCTCAGATATTTTACGTCACGAATCACGAGTTATAAATCATCTTAAAAAGCAAAGCAAAATATGTACAATATAAAGAATGGTACTGCTTTGCGAACTAATCAAATCATAAAGACATGAGCATGGGACGAGGGATGTTACTTTTCATATAATTAAATCTGTAGAGCTAAAGCATTAAATAAACAAAATGTTTGCCCGAGTGCGTTATCAAATTTCCAGTAGAAGCTACACCATTAGTGCACCCTCGAGAAAGCAATTTCAAATTGTAAACCACCTCAGGACGGGTAATAGTTGTAGGGAAGACATTATGTCTGAAGACACTCCATCGAGAAGGTCCAGGCATGGTGAACATTAGTAAGAGTTCATATTAAGTTCTCGAAGACAGAACCGAAATTATCGTGAATCTGCATCTGCTGTATATCTTGGTAGACTTTATGAACGTCGCGTTTAGCGAAACTTGTCTATAATATTACGATCTCGAAAGCATTACTGTTTCTTTTAACTTTGATGAACATGATCAATCTATCAGGTTAAGTTACTTTCATAGATTCGCCCACATGTGGTGAAGCTATCCTACCTTTTAAAATATATGTTCAATATATATATATTACCACGACATTTTTCATAACTCGATTATCATGTATAGAGCTAGAGCACTCTTCATATAGTCGCAGTGAGGTCCTGTCCAAACAGATCTCTTAACAAACGTGTTCAGTTTGATAAACAACTTTATATTTCCAAACGTTATATGTTGAGAGTACGATGTTAATTTATATTGGTTATTTGATAATATTGATAATTTTTATTTAAGATTCAATCCCAAACTCGAAATGGCAAAATGAAAATAAATACGAAAACTTCATTAATAGTTTTCATTGTCAAACGATGTAAATCATTTTTCTTTACAAGTATATTAAATTTGAGATAGACACACGAGGTACTTAAAGTTTAATTCACTTGCCTTGAAATCTTCCTCTTTGCATCAAATACCAGCTGTGTAATACAAATTACATTTTTGGGACACTTTACACTGATTGTTTGCTTGTTGGATCAATGATCATGACCGACTCCTGTGTAATGGAATAACAATAGAAGCAGACAGATTGCGGCTTGTGCCTAGGGGATGTCTGGGAATATCATTAACTCTGTTGTTCCTACCACTAACAGTCAAGCATGGACGGACAAAGTGCTCTTCATTGAAGGAGAGAGACATTTGTTAATTACATGAAATGCAAGCAATAACAGCGAGTATCAGATTGTGTGCAAATAAAACAATGTAGAAGGTATTCCATCCCATTCCAATATGTTTAAAGGCTGTTTCGATCCCATGTACAAATATAAACATCTTTCTAGTCAAACACAAACGACTTCATGTAAACTTTTAAAGTATTTCTAATGAAGTGTTGATTTTAAAACTTCTACAGTAAAAAATATAGTTAATCCCTGTCTTAAACCTTGCCGCTCCATTTGTGTATAAATGTATACTAGTAGTAAGACGTTATAACTATGGTTACTCCGTTGTAAAGTATTTGCAAAAAATTCAGAATTTCATATTTTATTGTTTTGTCAGTTACACGATGCAGTTATGAATCGGATCTGTCTTTATTCTGAATATAAAGCCACTGCATCATGTTAAATATTGACAATTTCAATGATCTCATCTTATAATGTTTTATAAAATGACAACTGAACTGGTTGTAAAGATAGATCTGTTAAGGTCACGTCCATTCCATCAATAAATCAACTGACATTTACATTTCCTGTGACATTTACGAACTGAAGCAAACATACACTTCACCTTGTCGACATCTCAGAGGAAACATTATCAAAGTAAGAAGTCACACTGTGCCTGTCAATGCTGTGTCTACCGTAGTTCAAACGTTCAATAGTGCTTCCATCCATTTCCCACAAAGTGGTATTAATGTACGTGTATATTAGCATCTATACCTTCATGAAATCTTATCAAAGCGTACAGACGTATATTAAAAGGCCCATGTCTATGTCTTCCACATTTCAAATACTTTGCTTAAGTTCCCATTACTTTTATTTCTAATATCCACAGTAACCAGTTATCATCATGATAACCGATCGTTTCTGTTTGGACATCTGATCTTCACCAACAATGGAAGAATCATCGCCTTTTTGATCTTGGAAGTATAGTGATCACACTACAATGCTTGTCGAAATCATGACTATATGCTTGTGAGAGAAAACTGTAAATGGAATGGTGTTGAAACGATTACCATGGCAACAGGACAACATAGTAAGCCTTCAGAGAGATGGACGACATACGGCTACAAAACAATAACTATTATATTTTCATTATGCTAATAAACATTTCATGTATAGAATGAATTGAATGAAATATAACGAACACCCTTGGTATTGAATCGCAACTCAAGGTACACGGTGGACTGAGTGAAACACGTGACACTGACCGATATATCCAATGAAAACTTTGTAACTACCGGAAATATCTAGCACCTCCTATGCTCCTTTTCAACCTTTGATGCACCCAATATCATGTGAATAGATAATAAAAAATCACATCTAAGTACCAGTCTAGTGTCCAGTCATGGTGTCAATAACACCTTTTGATCACATAACACAGGCTGATATAAATATATATTATATTATTATCTGTGGCTCTGTGATCTCGATTAAACACTAATGTTGGTAACGACATATGTTACATGTATATTTCATTTGGGCGTCAGTTCAGTGGATTTGAAAATACAGTCGTAATTGTATCTTCGTCAACTCTGTATCAGATGATTCAGATATTACTATTCCGTAATGGAAACAGTTACTGGGTACATTTTAAACACCTGTAATGTGTTTGTTCTCTCTGGATTATATACACAACACTATAGACGACTTTGGTCTAACGTGACTCCATATTGTCGTGTACACTGTCAACGTAATTCAATCTCGTATTCCTTCAATACATCAATGACAAGCTGCAGACAATTCTGTAATGGGCTAGACTCCATACCCACCAGCTTGACGACCAATTAGCTGGTATCCGTTTTCTGCATATGTTTATTAAGTTAGTGTTATACATTATGAATAGAATACAAAATATTATACTTGTTATTGAGGAAAATTTTATATCTGGGTTATGGTGTTTTACAGATTAGACATGTTTATGTCATTTGGATGATGATTTTGCAATTGAATTGAAAACTTATCCTGCGAATAGAATCCTTCAACAAAAAAGTTGAACTTTTGTTCACTACGTAATAGCAGTTTTCATCAACACGATACCGTATATAAACTTGTTTATGGATGGTGTTCTCGGCAGGATAAAGGCAACGTATATTTTCGATTTCCGTTGGGGTCATATGCTGATAAATATGCGAATTATAGAGGTCAAGTGACGGAATTTCCTTTAAAGGTACACCCATTGTGTTGTTTGGGGTCACATATGCTAAACGTTATAAATGGTATTACTTTATCAAGAAGTACCGACTGTTACCGAAAACTACCATTATGACGA
This sequence comes from Gibbula magus, assembly GCA_936450465.1. Classification (NCBI taxonomy): domain Eukaryota; kingdom Metazoa; phylum Mollusca; class Gastropoda; order Trochida; family Trochidae; genus Gibbula; species Gibbula magus. The sequence continues at coordinate 2,427,343 of OW388305.1, forward strand.
TAGTAGAATGAGTATGTTGACAATATGAAGGTAAAAATAGTGATTTCTGATCGAAAACCGGACAATGTAGGGCGTGTGGCGCGCGCCAATGAGTCAAACGTAATTTTGGAATCTTATTTATAACAGACACACTGATAAATTAGGGTTTATCATGTTTAATAGGTCATATAACTACTGTGCATGTAAATCGGGCGTGTAGTTTCGGATTTTGCACATGTATAATGATGTTAATCTATTTTATTTTTAAACCAGTAATTGTGATATATTTGGTGATTTGTGATGAATATGCAAGCCGAGTGAATTTATTTGCACTGTAAACATCACATATGATAAGTCGAAACGTATCAAAGCCTAATAACATTTTATGAAACGCAATGGATGTGTTAAAATTAATGACGTCTCACGCATTGACATTTCGAACGCCCGAAATAACGTTAATCACCATAACAACTGTAATAGGCAACAGTTTCATGTCAATATACATGCCTCATTTCATATACATTAAATGAAAAATGAAAAAAAACAATGTGCAATGCATGGTGCGGCAAAATTTATTATGATCAAACAGTGCCAAAACATTTTCATCGCGAGTTGAAATCTACCGAGCACTTTACAGGAAACAAAGGCAGTTTGAGTCACATAGATTAACCGAACGTCAATCTTCACTGTTCCATAATGTGATTTGTGTACAGGGGATTTCAGAAAAATAATATTCAATTTAGCTCTCCGTTTGTTACATGTGAGTCGCCATTTGCGACCGAGGGGAAGGGAAGCAACTCTCGTCACTTCGCGAGACAGGCCCATAGTCATGATTACACGAAAGAGACAGGAGACGAGTTCGAATTCACCGTCCTTAAGTTAATTATTTTTCATTTGAAAAACTTTTTTGGAAACATATTAAAACAAAATTTAGTTCATGCCAAAACAACACTTATTTTAACTGAAAGCAATAATTGGGAAGCACTATTTTGTGTCATTATACAGTGAGATTAGCACGCTGTTCATTTGCATATATCAATATGCGTAGTTAAAGAAAAGTTAAACTTAGACATTAATATTGCCAAGCCCTTTTGCGCAAAATGAATGGAGAATGGCTTTGTATGATAAAGAGGTTATCATGCTCGTGTGTTTTGGGATGGTCAATATCCTGCATTAGAAATAAACCCTCGCCAAGGCCCGCAAAATACAATGTTTATGTTTCATGATAATCTCTATATACATGACAGAGAAAAAGAACTTTCAGTCATGAAATAATAATGTTAGTTGAATTGTATACTGAAGTTTAATATTTGCATTACAATCATGATCTTTAAAACACATTAAATGTGAGCCATAGGGATGAGGAACATGATCAAGAATACAAACGTTAATTGTACCTCACAAGTGTATCATTTGAATGTATGACCATATTCGTCACAGTAAATCTCTCTCTCTCTCTCTCTCTCTCTCTCTCTCTCTCTCTCTCTCTCTCTCTCTCTCTCTCTCTCTCTCTCTCTCTCTCTCTCTCTCTCTCTCTCTCTCTCTCTCTCTCTTATCTCTCTCTCTCTCTCTCTCTCTCTCTCTCTCTCTCTCTCTCTCTCTCTCTCTCTCTCTCTCTCTCTCTCTTGAATGAATGAATGATCTCTTGAATGATCTCTTGAATGATCTCTTGAATAATCTACTCACCAACAGTAGGTAGAACCCATGTCCTCCGCTAACACCTGGAGTCTTCTTTCTAACGATCAATGTTCATTTCAACGCCTACACTGAAACACAAGAACTGCAGATAATCTAAATGATCCGACCTTGATAAGCAATTTTTCAAATGTGCCTCACTATAACTTTCTTGTTTTCTTGAATGTGAGAAAGGCAGCCTTAAGGTGCAACTGGTATAGTATTTTCTGATATTTATTGAAACATTATTTTTACATTAAACGTTACTGTAACATTATGTTCGACATTTAAATCAAGGTATTATTTCTCTTAAATAGCTCTGAATTCATATGAAAAATGTTCAGGATAGTCTTACAATCAGATTTCCCAATCACGTATTCAATTCAGCGAGTCAAGCAGTTGAAAATGAATTGAAATCATTGTTGTGTTAGATTACCTCATGTCAACTATTTTAAAAACTTTAAAAAGAGACAAATTGATCACAATATCTCCTTCATTTCCTCGGGCTTTGATGCACGCGATAAATAATGACATTTTTCAAATGAATGTAAAAGTTGGTAAGAAACAACGAAGGAATCTGTTATAATTCAGATTAGAAGTGAATCGCATATTTATTACGGATATCGGATGATAGTGATACATTGCATGACATTGAGATACATGTACAACGCAGATTACAGTACATAGTTTCTGCATATATGGAGATTTTCTGAAATTTCCAATTCTAATGAAGTAAACCTGAATCATGGCTTTAATGTTTAAAGGTGCATATATTGTGTTCCTTAATATTCTATTTGGCTTTAATACGTGCACTGTAAGGTTTCCGATCAGAAATCACTACTTTTACCATTATGTCATCACTATATGGAGTCAAATTCAGTACTTCTCGATAAAACAACATTTCTAACGTTTGGCAGTTTTGACCCCAAACAACACATAGGATGTATCATGTACCTTTATTGTTGTTTAAAGAGGGGATTAAAGTGTTAATTTATGTTGATTAAATGCATCAGAAATGAGAATAAATAATGATTTCTGATCACGGCTTTAGGTGTGAAATATACGATATCTGAATATAACCTTTCTCTCCCTTGACATGCCTATCGAATCTGTGAATATCTACACCATAGATTGTTCGTAACATATCTACACCATAGATGGTTCGTAACATCATAGATGGTTCGTAACATATCTACACCATAGATGGTTCGTAACATATCTACACCATAGATGGTTCGTAACATATCTACACCATAGATGGTTCGTAACATATCTACACCATAAATGGTTCGTAACATATATACACCATAGATGGTTCGTAACATATCTACACCATAGATGGTTCGTGTAACATATCTTCCATAAGTGGACAATTCAAAATCACAATTTACTCCAAAATAAGTCCTCTTCGTTAAAGTCGAATTCTATATTTATGTAAATATTCATGAACGTCTCGTTTTCTTGTTTTTACATTCCATTAAGTATTACCAACTGAATTGGGCATGAATTGGAATTGAATTTGTCTCTCTACATGTATGTTACAACACGAATCGAAAGTTGGCTTCATGCGAGTGTTCAATTTACATTGTGGATCTTAAAAACTTTAAAGATTGCAAGATACTATGTTTCTCGAGATTCGCACAACTCTTCAGAACAATATACATATACACCATCATGTTAACATTGCTAAAATATAACCAGCACTTTAATTAACTATGATCCACATGGATAATTTTTTTATTTAACACTGATATATGAGTCAAAGACGAATGTGGTTTATTCCCGTCACATTCACCGACCACTTTGTAATCACTAACACCTAACTCGAACTCACAAGTTGTCTTTCACGAGGCACTGAGCAGTGTAGTCAATTGTATATTGTCATTTCCAATTTATAGCAAACTATTGATTTCGTTATAACCAGCATATTAACGGCATCTTCGATTATTTGACATTAGCAAAAATTCGACGAGTACACTAGTAATGAAACATTCATTTTCTCGACTATTTCATTGTCACTATGACAATTCGAATAATGGCGATCATACAATATTACATTAGCTATATCAATATTGATAACTCGCAAGTGATAACCTAGATGGACATAAAATCCTCTGGTAATCTGTACGATGGCTAATGAGTTAAAGATTTCAAAAATCGTCGCTCAACAACACCTAATATGTGCTACTACTCAGCTCGAGATTCTAAAGTGCGATCAGGGGGTCCTCACTGTGCGATACTATCAATATGGCGGCTTTTTGCAGAGGCAATATGAGATTCAAATCAATAACGCTACCTGGAACCAATGGTAGGACAAAATGTTTAGGTACAACCTTCAGCCTTAGCCTGAACACATATTTGAATCTTTTATGGTCGATATAATTATCATTTTGATGTCACCGACCCTACATGTAACTAGATATTAATATTGTACGTCGATTCGCAGTTTATAGTTTGTGTGAATATTATGAAGTTAGAAAATCATCGGACAAAAATCATTATAGAGTTGACGTATTTATCCTTTATTGGTAACAGCATTTCGAAAGGTAAACAGTATTAGTTTCACGATATTTTGAAAGGGTGCACGGCCTACAAGACTCTTGTAGATTTCGTATATCTGCCTCTCAACTAAAGGAAACGCGCAATTTGAAAAGTTCTTACAGTCCCGAACATCCTTTCAAAGCACCGTGTGACGAATTTTGTACCATTTTCACTTATTATAATTCATACATAATTCACTTCTTTCCAACCAGATATGTGCATATCCTTTTGTGATAAAGACTCCGTGCCCTGTGAACGATCAAATGCAACATGGAGTTTAACGCCAAATATCAAGGCAGGTACTATGCGAATAAATATATTCGATTTTAGGTTTAGGGTGATTTAAAGAATAATATAGAGCCATATGTTTTTATTTTATTTATTGACGTAAACAACATTAAAAACTGTGTAACTGTATATATTTCCCTATTTATTGTATGTTTTATTGTTAAAATCGCATTTCAAAATTCTGTGTCGAGCAACCATTTAATTTCAACATTCCATCTAAAGGTCAAGGTCATCGTAAAACCCCTTAAGCTTGTCACATGACCTGTTTATGACGAGGTACATCCGCCTACAAGGCTTCATATCCACTGGCTATTGACCATTCCGAATTCGATGAATTTATCTAAAGGGTAATAAATCACAATGCCTCATCACTGTTCCTCCATCAGAATACCTTTGCGGTAAAACAGATTGTTTTGCATCCAAAATGTTTACAACACGACTGTCCGGGGAAACAATGGAACACTTTTACATTTTGTAGGACATGCAGTTGAATTAAATAATCTCATCCCAGGAACACATTCAGTAAATTCAATAACAACATTTCCAAACATTGGAATGAAAACTAATTTAAAACTGAAAATAAAATATGATTGCTTTTCGTCTCCATGTCTGAATACTTCTGGGAATTATGTATATATGTCATGTTTCACAAATATTATTCTTTGTTAACTTATATAACATTTGAACTTCTTATAACTTCAAACACGTATCCTATTCATGTGACCTGAAGGAGCTTGTATTGAACTAAAATATATAAATCTGAGTATCCTCTTCAAAATATATTAATAACGTAAATTTCCTTTACTCAGGTTGAATATTACATGTCCTTTATATTACCGTTTCCTTACATCTCGTATTTAGCGTGAAGTCGGGAATAAAGTATTCCGCAGCGTACACATGTAAGTCTGTCCGTACGTAGGTGCAAATTAAGGGGACAACTCAAGTACCCTTCACTGGAATTCTTTTCACTGTGCAAATAGATTCACTATAGTTAGAATATTGTTCCAATAGAGTTTTGTGACTTTCATCTTCATTTCATGGTCACAGCGAGACTTTGTCATTTTACCAATGAAAACTGGATATCTTAAAACCGTTTGTTAGAGTCTCTCTATATGTTACTAATAACTTTCCCAGGGAATATAACTATCTGATTAGATTTTTGGATTCACAAGGTCTCAGCAGAACCTCGATTGTTTGTCGGCACGTGACCTTTTATGACAGCGTTATATTTCAAGACCAGCTACAGCAGTCCCCATAACCAATTTGGACAAAAATCGAGAAAAATATTCTAAGTGCGTTGTCTAACAACTGATTGGAAGGTTTGGTTAATGAATTGAATTTAACATCTTTCAAGCAGTACATTAAGATTGTCAACATGGATATGTCCAACGCACCGTTTTGTAGAAACTGTGATAATCAGGATACAAATACATATTAAACAATTGTATATTTTGAGAAAAAATGCTATGATAGCATTGGTTATGTTTTAACATTGACACTGTTGTCGTATCACTTGATGGTGCCAAGAATAAACATGAATTACTGTGTGGGTTTCATTAAACTAAACTGGACATATAAAAAGTGGGATTTTGTAAGACGGTCGTTGCATAAACAAGCACATTGTTCTATGTGTGTGATATATGCATGTGTCGAGAATTCGTAATCTCATCCCTATACATGTACATACCCGTTAAGTGTTTATAGATGTCTCAGCACTAAGAGCTAAAAGGTGATGTTAACCTCGTTGATTTATATCATTATCATGTGTATAATAAACTCATCAAATACGTTCTGTCAAATGTTGAACTCTCATCAATCAAGACAACAATAGTGATAATTACTTCCGCTGTCTATTTTATATTGGTCTCCATCGCATCATCTCCAAAGTGCATCCCTTTCCCTTGTACAACATAACTCAGCAAAGTTTAAATACTGTAATGCTCTAAGGAGCTATCAAGACTGTCAGGTAAGATTATACATGCGTATTGATGCATGAGATATTTCGTATGCTAATTGCAATCTTCAAACTACGAGCTGACATTTTAAACGCATTTAGCAATTTCATTCCTGTAAAATATGGACACCTGAAGTAAATTACCTTGACAGGGAAGCATTATTTGCATATAAATATCCAATCTTATCATAATGTAATTTATCTCATTTTCCTTTTTACAAATGAGTAAAATTTGATTTATACATGCGTTTGACAATTCAAGATTCTGGTGCAAATAAATAAGAGAAATAAACAACGTCAATCCTGTTTAATGTAATACTGAGATGTAAACGCATTGGTTGCAACAAAATGGACCTGAATGCAAATGTTTTAACGTCAAAATCTTGGATATTGGATATCTTAATAACATTGTTTTATTGAGAAAATCTATGACACATTTACCAACACTTTTAGTACATGCAATTGAATTAAATAATCTCATCCCAGGAACACATTCAGTAAATGTATCGGAGCCAAATATTCAATAACAATAACATTTCCAAACATTGGAATGAAAACTAATTTAAAACTGAAAATAAAATATGATTGCTTTTCGTCTCCATGTCTGAATCTGAAAACAATTATCCCAAAATAAAAATAAACATTCAGATGTTTCTAGATTTAATAGTATGCTTTACATATTATGACGTAAAAGTTACCATCAATAACATTTCAAATTACTACAAATATGAATATTGCTCGTACTACTGTGAAACCTCTCCTGTGGATTCCTTGACATTATTTAGAAGATTTGAAAATGAATAATTGATACAAAGAAACTTTAAATTGACCCATATTTCTGTGTGAAGATTCATCAATCAGTGAAAAAATATATATATCTAAGTATAATGAATGGAGCGCCTATATGGAAATGACAAGCACAGGTTGGCGGTTTGAGCAAATCGTCTCAAAATAACTGTTTCACTTGATGGAAGTATTAGTACCAATATTGGTATGAACTATGCCAGAACTACCTCAGACATGACGTAGATAACCATATAAGAATAATTAACAAGTTGTGAGGAATTACAGATTATCTGTCCCGAAATAACTATTGTGATAAACTCTGAGCTTTGGCGAGGAATTTGAAACAATAATTCACGAGGGAGAATTAATTCGTAATTCCGAGCACGGAGTTGGTTATTATATTGCTTACTAAAGATCATTTTCATGCGTAAAAAAACAAAAAACAAGACGATAATTCAGATTAGATAAAGAGTAAAATACAAATTGTACTGATATGAGCGTATCGATAGTTTGCTTAGAATAGAATAAATATTGTGTAATTGTGGAAGTTTATTCTGATGAAGTTATGATTATAATAAACCACTCCTTTATATTGAAAATACTGTTTCAGAATGGGAGAAAATTAGTAAAACATAAAACTAGCAGTCGCTCAGTTGCAATGCAAGATGGGAATGTTATTAATGAATGACGTTATGATTGTGACGTCACAAAGTCATGGCGTCACTGCATCTCAGCCGGTGAATCTTGCACGGCACTTTTCCTAGCAATTTTAGTACTGCACATAGGGTCTCGGAAATATACCTTTTAAAAAAATTATGTTTGATATATTTTATTGACGTGTAACTTGCAATGAACATGCTCGACATTGTTCATCTACGCAATATAGCTGAAATAGGACAGTTTGGCAATTCATAAATTGACGTAAAGACCTCTTAGAGTTCAAACTATATATTTGGAAAAACTTCAATTCCCATGACCACTTTGAAAACTATAATACCGGCATATATTGCCTACTTGGATGAATAAACAGGAAGAGGAAAGATGGAAATCTATTGATTCCTTATACAAATCTAAAGAGTGAATAACATTGCTGCTTGTGCTAATAATTACACATATGGCACTATGGGGGTATGTGCTAGATTCCACCTACACGAATAGATAATGAAACATATTAAATAACAAACAAGTTTTTCTCCTGTAAAATTATGCTTTCTTATCACCTTAGAGAACATAATAAGGGATTTTAAGTTTGAAGTTTTCTTATAAAAAGTTGTTTTGTTTCAAGGACGAGTAAGAACGGAAACATGATATGATAAAAATAGTAAAGCTGAACATTTTGAAAGTTATATTTCCTATCACTAATGACATTTAATGGCGATACTCAGATTTCATAGTTTCGTTTTTTCAATGTTATTTGAAACAGATGAAGATTTAAAGTAATGCGATTTCGAGTTTCGCCAGAGCACTACAGTTATTATTTATTTGTAGCTCATAAAAGTGCATGCTTGACATTATTAAATTTAATGTTAAGCTAACAAAATATGTTATATGTGATACATGGCAGTAATGCCTTGTTTCGAGAAGTTTTCGTGCATGGAGATGAAAAGTCCTCACTTGAAACTCAACATTTTCCAGGTTTATTGCCATCATATAGATTTCATTTTCAGCGATTTATTGTTCTTATATATTTGGATCCCAAAAATGTCTATGCTGTGCGCTCCAGGTTTTAATAGTTATTTAATCAACTGCATATTATTATATCTTTTCATTATTTTCTCGGAACCTTAAAGCATTTACATTTGTGAATGCCAGAAAGAAAACTTATAATAATATAAATCAATGTTTATAATAACTTATTCCATATATAATTGAAAATGATGTTAAAGGGGTAGTAACCCTTTTTCCGCTCAATTAAGCCAATGAAAATAATTAAGTATATATAATGTTGTTGTACTTCATAAGTATAAAGTAAATCAGTAAACTTCGTTATGGATCTGTTAAAAAGAAAAGGTTCTTGTCTTCGTCACTAATGAACATATGTCTCAACCCTGGATACTCTAAGTGATCTCAGTTGTACCTACTGTCCAGAATGGCTGGCTCTACATCTGGTTAGTCTCACTCCTTTCAGTGTCCTATACTTGTCAGTGTTTCTAAAACTTTGATTTATCTTAAGGTTTTGCACTAGTAAAATGTGTTTTGAAAATAAGTGACAATGTATTATTGGTTTGTCCTCTTAACCAATTTAAAAGGGATAGGGTCTTTCAGCACAAGCATAGTGTAAGAAAATTGTAACTTCATAATGTAGGGTACGATGGTTGAATTTATGCTCATTGTTATTATACCCCCGCTACGAAGTCGCGCACAGACAATTTCCAATTTTCTGAGATTTAATTTTTTTTTGTCATTTCCATGGAAACGTCACTTTTTGGACTTAGTTTTATTGTGTTTAATCGAGACAAGTTTTCTCGGAAATTGTTCAAACTAGATGAATGAAATTTTAGTTGTAAGAACTCATGGCCATACTCTTTATCGAGTTCGAAAACCACTTCCGAAATATTATTTTTTACGGAGTTATGATCCTTGAATCCGAAATTGAACTTAGTACCAAAAGAACTGTGATGCTCCAATGCAATGGGGACACGTTTTCATGGAAACTATTACATCTAGGTGAATGAAATTTAATATGGAGGTAGTCCAAATGATACTCTTTATCGAGTTTAAATTCCATTTCCGAAATATTATGTTTTACAGAGTTATGGCCTTTGTACAAATTACCGGTGTACATATGTTTCTCTCTTTGCTAAAGTGATATTGACATTGATATATAATGACTTTATACAATAATAACTGGACAAATGTTAAAGTTTTCAATAAGGATGAGGTGATGTGACTATTGGATTTAAATCCATTTAGAATAAGTTCCGATGATTCATGTGCATCATTTGAAACTGTGTAACCTCTTTCTCTTTCTCTTTCAACAAAAGATATTTACTCTCCACGTCACATGCATATTAAATTAAGTACAGATGTACCCAAAAGGGAAATACGCAAATGAAGATACTTTCGCATATAACGATCACACGTATACCAATAGCTGAAGACATTAAGCTATAGAGTTTTTGTATTTTATATTTACATTCTCACAATTTCTCACAGCTAGTTAAAGTGTAAAGTGCAAATAAACATTACCTCGTACTTTAGTCATAACGCTATAAGGTTTTGTATATAACATTTCAGTTCTCACAATTTCTTATAGTTAGTAAACGTCTGGAGTGCTAATAAACAAGATCAATATCTTATTTTCTGTCAAATCAGCTCATTTCAAGTCAATATTCTTTTATTTAAAGACAGGAGCAAATTAGAGTACGACGGGAAAAATAAATAAATTATTTCAGCACAATGAATATTTTATATCCACTTTTTACTTTATCGAAAATCCTTTGTTGGTTGAACCTGATTTAAATATATTCCAAAGACGAAGAACAGACCAACTGAGATTTCAAATGCTCCTGAATCGTATATCAGTCTATGTTTATATCATGTTAGGAGATAATGCCATCTGATTTAATTACTGCCAATAGTTTTGTCAAGTATGAAGAATTACAATTAATGATCTTTAATCTGTGAAGCAATACATCTTTCCGAGCTGACGTGAAGGGTTTGTAACCTGAGAGACAAGCTCCTGTTTCCGTTTTGCCTTTTTCGGCTTCCATTTAGCACCCCTACGGCCTTTTTGCTGTGCTGCCTTTCCTATTTCTGTAAAAACCAATGATGAGACCTTCACATTTTGTTGATGTAATTCCGGTAATTAGATCAAACGAAACTTTAGGATAATGGTGGTCATTTTATATTTTCCTAGGTAAAATCTACTTAGTGAAGCGGTAATTTACATCTCGTGTAAGACGTGTTTTAGCCCTTTGGCCCTGCAGTTTGAAACCACTGGAATCAAATTTGTTGTAAAGATTGTGATGAAGTTGAGTTATTAAAGCTTTCTACTTAAATATAAACTACTCAGATTGAGTTGCTGGTTGATATGGTAAATGAAAGTCAATATTATAAACATGTCCTAATCAATCGTGATAAACATTATATCTAATACTTCCAAACAATAATCTCTGAATGCAAGGCATCTATAAACATATTAAATCGTATTTAATAGAAGTTGGTAATAAATAGGATATATAACTTGTTCACCGAGGCTCGAGACAAATCAAAATTATTTCACTCGGGACATAAACTTGATATGAAAGTTTATGTCCCGATATATATATAGTAATGATTACATCATCATTAATATAGTTAATAATGATTAAATCATCGATAATTATATTTATAAAATGAAATTATTGAAATGACACTTATGTTCATAAATTTATGTTATCATTTAGTAGCCCAGGTACGCCGTTCACCGAGCAATTAGGTGATTGTTAGGGACTGAGTTGGACGACAGTTAAATTTGCATTCTGAAAGTAGGCTCTGACATCGAATAGGATTTTTCCCAGGAACAAGTGGATGTTTGTATGGAACCCTCGACCCAGCTGCAGTCTTCACTGCACAACAATGTTTCAATATCAGGTACTCTCCTGTGCTAATAAGACAGGTACCGACACATCTACACCGTGCAGTGTGGAACGCTTATGTAGTTATGATGAAGAATATTCAAAAGCAAGATCGTTATACTTTCAATAGTTTTTCCTGAACAATACCAATCATAATATTGTGTAAACGGGACATAATTAATGTATATGATATTATTGTAGTTTCATTTAACAAGGCAGGGTCTTGTTTGAAAGTTTCATTGTATAAATGGGCCCATTCCATTAAAGACTGAACCATTCTGCATAACATACGTATTGAAAATAGGTCCTCAGCGCACTTGCCTGTTCTGGTAGGGTGAGTGTTAGATACATAATTTTTACCCATATATATGGGTAATAATCTCTATATCTGAACTTACCGAATGTTGTATTTACAGCTAATATCATCAGTGCATAGTATAACCTTAATTATCTAATCTATTCTGGGACTAGTTGGAATTATTTTACACAGAATTAAAATACATTTGTTATAGACACTCTTGCAATTATGCAACTTCATTTGTTTGTTCTTTATGTTCAAATGGAGAATAAACAGCAGGCTTCATTCTCAAGTATAAGTTCATCTCTTGTATGAATATTTTCTCTTCATAGAATAGTTTTAAAGCAGAACGCGAATGATACTTTTTAATGCAAATTGGCATTTTCTCATGTCACAATGTGTAAATTATATGCGGTTTTTTTCGCTTATGGCATCACTAGATAATGATATTCACATAATGTTTAATCCTATCAAGTTAAATTCAGTTCACGTGTGATTTCTTTACCGAAATGAAATTCCTCAAAGTCACTTTAAAAGGTTGCATATGTCATTCGTGATTTGATAATTACAAATAGATCAAAGATCCAAAAAAGATAATAATGTCCATTGGGACATTTCTTTTAAATATCTCATGCAGCAAAACCCAATTAAAATCTTCACGATGGCTCTTTTTGGTATTTCATTATTAAAAAATTATTGAGCTAAGGGATGCAATTTGAACTCAATGTACTTAATATAGAATGGTAAGTGCAAATTATATCCATTCTAATAGTTTAAAATTAAGGATGTTCGCTCCTCAAATTTATAGAATTAAACTTTTTTTCTAACTTACATTTTTTAGATGATCAAAGTATATGATTGAAAAATCAGCATTAAAAAATAGGGGGTAGTGTGGGTTTTTGCGAGATATGACGCCTGTAAGATAGTAAATTTTAACATGGGAGTCTATGGGAAAATGAGAAAAAAAGTACTGAAAACTTACTAACTAAAATACTACATTTCTAGAATTAAACTTTTTTTCCTTTTTTGATATGTTACAAGGTTCATTTCACCCTACCAAAATCGATGAAAAAATATATATGGTAGTGTGGGTTTTTTTAAGCTTTGACACAAAAAGTACCTGAAAACCCCCTTTTTTAGTCAAATTTAGGCCATTTATGCTGTTTAAGCACTTTTTAGAGGTTCTAAAGTCACTTTTTCTTTAAATCATTTGTTTTTTTAAAGCATGTAGATGATGTAGAATATCATATAGTAAATAAAGATGAGAAAAAATCTTTACTTAATCATATTTCATTTTTGAAGTTCAACCGGAAGGAGCGGGCTACTTTCATTTGTGCACACATCTTACCTGACATTACTTATATGCACGTGTTTTGAGAAATTCATAATTAATGTTTCAAATAATAATTTAAACAGTCCGAATTTTCTCTTATCATGTTGTAATGGAGCAACCCAAAACGCCAACATGTTAACAGCGTTTAAAGCCTGTAAGTTGACATGATAATATTCGTTTTACACATTGCTACATTCTAGTTTAAAACTACTAATGGAGATAAGAGATGAATGATGAATAATACACCATACAATATCAATCGGTTTGTAAACCTCTTTTCCACGTCAGTTTATATTGTATTACTTCATTTTTAATGATCATTATGCAATATTTGAGATGACTATGTTATACGTTTCATTCATGTTCCCTTCATTCTGAGAAAACTGACTTCAGGAATCTAACTCAAATATTACTCAAGTTGGCCAAAGCATAAAAACTTCTTCTTAACCATTAAGAGAACATTGATTTAATTAGACAAGCAAGATGGACGAGCAAGTAATAACAATCACTGACTGACGTGTTATTTGTGACCAAATTGTTTGTTAGTCATCAATTATTCCAGAAGGAAACGTCATTACACATGGTCAAGGCGTTGGCATATGTCACTTGATTCGCTTATTGACAGAAACAATCGTATTAGATATAAGAAAAAAAGGTTGAGATTTCTGGTTAGGACACGTGTTACACAATGTGTTGGATCTAGTCTGAGACCATAGGAGTGCTTTCTTTTATTGCAAGTTATCATATTATATTACTCAAACTAAATTTGCAATAGAAAATTTACATATACAAACAGTGTCGGGAGAGTGTCAGATCCTCTCCGAGAGCCCTTGGTATATTTTCCTCTGTGATAGAAAATTATGAGTTATCAAAATATTTAATGTCTTATAAAGGAAGCAAGCTTTCTGGTTGACATCTCTTTATTTGAAAACAAAACCATGACGTTTGAAAGTAAATTGTTACTCATTTGTCGTGAATATTGAATGCTGATGAAGTAGTAGTAGACGTATCTTGCTGTTAGATCCAGACAGAGAATGTAACTGGATATTGCCACTGTGTATGTTGATATGCATTAGATTCATTCATTAGTAGCAAATAATAACTGACAGCGATTGTTGAACTTGTTTAGTTATGGTCATGTCAGTCAGTGATTCCTAAATTTACGTACGTCTTTGGTCTCCTCGCAATGAGGTATAAACTGCAAACTTGGTTTTCAAGCTTTTCAAGTACACTGCTTATTTAAATTTACATTCATTTCAAAACTCAAATTGATGTCTCGGGTGTAACTCTATTATGTTCTTCACAAAATCTTAAAAAGCTGTATCGGATCTTGAGACTTGCATTTCCACGTTTACAAATTAGTAGTAACTAAAGATTATGGATTAAAGTACATTTTATTGTTTAAACGAATTAACTAGAAAAATCTATACAGTACAAAAAAGTTACCTGAGGTGGTCAACTAAATTTAAGTTAGTTAACAATTTGTTAATCAATTTTTAATTGAAAGTTCGCCATTGAAAACAAATCAAACAAGAACTCATGGTGCAAGACAAATATCAGTATATGGTGACACGTACCAGTAGTATGAAACTGTAGTGTGGTACATGACGAATAGGCAAGCCAAGATACCTAGCAGTGATTCCAGCAACCATGATAAATGAAAATGTCACCAAACCAAAATAGCATTTCCACGGATCTAACACGGTCCCTGTAAGTTGATCTTTCTCTATTTATTCAATCTTAAAGTGGCATTGAGTATGTTTCATAATACTTTACTTGGTTTTCTTAAGTGCTCAAATACCATATGTGATTATTTAATGATTTCACTATATTTTCTTAACAAAATTGCTAAATTTTGTTCCAATGCAAGTTACATGACCCATTGAACAAAATGCTGTTGGCAGCCATGTTTGTTTACAAAGAACGACGACAACGTGAAGCCGTTGAAATTATCGAGCACCTTTAGTATCCCTCACCAGGATAAGCACGCACCGAAATCGAATATAGAACATGTAATAAACTAAATATATATTATATTCTAGAACTCTGTTATTATTTTTTAAATTGAGATGTGTGAGCGATCGCGAGTTCCTGAGTTCGGCACGTTCTATTTATCAATGTAGAAAGAAAGTATTACCGCCAACCAATCGTCGTGTCATTCTTTGGCTATTGACGAACCAGCGTTGAGAATCACTAAAGAGCACATGTGCGAATATCACAAAAATATTCACCTGTGTATCCTAACCCGTATTGGTAATATAACAACATATTCCATATCCCTTTAGGAAGAATTCGTGGTTCACAAATCGTGGTCTCATTTTCTTGATTGTATAAGATGAATTGTGCACATATTTTAATAATTTCTTACTTTGAAGTTTACACGGATTCCCGAACTTTGGTTGGTTGAGAGCACGGTCAGGTGATCAAAATTTCGTGGTTCATAACTCATGAACTCTTGGAAAATCGTTCATACTCGTGTGAACGCTTTCATGTCGTGTGAACGTTCGACGGTACTGTACAGTAGCGTTCTTTCCTGATTGAGCGTTATTTTGTTAGCAAATTTCCAACGGTTACCATGCATTTACCGACTTATTTGATTGAATAACATAAACTCAATATCATACCACATTCTCAATTGTTAAAATAATAAAACATTTCAATAAAAGATCGCGCCTAACTGTTTGATGTTGAGCTAAGCGAGTCACAATGCCTATTTCTAGAACCGAACGGCGAAAGACATTCACCATCGCTGGCTGAATACAAATTATGCAATCTATAAGCAAATACTCACAATCTAATCATTATGAACTAACGAGATTAGGATTTGAGCAGTCATGGTAATGAAATATTGCTTTTCCGACTGTTGTTTACATTATATTGACGAGGTGACAACAGCAAATGGCGACCTCCATGCAATGACGTCATTCAAAGGACGGATAACTCTGATCTCGTGTCCCTGAAAGATTATATTTTATTACGCTTCACTCAGCATGATGAGTGCCGCAGGTTTCATCAAACAGGTAATCACGAAAAATAACGTAAGAAATTATAAGAATTGAATGTCAGTTTGTGTGTTTGCACTGGAAAATGAACGATGTCAAAGCGGTATTCAAACCCTCACGTGAACTTGCTCGCAAGCTCGCCGTTCACGGAGGTTTGAATCCCGCTTTGACATCGTTCATTTTCCAGTGCAAACACACAAACTGACATTCAATTCTTAATTGAATTTCAAACAAACCATGAATGATCTATAACGTGTTATGTGTGGCCGTGTTTGATGAACATGGACATTCTGTCATAGGAGGACAATGTACCATGTTGTTCATGTTATAATCTCTCGAATAATGCGATAATAATAATATGTACATCTGTAACGCGCTAAATTCCACGTAAGTCACGTTAGTCACGTGCTCATAGCTCTACAAGAGGTCACAAGTTCACTCAACACATTCTATTCAAAACCAAAACACTTTGTGAAGAGATGCTGTTAGGTTGTTCCACCAGCAAACCGCAGAGTGCTGAATTGGCGGAAGACAACTAAATAATACAATCTTGACAGAATATCTTAGATGGAAAAACAACGTTATTGTACTGACAAGCACCTGCCCCTACCTTACTGCAGGTTGACTTCAGTTCAACCACAAGTTCACAGTATAATAACAGTATAATATGAACCATAATAACCGCATTATAACCATCAAGTGAAGTGTAACTACAGCAGATTTAGCGCAAATGAGCCAACGAAATTAAAACGTAGTTGCTTCAGATGTAAATCAACGGTTCCCTAAATATTCAATGGACTTTTCACTTTCCTAAAGGTTCATTACTATTAGTTACCGTAAATTCATCAAGCAAAAGTTAAAGTCGCCTCATTGGTTAAGAAACTGAATTGACAGCACATCTAAATGGCCGATAGGGGCACTGCCATTTCCGTTTGCGCGATTGTCGTCTGGTGTAGGAAATTGTACTTAAAGATTAAAGCAACACTCATTTCTATTAATTTGATTGAAAACAATCAGAAACGATCAAATCAGATCAGTATGAGATAGAATTATCTGCCAACAAAGTGTAAACCTACAAATGTTGTTTTTATTATCCGAAAGAATGTGACATCTGAAATTCTTTCCTTCGCCTTCTCCAGCTATTAAAATGTTTTTTCATTTTGAACAGGTTCAGACAATATCCTCAGAGTGTCAAGTAAAAGTAAATTCTCATCCTACATACATAAATAATTTCTCTATCTTCTCATCTGTCTATGACATTTCAATTGATTTCTTAAGACGTGGCACAAGTTTTGCTTTTGAAGACAGCATGATTGTGATTTGTTGCAGCTGTACTCCCAAATGCTTATATTAACATGAGTTTATGTAATGCAAGATAACGTAAAAATGCAAATGAAATATAAACATATAGATGTACATATATGTGTATCCATTATATAATAAGGTGGCTTGGATCGAACAATTGTATTTAAATATTCAATCAAAAGGGTTTATATGATGAGGATTAAAAATTATCTGTTTGCTGAAAAAAATACTTATTATTATTATTTTTTTTAACCAGGGAGCAAAGCAACACTACTTTTTCATGTATGTCAATTCAAACAATAAATAAGATGAGTTGCTTCTCACGTGAAGTAAGGTTATATATAGAAAAGAGTAAACATCAGATGGTTTTGACTGGATCAATCTTCTTTAATACAATACGATGAGCTCATTTCGACCCTTATATCGGTCTTTTCAAGTATGTCTTGAAACATACTTGAAAACATACTTGAAAAGACCGATATAAGGGTCGAAATGAGCTCATCGTATTGTATTAAAGAAGATTGATCCAGTCAAAACCATCTGATGTTTACTCTTTTCTATATATATATATATATATATATATATATATATATATATATATATATATATATATATATATGTTTGTTTGTTTGTTTGTTTAAGTTTAAGGAACACAAACAAAATTAATATAAGACACTCTAAGGAATATGACTAACCAGACATAGAAACAGGAATCTTGGAGAGTAAGTGATACTACTGAGATCAATGAGAATGTCGCACCAGGAGACGTATGTTCAGTACTGATGAATACACAAGTTTCTTCACAAACAAGAATACAACTTCATACTTTCTGAGTACAATTATTCAAATTTAAAATTATTGTTAAAGATAACACAACTTCATACTTTCCTCGCTTTCTTTTTATATAGTATAAGTACAATCACATCATCCAATTTTATAATCAAGAAATTCAAAAAGATTAAAATTTTCAATTTTCATGTAGCTTTATCTGTAAAGAATGGGTTCTGAAATCGTTATTATACAATATTCTAGATCTGAGTCTCAGAACCACCTGGTAACATAATACATCATGTCGTAAAATGAAAACTAAGAATTAAATAAATTTAACGCATTTATTTTGAAACTCAGGTCAGGCCATAGGTGCCTCTTGTACTGCATGTACTGCAGTGTGTCGATGTGTTGTGTACTATCTATTATTACACTCTCGTTGAAGATACTACTGTTGTGAAACATTGAAATGTTATTCAACACTGTTGTGAAACATTGCACGTTCAAGCGATCGCAGCCGGACGTCATAATCGGTTCATGACGTCATAATTGCCAAAGTTTGACGTCACAAACGTTTAGATCTGACGTCACAGTGCTTGCGGCCCGGTGGCGATGGCGGGTGTCCTCCTTTCAAGTCAAGTTTTCTTGCAGTATAGCTTCATTTCTATCAGTGTGTAATAAATAAAATACTAAACTCAGTCCCGTTTAATAACATATTTATGAAACGAGTGGTGGTTTGGTATTTAACGAGCGAAAGTATTCTCTATACCTAAAGTCATAGGGAACCTTTACACTGTGTGTCGATGTGTTGTGTACTATCTAACCTAAAGTCATAGGGAACCTTTAGACTGTGTGTCGATGTGTTGTGTACTATCTAACCTAAAGTCATAGGGAACCTTTACACTGTGTGTCGATGTGTTGTGTACTATCTAACCTAAAGTCATAGGGAACCTTTACACTGTGTGTCGATGTGTTGTGTACTATCTAACCTAAAGTCATAGGGAACCTTTACACTGTGTGTCGATGTGTTGTGTACTATCTAACCTAAAGTCATAGGGAACATTTACACTGTGTGTCGATGTGTTGTGTACTATCTAACCTAAAGTCATAGGGAACCTTTACACTGTGTGTCGATGTGTTGTGTACTATCTAACCTAAAGTCATAGGGAACCTTTACACTGTGTGTCGATGTGTTGTGTACTATCTAACCTAAAGTCATAGGGAACCTTTACACTGTGTGTCGATGTGTTGTGTACTATCTAACCTAAAGTCATAGGGAATCTTTACACTGTGTGTCGATGTGTTGTGTACTATCTAACCTAAAGTCATAGGGAACCTTTACACTGTGTGTCGATGTGTTGTGTACTATCTAACCTAAAGTCATAGGCAACCTTTACACTGTGTGTCGATGTGTTGTGTACTATCTAACCTAAAGTCATAGGGAACCTTTACACTGTTACACTGTGTGTCGATGTGTTGTGTACTATCTGACCTAAAGTCATAGGGAACCTTTACACTGTGTGTCGATGTGTTGTGTACTATCTGACCTAAAGTCATAGGGAACCTTTACACTGTGTGTCGATGTGTTGTGTACTATATGACCTAAAGTCATAGGGAACCTTTACACTGTGTGTCGATGTGTTGTGTACTATCTAACCTAAAGTCATAGGGAACCTTTACACTGTGTGTCGATGTGTTGTGTACTATCTAACCTAAAGTCATAGGGAACCTTTACACTGTGTGTCGATGTGTTGTGTACTATCTAACCTAAAGTCATAGGGAACCTTTACACTGTGTGTCGATGTGTTGTGTACTATCTAACCTAAAGTCATAGGGAACCTTTACACTGTGTGTCGATGTGTTGTGTACTATCTAACCTAAAGTCATAGGGAACCTTTACACTGTGTGTCGATGTTTTGTGTACTATCTAACCTAAAGTCATAGGGAACCTTTACACTGTGTGTCGATGTGTTGTGTATTATCTAACCTAAAGTCATAGGGAACCTTTACACTGTGTGTCGATGTGTTGTGTACTATCTAACCTAAAGTCATAGGGAACCTTTACACTGTGTGTCGATGTGTTGTCTACTATCTAACCTAAAGTCATAGGGAACCTTTACACTGTGTGTCGATGTGTTGTGGGTCTTTAAATTAAAGTGCCTCTTGCGTCTATAATTTCACTTCTCCTTCATGTGATTGGCGGAAACGAACCTCTTGATCACAGATTAACTGGAGAAAGTAGGCATTGCAATTGGCAAATATCCTACAAAGTAAGGATGACTACAAATCCAAATAGGAGTGACACAGGGTATTACATAAGCATTCAAGACTCCTGCTTGACCTTGAACCCCATGTTTGACTTGTTCGCCATCAGCTTTTCTTCTTTAAAATGGTCTATCAAGCATATCTCTATCTTTTTTGGTTTTTTAACAAAAAAATCTCCAAAGAAAACTCTCCTATGAAAATGGAAAAATCACATATTAATGTACCCCATGATGCATGAAATTTCTCATGATTAAGGACACACCCCTCGAAATTGCTCAAAATCACAATCTTTTACTTTTTGAGGAATATGTCCCAACTGTGCCCAAACTATCAACTTTTACATGATATTCCTCTAAAGTGAAATTATTACGACAATTTTGAGGAATGCAATGTAGCAATTAGTTTCGATAATGATGTATTTGCAAGTGAGTTATGTCCCTATGAACACATAGCTTTGAAACGACATTTTAAAAAATTCTCATTTTCAAGGGCATATTACTCAAATTCTATGAACAAATTCAAAATTCGAGCTCGACCATGTTGAGGACAAGTTATTTAGCTTTAATATGAGCTATCCCACATATCTGTATATATATATTGCTGTAATTAAGGAGACGATTTTCAAAGACGCGTACCCTAAAAAAAAACGCGAAATTGCGCACAATTTTAAGTTTTTTTAGAAATAGCAAAAAATCTATTATTACGGCCGAAAGTCACTATAGGCTTAATCGACGGTGAATGTTGTTGCCCATATAGTTATGAAAGATATTATCTTGAATAGTTTTCGAGGTATTAAGGTTTAAAGTTTTGACTTCAAGAGGAGATAACTCACGAAAGTAGTCGAAAAACGAGCAAGTGGCTCGTCTTTTTCCAGAGCTGTCCACATGTTATCATCTCTGAACATTTCATGCGAATCGACCCTGCGGTTTCTTCGGAAAAGTCTGGACAAAATCGGTAGAACGGCCAAAGTAACTTCAACAGGTCTTCCAGACCTTCGTCTTGAAAACCTAATTATACATAATATAATTACATCTTTTGAAAACAATTCGATTGAAATAGTTAGACATGTCAATCAACGCAATGAACAACCAATAAAAGTAGTTCTATTATTGTATTTTTGTACATTTCATTTACAAGCAGAACGTTAAATAAAACAAAATCAAAGGTTAAGAATTTCCATTGAGGTAATAAAAAGAGAGGTTGTTCAGTCTAAATGTTCTAATGATGCTTCCCATGTTGATAACTTTAGGTTACATAATAAAATAAGTGGATGGTTACCTAAATCCAATCTTCTATCATGGTCCCTGGCGTAGATCATCAGTTCTATGAACAATATGTTTTATAGTACAGCTCAGGGTGGTTTGTATAACATCATCAAATGTCAATTACCAAATTACCCTTTTTATGAAAGCATACATGACAATACACGTACATGCACTTAATGACATGATTCTGATGACATTTGTGTACTCTATGTAATGTTCCTTAGGGCATGAACAACTATCGACGAAATAGTAAATCCTTATATTAAACCCAGGGGATAGTTAACTTGTAATTAGTTGAATTCTGTATCATGTTCCAGTGAGTGGATCACCAGTCCAACGTACAACAAAACATTTACACACTAGATTGATAATCATAGTAATACGATTTTCTTGTAATATAATCATGACATTAATGCAGTATTCCTGTCTTGTTCTTGGTACAGATCAAGGGTCCAATGTATTTTTTTTGGACAATAGTAAAGATCTAATATTCATTGAAATCATGATTATGAACAAGATCATGAACATAACGCACTGGTTACAAGTGTAAAGCGACAGTTTCGCCCAAATGGGCTGCATATGCTCAGATTAGTATTTGGCCAGTTTTTCTGTCCTGTGTTTCCTGTATTGGCTCAATTGCTGAATAATATGATCTAGGAAGTAAATGTTGAAAACCTTTCATGTGAATGCCCGTTACATGTTTCACCACCACCAATTTCCAAGTTCAGAGGTTTTTGGAAATGATTCCTTCAGCAAAACATTATCCAACAAATAAAAATATATGGAAGCTGTTAGCCAAGGATATGTAGTAAAATGCCGAGATATAGTACCAAAGGAAAATGCTCCCTGCCTGAAGGTCAACGCCATATACAAGGTCCACGAAATTTTATCTGATAGATAAAACTGATAGCAACATGTCGTTATTCCTGTTTGTATAAAACATGAACTCACATCTACCAAATTCATAAGGAACGAGTGATTATTATCTTCTATTTATATGTATACACCTTCATAAATTAATGATGCATCATATGACATATCAAAAACGAAATCAAACGTTAAGGAAAGAGGGCATTGCACATAACATAGCATAGAGCATCTCTCTCCGTATATTTCTTCATAATTAGGGTATATCACTCAGCTACAATTCAAATGTTACTGTCACAATCTGGGCCTCCTTTCGTAAAGCAACCTTTACTAAGCTTAACCTTAACGCCCATTCTTTAACACTGCACTAAGGTATCCTTAGTGACTTCGGATGACCTTAGTGCTTTGTGAAAGTGGGCCCTGTTCTGTAAGTAATAGCACATCAAGACAACAATTTATACCTTGGTTTTGGTGTTTTACATATTAAACATTTTATTGTCATTTGGATGATGGTTTGTGACTTGGATTAAAAATGTCATCACGCATATATACTTCGTCGGCAAACAGTTTGACTATCTGTACACTAAGTAATACATGTAACACTTTTCATCAACACGATGTAATATAAACAATTGTATACATGTCACAGAGAAAATAACTGAGATTCATGAAATCTTTTATTTTCTGTCATAAGAGAATAAAAAAGATTTGTATGTTTTACAGTTGTACGACATGTTTAATTTAGCCATAGAGTTGATTAACAAGATGATCAAGAATACAAACGATACTTGTACCTCACAAGGCGTTTTATTTGAAGAAATTACCGTATTCATCACAATAAATCTCTCTCTCTCTCTCTCTCTCTCTCCTCTCTCTCCTCTCTCTCTTCTCTCTCTCTCTCTCTCTCTCTCTCTCTCTCTCTCTCTCTCTCTCTCTCTCTCCTCTCTCTCTCTCTCTCTCTCTCTCTCTCTCTCTCTCTCTCTCTCTCTCTCTCTCTCTCTCTCTCTCTCTCTCTCTCTCTCTCTCTCTCTCTCTGATCTACTCACCAACAGTAGGTAGAACCCATGTCCTCCACTAACACCTGGGGTCTTCTTTCTCACGATCAATGTTCATTTCAACGTCTACGCTGAAACAAAATAATTGGAGAGGAGATAAACTAAATGATCCGACCTTGATAAGCCGTTATACAAATAAAGTGCCTCATAATAATGTTCTTGTTTCTTGAACGTGTGAAAAAAAGCCTAAAGGAACATTATGTTTAAATCAAGGTAATGTTTCTTTAAAATAAATCTCAATCCATATGAAAAATGAACAGGAGAGTCTATTCAATTCATCGAGTCAAACAGTTGAAAATGAATTGAAATCATTGTTGTTTGTCAATGTGTTAGATTACCTCATGACAACTTTTTAAAAACTGACAAATTGATCACAATATCACCTTCATTTCCTCAGGCTTTAATGCATGGGGTAAATAATGACATTATTCAAATGAATGTAAAAGTTGGCGGGAAACAAAGAAGGAAGAATTAAGATTAGAATTGAAATGCGTATTTATTACGGATATTGGATGATAGAGATACATTGCATGACATTGAGACACATGTACAAGGCAGATTACAGTATATTCTACATATATGGAGATAAGTACTTCTCGATAAAATAACACCATTTATTATGTTTGGCATATTTGACCCCAAACAACACAATTGGTGTACCATTAGTGTTTTTATGAACGTAACAGAAATGTGCATAGCAGAATGAATAATGATTTTTTATCACAGCTTTTGGTGTGAAATGTACGGTTTCTAAATATAACCTTTCACTTCCATGAAATAACCATCGTTTTTTTTTTAAACTTCTGTATTTGATTAAAACATATTTAGTTCATGAAAATACATCTTATGGCACGAACTCAAAAGAAGAAAAAAACATATTGGCTTGATACATTCATTTATATATCTTGTGTGTATCTATTGGATATCTAGAGAATCGACCCCTATAATTGCTAGATGTCATAGTATAACCCTTCACGATTAGCTAGGATTTTAAACCCGTCACAATCTAGGAATCAATTCCTATAATCGGTATAGATAGCGAAAGGAGAAAATAAGCTCTTCACAATCTAGGAATCGACCCCTATATATATAAGCGGTAGATAAAATATCATAACCTTGAGTAATCTAGAAAATAACCCCTTATGTCGGCAGATGAGATAGAGAATGATTTGACAACTCTTCACAATCTAGGAATCAACCTCTAGAGTTAGCAGATATTTATAAAAAATAAAACTTTAAAGCACTTATGAATCTAGAAATCGATACCTATAATAGATAGATTAGATGTATCCACACGAGATGACAATCAAGCACAAACAAGGAATCGACCTCTATACCTTGAAGTTTTAACAAACAGGTTAGACAACCTGACATATTCCTAGATTGTGAGCATTCTCAGATTGTTAGGGTCGAACAATCTGCAGATTGTTTAAACAATCCAGGAATGGTGAAATATTCCAACTCACAATCTGCAGATATTTGGTTCGATGGTTCGTATCTTCTACCATTAGTGGACATTTCAAAATCACAATTTACTCCAAGATAATTTATTTTCGTTAAGGTCGAATTCTATATTGATAGATAGACAGATTGCCTTTATTTCCTCCAATTGTGAAGATAACAAGGAACATGTGTATATGAATATAATAACAACAGGTAAGGAGTAACGTATTCAATATTTACATTAGAAAATGTTAAGAGTGCAAAACATAAAAACATGTATTACAATATCATTTGCAACAATACCACATTAACATTCAGCAGATTGGATCCTTGATGTACCAAGTTTTACAATATAAGCAAGTGATTTAGTTTGTTTCTTGGTACATAAAACACATTTGCCAAATTCGATTTGGGCCCTTAGACCGTATAGCTCTGTACCTGACCTGTGTCTCTCTTGTATACGAGATTCATGTTGTCGTATTCGTTCATTTACAAGGGTGAACCAGGCAATTTTAGAAGGTACAGTGGATGTTAACATATATTCATGCAAATATTATGCAAAAAGGCACAGAAAACAGGCGAATTTCTTTCACTGCAATAAGAAATGTGTTCAATTAGAGTGAAGCACTCTGTCTCTGCACCAGCGTTTTTACGAAAACCAATTTGGAGAGGGTGGGGAAATGCTACCGTATGACATAGCCATAGCTCAATTCTATGTAAAATGAGGCGTTCTAATAATTTGATGAGGACAGACGTTAAGGTAATATGTGCTACTACTCGAGATTCTAAAGTGCGATCAGGGGTCCTCACTGTGCGATACTATCAATATTGCGGCTTTTTGCAGTGGCAATATGAGATTCAAATCAATAACGCTATTAGCTCGGAACCAATGGTCGGGGAAAATGTTTAGGTACAATCTTCAGCCTTAGCCTGAACACACACTTCGATCTTTTACGATCGATATAATTTTTAGTTTGAGGTCATCGACCCTACATGTAACTAGATATTCATTTTGTACGTCGATTCGCAGTTACTAGTTTGAGTGAATATTATAAAGTTAGAGAAATACTCTGATCAGACAAAAATCATCACAGAGTTGAAATATTTCATATACATTTAATGAATGAGTATATCTTATATTAGTTACGCCATTTCGAAAGGTAAACAGTATTAGTTTCACAATATTTTGACGGAGTGTAAGGGCCTGTAAGACCCTTGTAGATTTCGTATTTCTGCGGCGCAACTAAGGAAACGCGCAATTTGCAATGGTCTTACAGTCCCAAACATCCTTTCAAAGCATTGTGTGAGGAATTTAGTACCATTTTCACTCATTTCCAACCAGATATATCCATATCCTTTTGGGATAAAAACTCCGCGCCCTGTGACAGATCACATACGAAACGAAATCTAAAGCCAAATATAAAGGGAGCTAACTATGCCAATAAATATATTCGGTTTAAGGACACATGATTTTTCAGTTTATTGACGTAAACAAAATATAAAACTGTGTAACTGTATATATTTCCCTACCGATGTGTTTTATTGTAAAAATTGTATTTCAAAATACTGTGTTGAGCAACCATTTAACTTCAACATTCCATCTAAAGGTCAAGGTCATCGCAAAACCCCTTTAGCTTGTCACATGACCTGTTTACAAAGCGCCATATGCACTGGCTATTGACCAATCCGAATTCGATGAATTTATCTAAAGGGTAATAAATCACAATGTATCATCACCGTTCCACATTATGTCAGTATAGTTTCTGCGGTAAAGCAGATTGTTTTGCACCCAAAAGGTTTACAACACGACTGTCCGGGGAAACAATGGAAAACTTTTAGTACAGGCAGTTGAATTGAATAATCTCATCCCAGAAACACATTCAGTAAATTTATGGGAGCCAAATATTTAATAACAATAACATTTCAAAACATTGGAATGAAAACTAATTTGAAAGCTGAAAATATAAAAATAATGATTGCTTTTCGTCTCCATGTCTGAATACTTCTGGGAATTATGCATGAATGTCATGTTGCACAAATAGTATTCTTTGTTTACTTATATAACATTTGAACTTAATTATTATAACTGCAAACATGTATCTTATTCATGTGACCTGAAGGAGATTGTATTGAACTAAAATATATAATCTGAGTATTCACTTCAAACTATATTAATAACTTGACTTTTCTTTTCTGAGGTTGAATTTTACATGTCTTTTATATTACCGTTTTATTACATCGCATATTTAGCGGGAAGGTGGGGATAAAATATTCTGCAGCGTATGTACATCCGAAATGGAATAACTCAAGTCTTGTTGACTGGATTCTTTTCATATTGCATATAAATTCACCATAGTGAGAGTAATGTTCTAAAAGAGTCTTGTCACTTTCATCTTCATTTCAAGGTCACAGCGAGACTTTGTCACTTTACCCATGAAAATTGGACATCTTAAAAATCTTTTCTTGACACTCGAGCAGTTACAGTGACTGTGTGGGTTTCATAAAACTAAACTGGACGTATACATATTGGGAATTTGTGGGAAGTTCGTTGCATAACTCATCCCTATACATAATCGTTAAGTGTTTATAGAGTTCTCAGCATTAAGAAATGTAACATGATTTCAGTGTATCCTTGATTCTGATTGGTTGATTTGCCTATGTTGAATGACAATGAATACTCGCAAATTACTTGGGGCGAATCACCGCGAACATATACATCATGTTCACAAGATTCGGCCCGACTCAACATTTATTTTTTTCTATTTCTCTTAATATATGCTCCTTACTCAAATTTGACAGGTGGCATTGTCATTTCCTAACTTGTGTATAGCAGTATAGGTCACAAATAACTCTCAAAATTAATTAGTTTCAAGCAACTAAAATGTTTTCAACTAGTAAGATTTGTCCAAGTTTGACGCCTTCTTCCATGCGGCTGTGTTTACCGAATGGCATCAAATATGTTCTGTCACATATTGAACTCTCATGAATCATGACAACAATAGTGAAAACAACTTGCACTGGCCATTTTATATTGATTACACATCATCTCCCAAGTGCATCCCTTCCCTTGTAAAACATAGCTTAGCAATGTTTAAATACTGTAATACCCTAAGGTGCCATCAAGACTGTCAGGTAAGATTATCAATGAATTTTGATGCATGACATATTTCGTCAAAGGTACTCTGACATTAGGCATTGTTATCTTTTTGCAGTCTTTGTTTGGAATGCTCATTGCAATCTTCAAACCACGAGTGACATATGCTGTCGTTTTAAACGCATTTAGCTAATTTCATTCCTGTAAAATATGGACACCTGAAGTAAATTCAACTTGACAGTGACGCATTATTTGCATATAAATATCCAATCTTATCATAATGTAATTTATCTCAGTTTCCTTTTTACAAATGAGTGAAGTTTGATTATAAATGCGTTTGACAGTTCGATATTCTAGTGCAAATATATAAGAGAAATACATAACGTCGTCCTCTTTAATGTAACATGTTAATTCTTTGGTTGCAATACAAATGCATCTGAATGCAAATGTTTGAACATCAACATCTTGGATATTGGATATCGTTTAGAACAGCTATGAAAACTTACCATCCATTTTCAATCACGAAATGAAAATAATGTTTCTAGATTTAATATTGTATTTTACATATTATGACGTAAAGGTAATTATCAATGGCATTAGACTCTACCGGAATAATATTTCAAATTACTACAAATGTTACTGAATATTGCTCGTTCTACTGTGAAACCGGTGTTGTTGATTCCTTGATATTGTGTAAAAGTGTTTAAATAAATAAATTGATACCACGAAACTTTAAAATGATCAATATATATGTTTGAAGATTAATCAATCATTATATACAATATAATCATATATAGCTAAATATACCAAATGCAGTGGTTATATGGTCATGACAAGCATAGATTGGTGGTTTGAGCAAATAGTTTCAAAATAATTGGTCCACTTGATGCAAGTATTAGTACCAATATTGTTATGAACTATGCCGGAACTACCTCAGACATCACGTAGATAACCATATAAGAACAAGTAGTTGTCACTAAGGTGACATGATCCCCCGCCGCAAATTAATACTTCAAAATTTAAAAATAATGTCAAGATCAGCAAAATTGACCGTCAAACATGTTAAAAAAGTCAAAGTTCCACTGTGACCTTGAGAAAAATGGCAAGGTCATCAAAAATCTAATCTACCCTTTGTGTAAGATATGATGAAATTCCAGTGAATGGTTCTTGAGATATCCCGCTGACAAGTATTACACACATGTACATCAACATGTCGAAAAATCTAAAATTCCACTGTGACCTTGAGAATAATGTCAAGGTCACCAAAATCTTTTCAGTCCTTTTGCTTTTTGTAAGATATAATGAAATTTCGGTGAATGGTTCTTGAGTTATTCTGCTGACAACCTTAACATGTACATTAACATGTCGAAAAATTCAAAGTTCTGCTGTGACCTTGAAAATAATGTCAAGGTCACCAAAATCTATTCAGCCGGTCGTCTTCCCTAGAAGGTGCTTTGAGTAAGAAATGATGGAATTCCAGTGAATGGTTATTGAGATATTCCGCTGACAAGCTTTACATGTACATTAACATGTTGAAAACTTCAAAGTTCCGCTGTGACCTTGAAAATAATGTCAAGGTCACCAAAATCTAATCAACCCGTCGTCTTGCCTTGGAGAAGCTATGTATAAAATATGAAGAGAATCCAGCGAATGGTTATTGAGATATCCCGCTGACAAGGGTAAAATGACAAAGTCTCGTTGTGACCTTGAAATGAAGGTCAAGGTCTCAAACTACTGTAGGAACATTACTCTTCTTATGATGAACCCATATGCAAAATATGAAAAGAATCCAGTGAATGGTATTTGAGTTATTCCATTTCGTACGGACGTACGGACGTACGGACGGACGTACGGACGGACGCAGCCGAATACTATATCCCCCGCTTCGCGCTAAACGCGCGGCGGGGGATAATAATTAACAAGTTGTGAGGAATTACAGATTATCTGTCCCGAGATAATTATTGTGATAAACTCCGAGCTTTGGCGAGGAATTTGACTCAATAATTCACGAGGGAGAAATAATTCGTAATTCCGAGCACTGAGTTGGTTATTATATTGCTTACTAAAGATCATTTTCATGCGTAAAAAAAAACGAACAACAAGACCTAATTCAGATTAGATTAGGAGTAAAATACAAATTGTACCAAGATGACCGTATCTGTAGTGTGCTTGGAATAGAATCTTATATTTATCTTATGTAATTGTGGAACTTTATTCTGATGAATTCGTGATTATAATAAACCACTCCTTTATATTGTAAAGACTGTTGCAGAATGGGAGAAAATTAGTAAAACGTAAAACTAAGAATCGCTCAGTTGCAATCCAAGATGGGAATGTTATTAATGAATGACGTTATGATGGTGACGTCACGTCAGCCGGCGACTCTTGCATGATGATTTTCCTTGCGAGTTAAGTACTGTACATAGGGTCTCGGAAATAAAAGTTTAAACAAGATTTCTATTTGATATATTGACGTTTATTATTTAGTGACGTGTAACTTAAAATAAGTAATCTCAAAAGTGTTCATCTATGTCATTTAGTAAAAATAGGACAGCTTAGCAATTCATAAATGGACGTAATGATCCATTATAATTAGAGCTATATATTTGGAAAAACTGCAATTCCCATGATCATTATGTAAACATTAATACCGGCATTTTTTTGCCTACCTGAAAAAAATATATATGTATTATGTATGTATATGCTGTATAAAACTGAGTTAACTCTCCATACAAAAAGCGAAAAGGTTTAATGATCATGTTTATACCACATGTGAAACAAGATAATTAGCCGTCTGTAGTATGTTTTGAAAGTCAAATACTCAACCATTTAGAAATGTAATGAACATGAATGACTGACAAAGAAACCAATGTATTATTCAGAATGTGCTAGAGGTTTGTTTTATAGCTTTAAATAGAAAACAGCAAGTTATGTAAAGCAGTCGGGAAAGAAGGAAATCTATTGTTTCCTTGTACAAAATAATCGAAAGAGTGAATAACATTGTTAATAATTACATATATGGCGCGTATAGGGGATATGCGCTAGATTCCACCTACATGTACACATAAAGATAGTGAAACATGTTAAATCACAAACAAGTTTTTCTCCTGTAAAATTATGTTTTTCTTTTACTTTAGAGAACATAATAAGTTATTTTAAGTTTTCTTATAAAGAGTTGTTTTGTTTCAAGGACGAGTAAGAACGGAAACAGGAGATGATTAAAATATTCAAGCTGAAAAAAATGTCAAAGTTATATTTCACTAATGACATTTAATGGCGATACTCACATTTAATAGTTTCTATTTTCAATGTTCTTTGAAAATGATATGAACACGTAGATTTAAAGTAATGAGATTTCGAGTTTCGCCAAAGCACTGCAGTTGTTATTCACTTGTAGCTCGTAAAGTTTGGTCCTGTTGGCTTGCTTGACATTATTTAATTTAATTTAAAACTAACAAATTATTTTATTTGTGAAACATGACATATATGTTTTCTCAATATTTCCAGGTTTATTGCCATCATATAGATTTTATTTCAGCGATTTATTTTTATTGCATATTTTGATTTCAAAATGTTTATGCTTTGAGATCCATGGTTTGATAGTCATTTAATAAACTGCATGTGTTTATAGATTTTCATTGATTTCTCGAAGCATTTACATTTGTGAACAAAAACACCTGCAACATGCAAAAATCTTATATACATGTAGATAAATATTGTGTTATGTCATACTTTATTCCTTACATAATTGATATTGATAGACATACGATCTTATTAGATTGTATTTAGAAATTATGTATAATTAAGGATCCATTATCCTTATTGTTATGGCGTGTTTTTATTTATATTTTTATTATTTCACAGATATTGTGGCGGAAACAATTTTTCTGAAACTTTCAGGACTTGTAGCCTGTGAAAAAATGTTTTGCCACTTTTTTTAATTTTGGACTTCTTTCGTGTGTTATCCCCCTGGAAGTTGAAATTTCAAACCTCAATACCTCGAAAACTATTTAAGATATTTTCACAAAACTTTCACCAAAATGTTGGCAAAAACATTCCCCATCGATTAGGTTTTTAAGGTTTCGGCCGTAATCATAGATTATTTACTATTTCGAAAAAACTGACATGTTTCTAAACTTCCGCGGTTTTGAGGGTACAGTCTTCAAAAATCTTCTACTAGATCACGGCAACACATACAGATATGTGTGATAGCTCATTAGAAAGCTGGATCAAAGCTGGATGGAATTTTAAATTTTGGCCTAGAATTCGAGTTATCTGCCCTTGAATATGAATATTTTTCATTCAGACATTGAAGGCATGCAGAGATGGAGGTGAAATATCGGCCACGCACATAGACTGTGTACATGTCGCATTTCCTTTCATTCTCTTATTGTTTTTTACACTGAGTTCCGGCCAAAACTGCGAGAGTTCACATTCTGAAAATAGATGCACTAAAAACCCCAACTATGAACTCAACCTTTTAAACTCAACCGGTTCGAAAGTTTGTTTTTTTAACATGGGAAAATAATTCAGAATGCAGATAGATATTTTTTTAAAGATGCACAATAACCATGAGAGCGAAAAAAACAAGCAGACAGAGTCCCCCGCCATGTAGGAATTTTGAATATAATTATAATGCATTTACTTTCTTGAAAATTGTTATAACTCATAACTCATAAGTGATAGTTCTAACCTGAACACGTTGATAAATGTATATGTATTGAATCCCAACCGCTCTGTATCGTTACACCTCTAGACCTCGCTAAGGGAGGATATTGAATAGTTTTGAAGTTTGAGGCTGGAATATAGTCAAGACTGTTTGCATTGGTAAAAAAAAAATATTCTCAAATTTCTATAAAGCAAAAGGCACATCTAGACTACTTGGTTGATACCTGTACAAAGTTTCAGCAAAATATATTGAATAGTTTTGAAGTTTGAGGCCGGAATGGAAAAGCCCGGACGCACAGACGGACAGACAGACAGACGGACAGACGGAGCTCATTTCTATATCCCCCGCCAACTTCGTTGTGGCGGGGGATAACAAACTCATGTCGAGCTTATAGGTCACATAATCACATAGGCCATATTGATTTGCAATTGTTTGGTTTGTACATGTTAAATGTGGGTCTTAATAATCCTAATGCTTAATCATCATGGTGGATGTTGGGTGGTGGGTGTTGATGGTGGTGGTGGAGTTGATTGACATTGGTGGTGGGTGGTGGGTGGCGTTGGTCGTGATGTTGGCGGTGAATGCTTTATGAGGATGTGTTAGGCCAGTCCAAATGTATGTATTCCTCCAATCGAGAGTACAAAGAAAAACATGTACACACAAATTAAATCATAAATAGGAAGTAAATAAGTAAAGTTGTGATACTTAATTGTTGATCTGTGAAAAAGAAAAAGTTCTTGTCTTTCATCAGTATTTATACAGATATCTTAAATCGCGATACTCGGTTGTACCTACTGTCCAGAATGGCTGGCTCTGCGTCTGGTTATTCTCACTCCTTTCATTGTATTATACTTGTCAGTGTTCCTTAAGGTTTTGCGTTTCAGTAAAATGTGTAATGAAGATAAGTGACAATGTGGCATTGGTTTGTTCTCAATTTTTAAAGGGATGGTAGGGATTTTTTCAGATAAAGGACAATGTAAGGAAATTGAAACATCATAGGTTCGGCTGCGATAGTTCGATTTTATGCTCATTAAGGATTCAACGATTTGGCTGAATCCTTATTGTTATTGGTGTTATAGGATTCAGCCCTTTGGGGCAGAATCCTTATTGTTATTGGCGTGTTTATTATTTGTATTATTTCACGAATTTTGTCAGCAAGATTCAGTCAAAACGGCTTAAGCAAATGCAACCAAATTGTACATGCTGATAGCCCTTAATGTGGAATAGAACTGCAAACCTTTTGGGCCATTTCGGTCCAGCCATTAGAGGTCCAGTTCGAATCCAGGTGTCGATTTGTAACATGGGGAATTTTTTTATAAGGCACTTAAAGACTTGAAACGTGTTTTAAAAGATGCGCAATGTCGTTACGAGTAAAAAAATAAATCATGGAGAATTCGTAGATCACGTGGTTAATTTTGAATTAGACACTATCGTGGTTTTTAGGGTACGCGTCTTTTTCTCCTAAATAATGGCACAGACAGACACACACTCATTAAGAAGCTTAAAGACTGCTGTTTATATGATCCTATCAACCGAGGCTCTACATCTAACCGTTTCCGGGCTACAGCATCTTAAACATTGACCTTTTTAGAAAGCGATTTGCAGCACACATCTTCAAGAATGAAGATTTAGTCACGATATAACAAGACCGAATGCCTGTATGTCAGAAGTACAAGCACATGTACATGCCAAGGCATTTTCGGAAACATCCACGACAGCATAATAAAGCTTCGCTCCCTCTCCGTTTCCGTTTCTTTAATATATATGGAAGAAAATGGCTTACTCCTCACCATACAGCAGATTTTACTCAGGTCGGTGTGAAAGCTTGTTTAATGCAATTTTGTATTGTTTAAACTTTTAAATACGGACTCCCTCTCATATGGATAGTCCAGACATTGTGATATTTAATTTTGTTGCAAGATTGCAAAGGAAAAGTTCACAAACACCTTTTGCTGGCCAAAACACCTGTCACCATCAACGTTTCACCTACGTTTTTGACTCAAAACTAACTACATATTGCCTTCTAAGGCCTCACTCCCACCCTCACTGATAATGTTTCTCATCTATTTTTGATTTCACAATGTTAAGGATATTGCTTCCAAGGACTACAGAAACGAAATCTCGGGCTGAATCATGTTATTGTCGCTGGTGACTATATTTAAGGATTCAGCAATTTGCTGAATCCTTATTGTTATTGGCGTGTTTTCAGCATTTATGCTTAATCCTTATGGTTATTGGCGTGTTTTTTTTAAGGATTAAGCTTTTGGGCCAAATCAAACAAGCCATTAAAGGTCCAGTTCGAATCCAAATTTCGAGTTTTAACATGAGAAAATTTATCAAAATGCATCTAGAGACTTGAAACTTTTCCCAAAAGATCCGCAATGACCTTGCGAGAAATAAAGTAAATAATGGCGAAGTCGTCAGTCAAGTCGTTTAGCCGCCATCTTGGATTTCTTAACCTTTTCAGAATGTCGGACCCCATGTACCTTTGCGGAAACACCACTCCGAATATACATGCACCAAAGAGCTGAAACTTTATTTATATATAGCTGAAACATTGGGGAATAACAAGTTGTAATTTTTTGTTTGTGCGAACTCCTAATACTTTTTACACAGTGACCTTTCAAAGTTTGGTGACTTTGAACAATTTACCAACTTTAAAGGCGAATATTCCATTAACCTGGGGGTTTTGATGCATGACATTTTCAGGACTTCTAGACAAAAGATTAGTGTACATGAATCAATAATAAAATCGATCGCGAACAGTCATTTCCGGTCGTGAAAAATGGTAGAAAATGACATAAAGTAAGAATGAAGATATGTGTGAAAGCCCAATTTAAAGCAATTTCCACTTCAACTGTCGCCCTATTTCAACGTTTAAACATGCACTCCCTCTCATCTGGATAGTCCAGACATTGTGATATTTAATTCTGCTGCAAACTTGCAAAAGGAAAGCTTCACAAACAACGTTTGCTGCAAAAAGCACCTGTCACCATCAACGTTTCTCCTACGTTTTGGACTCTCAACTAACTCAATAATGCCTTCTAAGGCCTCACTCACACCCACCCAGCCACTGTGACAGCGTTTCTCATTTCATTTTGAATTCACTAGAATGACCACAGAATCATTTCATCGTCGCTTGCGACTATATTTAAGGATTCAGCCATTAGGCTGAATCCTTATTGTTATTAGCAAGTTTATTATTATTTCACGAATTTTGTGTACACGATTCAGCCAAAACGGCTGAAGCAAATGCAACTTATTTTACATGCTGATAGCCCGTAATGCGAAATAGCAGTGCCATGCTTTTGGGCCCAATCGATCCAGCCATTAAAGGTCCAGTTCGAATCTAAATTTCGATTTTTAACATGGGAAAAGTTTTCAAAATGCAGCTAGAGATTTGAAACCTTTTCAAAAGATGTGCAATAACCATGCAAACAAAAAAAGTAATCATGACGAATTCGTAAGTCACGTTGTTTTGCCGCCATTGTTTTCATTTTCCGACCCCATGCCCCTTTGACAATATTCCCCTCTGCAGATACTAGTATCTAATAGCTCAAACTTGCATATATGTGGATAGGTGAATAAACGATAGGCAAAGGCATTAGCGAACCCCAAATACTTTTTTCACAGTGACTTTTCAAAGTCAGGCAATTTTTGAAAATCGCGAACTTTCAGGTTAGATAATTAAAAAAGCTACCCACCGAATTGAACGATTCTTTCAGGACAGTAAGACAGGACTATGTTTTTTATGAATCAATAATAAAATCACTCGCGAAAAGTCATGGTCATAATAAAGAAAAACTTTAACATGAAGAACATTTTCAAAATCCACATAGAGACTTGCAACCTTTTGCAAATGATGCACAATAACAATACGAGCAAATAAGTAAATCTTGCCAAAGTTGCAGCTCTCGTGGTTTAGCCGCCATAGTAATTTTCTTTGATTTGTTTCATTTTTACATATTGGGTATGAATAATCCAGGGGACATGCTAGAGACTTACAACTTGTTTTAACAGATCCCCAGTAAGATTGAAAAGATGTCTTAGTATATTGTATTTCAAATAATTGAATCATTTATGCGCTGAATCCTTTTATCGTCGCTTACGACTATATTTGTTACTATCGTTTGTAATAAAATAGTTTTCACATACCGAAACTCTCTAGAGCAAGCACATGTTTCTCGCTTGGTTAAAGTGATAATGATATATTGATAATATTGATATATACTGACTTGATACAATAATAACTGGACACATAATGTACAACTTTGAAGTAAGGATGAGGTGATGTGAACACACATATATATATATATATATATATATATATATATATATGTAGGATTTTGAATTTTAATTTGAGCTAAAATAAGTTCATTTCGTTCGCTTCATTTACTTCGAAAGATCGTTTAGTTTTTTAATAGTGGTATGCAACCCGCTAAGGGAGATAACTCTGTTATGTTCTGTTTATGTTTTCGGCTTCTCGATATGCTTCACCCTCGACTCGACACTCGAGCATATAAACGGTATGTTATGTATTAACTTATTCAATGTGCATAATATGTCATGTTAGAAAGGTACTTTTCAAGCGCTATAGCATACGACAAAGCATATTTCTACGTAATAAGTGTATAACTCGCATTACAAGTGTAACATGTGAATCGCTGTTACTAAATATAGATTTTTCGATTTTTGCAGTCAATCTACATCTACATCGAATGTAAAACCTCGACTATTGGAATAAATAACTCGAAGATGGTGAATTGTCGTTTTTCGAGTGAAGAATGAACCTTAGAACCCAACATTATTGACGTTTGCTGTATTCGAAATTAGAAGCATACATTCGCCGACCCATGCTGCACGCTTTCCTCGCACTACAGTTCGACCGCCTCACGGGGATGTAAACACAAGCTAGCAGGCCGCTCGCTGATGACGCTCTACAGTTCAACCCAGTTGTTACGGCTCTATTGACAAAATGGCTGAGGAAGAGGATTTTGACTCGAATTTGGGACCAAATGGTGATGAATCGACACGTAAAAGAACTTTGACACCAAAGGGTTTACACTATTACTTAGACATTAAGAACAAACACTTGAAACAGCTGTGTGATAAGATTATAAAGGTAGAAAGTGCTATTTTACCACTCTT
This sequence comes from Gibbula magus, assembly GCA_936450465.1. NCBI lineage: Eukaryota > Metazoa > Mollusca > Gastropoda > Trochida > Trochidae > Gibbula > Gibbula magus. The sequence goes on from OW388305.1 coordinate 2,465,636, forward strand.
AGACACTGAATGTGAATGGTCAGACTATGAACACGTTAGATCTATGTATACTGACTGGTTAAATGTTTTTGAGAGAATTCTTCAGGAAAGAAATGATTTTTCTAGAGTAGTTAAGACACCTGAAGCAGATATTTCAGAAGCAATTTACACAAAACTTTCTACATTGGAAACATTTATTGATAATGAACAGTGTTTCAAGAGGAAAGAAGACAAGTGGTTACAAGACAAGGAATCAGAGCGGCAGAAACAGGCAAAAGAGAACGACATGAAGTTGAGCTTGGACCGTTCTTCTCGAAAATCAAGATCTGTTTCTTCTCACGTCTCCTCAGCGCGTTTGAAGGAAGAACAAAGGATGGCAGAGCTGAAGGCAAAGGAAGCAGCAGTTGAAGAGAAACAGAGGATAGAACTTGAAAAACAGAAACTGGAACTAGAGAAAATCAGACTCACAATGGAGGAAGAAAAGTTAGACATTAAAACCGAAATGGCAATGTCAGATGCAAGGCGCAAAGTTATTATTGATTTCGAAGGTGATAGTCTCCGTAGTCAATCTTCAAGTCAATCTTCAACCAAATCGAAAGTCAAACCTCCCCTTATCCTTACAGGTGCCCAGGCTCCCAGCGGCAAGAACAAACCACCTGATCCTGTTGCAAATAGCAATTTGGTAAACCAGGAGATTGTTTCCATTGTCCAGCAACTCAAGAAGCCGGTGTCCGACATCATAATTTTCAATGGAAACCCGCTGGAATATAAAAAATTCATGAGACAATTCAAATCAAGAATTATGTTGAACACAGTAGACAATGATGAACTCCTGAACTACCTCGAACATTACACCTCCGGCGAAGCTAAGGCCATCGTTAGCAGTTACGGATACTTGAATTCGGACATAGGCTTCCCTGCGGCAATGAAAGAGTTGAAGGAAAGGTATGGTGATGAAGAGATTATCGTCAGTGCCTTCATAGGAAAGGCCTTAGACTGGCCAACGATTAAACCTGACGACCCAAAGGCTCTGGACAAGTTCACAGTATTTCTTTCAGAATGTGAGCATGCTGTTGAAAGTGATGTCTTAGACAACAAGGAGAACTTGAAAAAGCTAGTTATGAAACTTCCCTACTCATACCAGGAAAAGTTTAGAACCCTCGTCCAAACTTTACGAGACACTGGTCAGGAAATCAAGTTTTCAAACCTTGTCACTCTTTTGAAAAGAGAATCAAGAAAAGCAAACGACCCCATGTTTGGAAGAGACGCTTTACAGACGAACGACAGACGAATCAAGGGAAGCCAGAAGACGTCTAGGAACTGGCAATCTAAACCCAAACTCTCCATGGTCACAGGAGTACAGACACCAAAAACACATAACGAGAAGGCACTCAAGCTACCTGATAAACCTCAAGCTTCCCTTCCAACACCAGCCCAGGACACAGCAACACCTACTCCTCGGACTCCAAGCTGCATATACTGTGGCGCTGCAGATCACATCATCGATGGCTGTAGAGGCTTTAGAGAATCAAACTTTGTGGAAAAGACCAAGTTTGTTAAAGATGAAGGACTTTGCTTTAGATGTCTAAAGAAAGGACACCGAAGTAGAGATTGTCAAGCAAACATAACTTGTACATCATGTCAAAGGAGACATAATACACTTTTCCACCTTGATAGACCATTACCAAAAGAGATGCAAGCAAGTACCTTCAGTTCCTGCATACATGAGGATATGGGGGTCGGCGCGACCTCAGACAGTGCCTGCACTATGGTAATTGTCCCAGTGAAGCTGAAGATGACTGGTGGAATACATGCAGTGGAGACATATGCATTCCTTGATCCCGGCAGCAGTGCTTCATTTTGTACCACAGATCTGATGAGACAGCTGAACGCCAGTGGAAAACCAATGAAGATAAGTATTGACAGCATGGGTCACCCAAGAACAATTGACACTCACGCAGTAAGCGGACTTACAGCGTGTAGTATCTCGATGGACACTTATGTTGACTTGCCAACTCTGTACACAATCGACAAGCTACCTGTGTCAAAGGCACACATTCCCACCATGGAAGATATATCTCAATGGCCACACCTCCATGACATACAGATTCCTTAACTAGATGCGGAAGTTGGACTTTTGATAGGCAATAGCGTCGCAGATGCCTACACCCCAATAGACGTAAGAATTGGAGAGGAACATTCGCCACATGCTACAAGAACACGTATAGGATGGGCATTGTGGAACCTACCTAGACATGGAGCGACCAGCGAGACAGTCCAGTTTTCGAAATGTACCATGAACAGGACGGAAATAGTAGCAATCCAAGAGATGGAGGAACTTCAGCAATTGGATCGCATGGTTCGACATTCATACAACATCGACTTTCCAGAAAGGGCAATAGATGATCATAAGCAGTTCTCGCAAGAAGACAAGATGTTTATGAACAGAGTTGAGCAGTCAATTAAGCTGAGAAATGGACATTATGAGATTGACTTACCGTTTAGAGACCAAGAAGTGATGTTTCCGGATAACTATTCTCTTGCTTACAAGAGCTTGTCTGGACTCAAGAAACGCATGGAAAAGGACACACAGTTTCACCAGGAGTATGCTTCCTTCATGGAGAACGTGTGCGAAAAGGGCTACGCTGAAGTTATCCCTGATAACGAACCAGAACCTAGCTACGGACGGAAGTGGTACATCCCTCACCACGGGGTGTACCATCCCAAGAAAAAGAAGTTGCGAGTCGTATTCAACTGTGCCGCAATCTATGCAGGCACATCCCTCAACGAACAGTTGCTCTCTGGTCCCGACCTTACGAATAGCTTGATTGGTGTCCTGATGAGGTTTCGACAGGAAAGGTATGCAGTAATGGGCGATATAGAGTCCATGTTCTACCAAGTTCTCGTACCTGAACATCATTGGAATTACCAACGCTTTCTATGGTGGCCAAACGGGGACTTCAACACATCACCTGCAAGGTATCGAATGAAGGTACACATGTTTGGCACCACTTCTTCGCCCAGTTGTGCTAACGCCGCCCTGCTGAAAACTGCGGATGATAATGAGAAGGACTTTGAACCTGAAATATCGCAGATCATAAGGGACAACTTTTACGTCGACGATTGATTGGCATCAAAGGCAACTGTGACTGAAGCAGTTTCAACTGTAAAGCAAGTTTCATCCCTCTGCCAGAAAGGTGGTTTCCGTCTTACAAAGTGGACAAGCAACAGCGAAGAAGTGTTGAGAGAAATTGCCCCTGAAGACAGAGCTGTGAAAGTAAAAGACTTTGAACTTGACAAACTTGCAGCTGGCGACATCACAGAGGCAGCACTGGGTGTTACATGGACGATACACAATGACTCAATTGGATTCACAGTCAATCCTAAATCTACAGAGTGTACCCGAAGAAAGATACTGTCTGTGGTATCATCGTTATACGACCCGCTCGGATTGGTATCGCCATATGTTCTAAAAGCAAAGATGCTACTTCAAGACATGTGCCGCCTCAAGCTAGGATGGGACGAACAAGTGACTGGTTCCCATTGCAGACTTTGGAAACAGTGGATATCGGATCTCCCACGCCTACAAGAAATCAGCATTCCAAGATGCTACAAACCCGATGATCTTGATAAAGAAACGTCTTGTCAGCTACACATCTTCGCCGATGCCAGCAACCAAGGATATGGTGTCGCGGCATATCTGAGATTCACCTACGAAGTTGACAATGTACATTGCATGCTGATTATGTCGAAGGCAAGAGTAGCGCCACTAAAGACCGTCACTATCCCAAGACTGGAATTGACCGCTGCATGTGTAGCTGTTCGACTCGCTCACGTCATCAAGAGAGAACTACAGTATGAAATTCACAAAATGTTCTTCTGGACGGACAGAATGAGCACGATCAGATACATCAGGAATGAATCTTCTCGCTTCAGAACATTCGTAGCCAACCGAATCGAAGTCATCAGAGACGGATCGGAACCCCAGCAGTGGCAGTATGTGCCAACCCTAGTGAATCCTGCCGATGCCGCATCTCGCGGGTTGAGCTATGATGCATTTGTGCAGATGAGCCAGTGGTTCGAGGGACCCGCATTCCTCTGGAGGTCAAGTGGGGACTGGCCATCGCAGAACGTACCATCAGAGATTAACTCTGATGACCCTGAAGTCAAGAAAACTGTTAATGCCACCATGACAAGTGAGTACGAAGATTCAGTAGAGAGGCTCCTCAACTACAGCTCCTCTTGGATGAAACTGAAAAGAATAGTCAGCGTCTATCTGTTCTTGAAGAAGACCCTGCAGAAGAAAGTATCGAAAAGACAGAAATTGTTGCTTCGCATGGAACAAAACGATGTAACGCCAACTTCGACTGAAACCAAAAATACGTACCTGTCGGTGACAATGCTTCAGAAAGCCGAGTTAGCCATTGTCAAGTATGTTCAGAAGAGGCACTTCCCACAGCTCCTTAGGAAACTGGAAAGTACAGGTTCAGGACAATCTGAAATCAACAAACAGATAAGAAAACTAGATCCAGTTCTTGTCGACGGTGTGATAAGGGTAGGTGGACGACTATCTAATGCCCTTATTCCATATGAAGTGAAGCATCCAGTCTTGATGCCAAAGGATTCTCCTGTGTCAAAGTTGATAATAGAACATTGTCACACAAGTGTCGGACACATGGGAAAGGCAGCAATGCTCGGCCAATTACGACAGAAGTTCTGGATCATTAGAGCAGGTTACCTCATAAAAGGCATCATCTCCAGATGCGTAGTTTGTCGAAAATACACTGCACAACAGAAGGAACAGAAGATGGCTGATATCCCATTCGATAGACTTAAATCGGACCAACCACCATTCTCAAATGTTGGTGTTGATTTCTTTGGACCTTTTCTCACAAAAAGAGGTCGTGCAACTGTCAAGCGATATGGAGTTGTGTTTACTTGCTTGACAGTTAGAGCTGTGCACCTTGAATTAGCTTTCACCCTCGACACTAGCTCTTGCATCAATGCCTTCCGTCGCTTCTTTGCAAGAAGAGGGTATCCACACCGGATCAGATCAGATAACGGTACAAACCTCGTTGGATGCGAAAGGGAGTTGAGAGAAGAGATCCAAAAGTGGAATTTGCAGCAAATCAACAAAGAATGTACACAGAGGGGAGTAGAATGGGAATTCAACCCGCCTTCAGGTTCCCATCATGGAGGGATATGGGAAAGAATGATCAGAACAATTAGACGAATCCTGTATTCCATTCTACACGATCAAGTCATTCGCTTGGATGATGAAGGCCTCCAAACAGTTTTTTTGTGAGGTGGAATCGATTATCAACAATCGCCCGATCACAACTGTGTCCAGTGACCCAAACGACCTGACCCCACTCACGCCAAACCACCTTCTGCTTCTATGCGGCAATCCACAGCTGCCTCCAGGATCCTTCTGCAAAGACGATTGTTATGCCAGAAGAAGATGGCGACAGATACAGTACCTATCAGACATCTTCTGGCATCGATGGTCACGTGAGTACATAACTATGCAGCAGGAGCGACAGAAGTGGACTCGCGAAGAAAAGAATGTTGCCATGAACGATGTTGTCCTGGTAATGGACAACCTTCCTCGAAACGCCTGGTGTTTGGGACGAGTCCTGGATGTGTTCCCGGACAAAAGGGGTCACGTTCGAGTTGTAACTGTGAAGACACAAAATGGGACGCTGAAGCGTCCTGTTGACAAACTCTGCGTTGTCATTGAAACAGATGAACAACTAAAATGACTGTTCAAAAGATGAATGTGAACTATCAGAAACGGGACGATTATCAGAGAATGTTTATAGTAATTGTTACGTTTATCCTCCACAATTAGGGGGTCGGAATGTAGGATTTTGAATTTTAATTTGAGCTAAAATAAGTTCATTTCGTTCGCTTCATTTACTTCGAAAGATCGTTTAGTTTTTTAATATTGGTATGCAACCCGCTAAGGGAGATAACTCTGTTATGTTCTGTTTATGTTTTCGGCTTCTCGATATGCTTCACCCTCGACTCGACACTCGAGCATATAAACGGTATGTTATGTATTAACTTATTCAATGTGCATAATATGTCATGTTAGAAAGGTACTTTTCAAGCGCTATAGCATACGACAAAGCATATTTCTACGTAATAAGTGTATAACTCGCATTACAAGTGTAACATGTGAATCGCTGTTACTAAATATAGATTGTTCGATTTTTGCAGTCAATCTACATCTACATCGAATGTAAAACCTCGACTATTGGAATAAATAACTCGAAGATGGTGAATTGTCGTTTTTCGAGTGAAGAATGAACCTTTAAATTTAAATAATACACTGAAGACGTATATCAACTTTCATAATTAATACTTTATATTCCGATATGCATAGTTCTGCTTCTTGTTTCGAAGCTTCATCAGGGAATAATTGTTTGAAGCATAGCAGTAGTCTTATAGTATATGTACAAATGTCTGTCTTGGCAACACAGGTTGCTAATAACGTCAAAGCAATCAACAAGCGTCTTTGAGAGTTATCCCCACTATAATCTGATTGGTTTTAATTGGCCGTGATAGGATTAGGGATTATGGTGTTAACTGCTGTTTAATGAAGGGGAACATTTTGAAATGAAATACTGTTCTTTTGTTACTAATTGTGTCGTAATGTCACCTCCATTATTGTATATTTCGTAAAAAGGAAATATTTTGAATTTACCTTTACTACACTGAGATATATGTTTGCTAACTTTTAAGTGTCTTAAATTTTCATCTCTTATTTGCTGTTTGTGCACTGTAACTCTTTTTTGAAGGTTATTAGTTTGTCCAATGTATGTGAGATCACAATTTTCACAAGAAATGACATAAATCACGTTTTTCGATTTGCATGACATATTACTCTTAACATGGAAGTCTTTGCCATTTTCAAAAGTAACTGATGAACCCTCCTTGAGATAGGGACACGTTCCACATCTTTTATCCAAACATTTTTTGACACTTGGAAAATTGTGGTTGTTTGTAAATTTTGCACATGTCAGTATCTTTTTCAGGTTTTTGGGTTGACGCTTACTTTTTATTATTTTAGTTTTCTTTAGCATTTGTGCGAGACGGTCATCTTGTCTCATAATGTCTAAATTGCTCTGTAATTTCGGGAAGACTTCCATGTTGTTTGGGTTATATGTCGTTACAAAGGCTAGGACATGTTTATCTTGTTGTTTATCCTTTGGTGTTCTAAGTGAGATAATGTCTAGGTTTAGGGCCTTTTTTATGCCTTGGCGTATAAGTTGTTTTGGATAACCCCTCTCAATTAATGAAGCTTCTAATTCTTTGAGTCGTAGTTTTCTTAGATCTTCATTCGTAATTATAGTACAAATTCTTCGTGCTAATGAGTATGGGAGGTTGATCTTAGTGTAACGTTCATGGGAACTCTTAAAGTGAAGATATTGTTTTGTATCCGTAGGTTTATGGTAGATGTCAGTGATAATACTTGTCCCTTCTTTTTTTATCAATATGTCTAGAAATGGGAGTTCCTGATCGTTTGTGTCCATTGTAAATTTAATTTTAGGATGTAGGCTTTGTAGAGATTTTACAATTTCTTTTATGTCTACATTTTTGCTTTCCCAAAATATAAAGCAATCATCTAGATATCGTTTCCATTGGGCACGGAAATTATCTGCAAATGTTTTACCATAACTGGTTTCAAAATCTGAGTAGAGTCTTTCTTCTAAGAAGCCCAGCACCAAGTTTGCATAAACTGGAGCAAATTTTGTTCCCATGGCTGTCCCCATTATCTGAATGAATGATGTGTCATTAAAGTTGAATGTATTGTTTTCAAGGATAAACTGGACAGAATCTATTATGAAATTTTTCTTAAATCTTTGGTCAATGTCATTTGGATACTTTGATAGCCAAAAGTCCAAGGCTTCTTTTCCTAAATCATTTGGAATGTTGCTATAAAGTGATGTAACATCAAAACTCACTAGCAGTGTGTCCTCATTAACTGAAACTGGGATGTGGTTTAGGAAATCTAAGTCATCCCTGACATATATATATATACATATATACATACATATATATACATGGAATACGAATCACTACAAGTATTCTTTTGGCACATAGTTTATATTTCCTGTTTCCCACTGGCTAAGTGTATTAAGTACAATGTACCCAAAAGAGAGATACTCAAATGAAACCACTTTCGCATATAATGATCACACATTAATTCAGTAAACTATAACATGTGTACACATTCCATTAATTAGCAAGATTGAAAAATCCAATAACCACGTTGGATCAACACACAAAATAACACTGATGGTTATTACTGTAAGTTATCATATTGTAGCCCTGGTACACGTTTCACAACGCAATTAGTTAGGCACTTGGTATACGGAAGTTAAAGTTGATTTGTGAAAGTAGGCCCTGACATCGAATTGGATTTGTCCCAGGAAGGAAGTGGATGTTGGACAAATTTTTCGGGAGAATAAGGAGCCCTCTATCGAGCAGCCAGCTTCACTACACAACCATTCTTCAATATCATGTGCCAATACGTCACCTAGAGCCCCATCCGGAGACCATCAGAGTAAAGCATTCAAAAGCAAGGTCTTCATATGTTCAATAGCGTTGCCTGAAACATGCCAATCATAATACTGTTTATTACATACGTGTTGTGAATACCTTTATGGGATAATTTTGGTTATTTGAAACAAGTGTTGTGTAATAAGTGGAAAATTATGCAACGAGTGTTGTGTAACCAAAACAAGTTATTCAACGAGAGTGATGTCATAATGCCGCACTACTTTCGCCATCAACTGATCGATTAGCGCCGAACCATCTCGCCGATTCAGTTTATCAATTCATCATCTATTTTGCCTGAACATACTTTTTGCTATCAATAAACTTGCATCATAACACAAATAGATGTAACAACTTAAACATAGAGAATTCATGTTACGATCTCGAACCTTTTCTTTACAACGGCCGTGTGTTGTGACAACACAGTTTCCATGTTTTAGGAGTAAAAGCAGATAGTTTGTAAATGATCGTGTTTAGAATTACCATGCATAATCAGTTTAAGATATGATCAACGTCCAGATAAACACTATGAAGTTCAAAATAAGGAGCCTGCATGAAGAAACGTCCAGCAAGGACAGCTGTATGAAAACAGCCGGTCAAGGAAAGACGACCTCTCTCGACCTCAAGAACGTCAGTATTTACTGTTAAAGTGCTTTCTGATATCTTGATTTAGGACCTTGATGACGACAAACATTGCGATACTGATTGTGTACATGTATATGTGATACTTTATGGAGATGCGAACGAGAGTGTAACGGAAAACGGGACTACGTACACATTGTTACTGTCTTACACATCTACTCTATCATAATTTTTTAAATTACGCAGTACTAGTATTATTACGCGGTAATGCCGCCCGCAGTTTGATGTTTGACCCGCTCGAGAATAAATAACAACATTTAAAAATAACACGTTGGAATATTTTCGATATTCAACACTCATTCGTTATGTCATTTCTATGTAAACGGGGGAAAATAATGTATTTTTTAGTTTGATTTAAGGAATATGGCACGGTCTTGTTTGTCGGCTTCATTGCATAAATGGGCCCATTCCATTAAAGGTTAAAACCATTCTCCATAACATACATATTCAGGGTCATAATTTATTGCAAAAGGACCTGGAGGACTACCCTGTTCTAGAAGAATGAGTGTTCATATGTTTTGAAAACTTTTAACAGATACATAAATTCGACCTTATCGAATGTTGTGTTTACAGCATACATTATTACAGTAATTGTCTAATCTTGTTTGTCTTGTTTGTCGGCTTCATTGCACAAATGGGCCCATTCCATTAAAGGTTGAAACCATTCTCCATAACATACGTATTCAGGGTCATATTGAGAAAGGATCTATTTTAGTAGGATGAGTGTGTTTGAAACTTTTTATTAATAAAGAAATTGGAACTTATTCAACTAATATTATCAGCATATAGAATAACCTTAATAATCTAATCTTATTGGGCACAAGTTGAAATTATTTACACACATTTTTAAAAACATATTTAATTCACATAGTTTGCTGAATGTGTTGTTTCTTTATCAAAATTATAATCAAAACTCCATTTGAAAGAACAGATTAGAATCTAGGTTGGAAAATACTTATGATGTATTGCTTTCTTTGTCAGTAATTCATTTTCATTACATGATGACATATACACACATGAAGAGACCTGCATCATTTGAATTTCAAAACAGCATTTAAAAACATAGTACGCATTTTTTGTAATTCTGCAATTTCTCATTTGTTGTAAACATGGCCATGTTCAAATGGAGAATAAACAACATGCTTTATTCCCGGCAATTTTTTATCTAGTTTATCATATATTCATGTCAATAAGAGTTCCACTTGAATAAGAGTTTTGTCTGTTTTCAGGTAGTTTTCTGGCGATGTTATATGGCGAATATTTTCCTTAATAACAACTTCTTTAATGTGAAAATGCACGACGTTTCGGAGTATATACTGACTCCTTCATCAGGTGGCATGTAAGGAAATAACCAAACATGATACATTTATATAGTAAACAATGAGGAAACTCAACCAGGGAGATTAACATGCATGAGGATGGGATACAATGAGGATTTGCAATACAAACATGAGGGGAGTAAGTACTGTAGATAAACAATGGCCAATAAGCAATCCGCTTGCAACGGATAGTTTACGATAGAAATGGGCATTTTCTCACCAAATAGTGTTTGATATCTTTTTATCGCTTATAGAATATTTTGATAATGGTATTCACATTATGTTGACTTCCTAGCAAGTTAAATTTAGTTGATGTGTGAGTTTTTACTGGACTGAATTTTGTTAATATATGTCATTCCTGATTTGATAATTGCAAAGAGATTTCAAATCAAAGATTCCAAAAAGATAATTGTGTCCATTTTGACATCCTTTGTCCTCCTACGAATGTATCAATAGTCAAGCCAAATCGTTTAAGATACATGTACGGTTGTGTTTAAACTGACGTCCTAAAACAATTAACCATTTACAAAAGTGAAAATTTTGTCTTACAAATCGTTGAAAACACAATTATTGTGAAAGCCATCACTCAAAACCATTGATGATACAGTTTCCATTAAATACCATTCAATTGATCTGTCTTTTCTAGTTTATTGCAAGTCGATATAAATCTTTTTGTACAGCTCTTTTGGACGTCAGTTTATATAGTCTGATCGTATCATCTTCAATGAACATTATGCAACATTTGAGATGACTATGTTATACGTTTCATTTATGTTCTCATCATTCTGTGAAAACTGACTTTGGGAAGAAACTCATATATTATTTAAGTTAGCCCAAGAATTAAAACATCTGCTGAACCCTTAAGAGAACATTGATTTAATTAGACAAGACATGCACAAGCAAGTAATAACATTCACTGACTGGCATGTTTATTGTGACAAAATGGTTTGTTAGTCGTCAATTATTCAGAAGGAAACGTCAATACACATATTAAAGGCGTTGACATATGTCATACAATGTGTCAGATCTAGTTCAATTATTCCATAGGACTGCTTTCTATTGCCAGTTATCAAATTATATTCCTCAAACTAAATCTGCAATAGAAAAATTACATAAATAACTCAAACAGTCTCCGAGAGCACATTGGTTTATTCGGCTTGTCCCACAACTATTTATGAGTTTTCTAAATATTTAATGTCCAATAACGGAAGCAATCTTTCCGGTTTACCTTGAAAACAAAACCATGACGTTCGTCAGTAAATAATTACTCATTTTTCGTGTGAATGTTGAACACTGATGATGAAGTAGTAGTAGACACATCTGACTGGTAGATACAGACCCAGAGAATAAACATGTTATTGCCACTGTGTATGTTGATTTGCATCACATTCATTAATGAGAGGCGAATAATATATGTTTGTCAGGAATTGTTTAGATTTCTCTGTCTTGGGTCTCCTCGCGATCTGGTATAATATGTTTCAAGGTTTTCAAGTCCACATTGCCTTTTTAAAAATAATTATATTTATTTCTAAAATCCAATTGATATCTCGGGTATATATGGATTATGTTGTTCATAAAATCTGATAAAGCTGTTTCCGACCTTGTTTTGTTTGAAAACTTATGTTCAGTGAGAAGAGTCTAATAGCCAGTTAAGACTGGCGTTTCCATATATACTGAAGTAGTAGAACACATATATTATGGATTACAGCATCATTTATTGAATAAACGAATGAACAATGATGCGATCAGAGAGCTATATACGGTACAAACAAAGATACGTGATAAAGTTAACTGACTTTTTCAATTTCTTAGTTCAGTTTTAATTGAACACTATACGTTGAAAACAAATCAAACACAAAATCGTGATGCAGGACATAAATCTTGTTGAAGATACGACTGTTGCATGTGAAAGCAATCGCAGTCAGAACTACATTCTAGTAGGCCTAGTGACTTTTGGGATCGCACTGGATTTCCTGGGACATATGTTGTCAAATAACGTCTAGCTAATGATTACTATTGTACGAACGCTTCTATCACAAGTCCTGTCAATCGGTATCAATTGGTTGATCAAGAGTTAGTTCCCTTGACATATAATCTCGTTTGGGCTCTCGCATTTTACCGCCATTTGACATCGTCATGCAACTAGACGTAGCTTAACAAGATGTTAATCCTTCGGTACATTTTAATATTTTCTTTTCTATTTTTGAAATATGGGTTTTATTGTTTAGAATGTAAACTTAAGCTTCCCGTTGACACGTAAGATTCCCAGATTGTGGAGGCATTGTTCATGTCTTTCTGTTGTTACGAAAAATACCATACCAAGATATGTAAATAGAAAAGGCTTCAAGGTAGGTGTCCATGTTGATAAAAAAAAATCCTTTTATAGCGATTACTAAAATGCAGGAACTCCACTTTCGGTGGATTCGTTAGCAATAATGTCATCAATGTTAACTTTATCGGCAACAAGGACAATATGCTCCCCTCAATATCACCAGCTAAAATTAGCAGCAGAAATGTATGTACCCTCTTTCCCAAGTATCATCGTTGTCAGGTTTTCATAGAGCCTATTTTGGCAAAGCAACTGTAGTGTCAGTGAAAACTAACTTTTGAAAACACTCACATTCCGATGACTTAACAAACACCTGACATTCATTTATAAGTTCTAGTGACATTAATACGATGTTTTTGTTAACTCGTCCCTTTGCATTGTAATAATTTCAAAACAAAAACTATGAAATGAAAATATGTATATAAAGACTGTTATAAACGGGTTTATTCTTGACCTATTTTGGTGTTCATTAAAATGAAAAGAGATGTGTTCCTACGCACAACTACGTGAATGAAGAGTAAACGTAAATCATAAATTTCATTATTTTTGTGTAATGATGTAATGTGCAATAAATAAACTCAAAACTAATCTCAGTCACGTTTAATAACACATCGCTCTCGGTCGTTAGATAGAGAGCCTTTCATTCGTTTCATAAATATAAATGTTATCAAACGGGACTTCGTTTAATATTTTATCTCTGTCTTTTACAACACAGAAGTAAGGGTTGTGGTTATTAACGATTATTGGAGACAGGGGAGCTAGACGGGGATCGCAGCCTACTGTGATTAATTAGAATAACCTACCACGTGGTGGCATATACCAATATATACACGGAACAGTGTGGTACATGACGAATAGAAGAAGCAGTAGATCTAGCAATGATTCCAACTACGGCGATCAATGAAAGTATCACCAAAAGAGACATAGGATATCCACGGATCTAACAGGGTCCCTGTGTTTGATCCTTGTCTATTTATTCAACTTTAAGGTAGCATTAAGTATGTTTCATAATATTTTATTTTGCTTTTTTACGTGCTGAAATACCAAAAGTGTTGATTTAAGTTAAAATAATTTCACTTAACATGCATAATCCAATCGCTATATATATTATTTCGTCCCATTACATAGTACTTATGTGACCTAGTGAAAATTGCCAACCAAATCTGTCTACTTGTGTGTTGCCTAAGGTAAATTTGACAAATTGATGTGCGCCACCTGCTATACATTGTCCGGCTTTCGATTGCGGCTTCCACCTTTAAATTGGTATCATAGTGAGTGAACTTTTATTTTTTATTTTCAGCAGTCAAACCTCCTTGATAACCACTATAACGTTTGACAAAATGTGACAACAGTAAATTACTCAATGTCCATTTTAGAAGAATTCGTGGTTCACAACTCACGGTCTTATTTTCTCGTATGCATGAAAACGAATTACCGGTATGCGCATACTTTATTCAACTGGGTATAAAACAAACCATGAACGATATATAAGCTGTTACGTATTGCAGTGTTTGATGAACATTTACAATGGTCAGAGCAGAAATATTTACTGTAAACCTAGAAGTGTTTACCATAAAAAAAATCCTTCCAATCTTGCGTATATATATATGTTGTTCATGTTATGACTCCTTAATGGATGCGATATAATATGTGTGTCACATATTACAATTGGTCATTACATTTGTGTTATTTCAAGAGTACGAAATTCTGTCAAATGTATATGTATATCAATACTATGACTAGGGTCTTGATTTCAAAGACTTCATCAGAAGTTATGTATCTAACATATTTATAGGCATCGTTGTTATGTTTTCTCTACTGTATCACCCTTTCTGATTTGTTTTTTATGTTCTCCTTATCATTTAAAGAAATTATAATCCCTTCGTTTTTATTAATGTTAATCCGTTTATTCATATAGACAACACTTTCGGGTTAATAAAACACCAACAATTATTTAGAAGCGCCGTCTGCTTAAAAAGATATAAGCGTTCAAAGTGGGTTAACATTCGACTACAAAATACGTCAGGCATAAAACAACCCGATCACGATTCTAGCGTTTGCCTGGCCATGTGACGTCATACACAACTAATGGTCGCATTGCCTTAATGAGAAAACCACTGTGACTGGCCGTTAATTCGACTTTTTTGCCGATAATTCGTTTCAAATTTATATACAACTTTTGACAACGTAAGGTTCTAATGGAATAGATAGTTGTACATATGTAGAAGCAATATTGGAGGTTTTGAGAACATGTGTTGCTTTTAAACCTTTTAGGTCCGTTGTGTTACGCATACACGGGAATATTCTTACTGGATCGGTGGAAGTAGGTTATTTTTTCAGTAAGTACTTATGGTATATTCTGCTGTAAATTAGCATCTGTAAGTGTATTTAGGGGTAATAAATGGAATTGTGTTTCTAGATATATGACACGGTCCTAAAATACTTACTTTGATAATATTTACATGAGTATTCCGTAGTCCATGTATCAAGAGGGAAACCACTGTGAATTTCCATGAGTTCAAAACGTTGCAGCAGGTATACATCACATGTTAGTTTGTAATTGGTAGTTATAAAAGTCACGTATTTAACAAATAAAATAATTAATATCTGTAGATTGTATATATTTACAGGTCTATTCTGGCAGTTATAAATTCGAAACAAAATTACATAAAAAAGCTACAAACGTATAAAAATAATTTCTAAAGACATACAAAGTCCCATGCTGTTTGAAATGACACTGCCAACCGTTTTAGCAAGTTTAAACGAATAACCAGGAAAAAAACGTGTCCTACATCACATGTTAGTTTGTAATTGGTAGTTATAAAAGTCACGTATTTAACAAATAAAATAATTAATATCTGTAGAATGTATATATTTACAGGTCTATTCTGGCAGTGATAAATTCGAAACAAAATTACATAAAAAAGCTACAAACGTATAAAAATAATTTCTAAAGACATACAAAGTCCCATGCTGTTTGAAATGACACTGCCAACCGTTTTAGCAAGTTTAAACGAATAACCAGGAAAAAAACGATTGACCTCTTACTTTAATGTAACATTTACTCATTAAGTAGAGGAAAACAAACTAATTTCCCCCCAAATCTATTGCAATATACTTTATACCATATACAATAAAGAAAGAAACCAATAAAGACTAAGTATATAAGAATCCTTCAAAATTATCTATTGCAATATACTTAATACCATATACAATAAAGAAAGAAACCAATAAAGACCAAGTATATAAGAATCCTTCAAAAGTGTTGATGGATTTGCAATTTAAAATAATATTCAGGCTGTAGTTCAGTTGTGTAGATTTCCCCTCTTATTTAATATGTATGTACAGTTAGATTGTCAATAACACGGATACATCACTTATTATTTATCGCTACATTGATAAACAATTATATGGAAAATATATTTCTTTATTTTGCAAATGGACGAATGTGAAATAAAAATATTGTTGAACATATCACTATCAATGAATTAAATATGTTAATACCGTTATAAACCGTATAAAATGTGTAAAAGATCTCTGTGACGATAAGAATTATTCCAAAACATATTGCAGAAATACGGGTCCAGCGATGGTCACATCACGTATTAAACAGTGTTGACGTTTGCTACCATTTGTAGTAAGTTTTATGGGGCGTGTATATGTGTAATTGTTGTATAAGGACAAAGGTAAAAAAGGTTTTTTAGGCAGTTATGTGATGCTAATTTCAGTGGATTCTGTCATTAGACGCCAAGCGACTCCTGGGTATTACGCCACAAGGCCAAGCACGCGGCATCTGTTACCGGCTCAGGTTTAATGAGGCGTAATTGAGCGGCGTTCTAAAAAAGCGTTATAAAAGGTGTTCATTGATTGAATTGACATATATCAATTGGAATCCTCGTCATCTTGGAATATGCTTGAATAAAAACCGAAAAGTGACATAGTCGGGGTTAGTAGGTCTTTAACATACTAAATCCGATTTCCAGAAAGAATTGTGGCAGAGACATATTACCATTATTCCATTTATTACTGTCAGGAGTCTCTTATAATCACGAAATCCATATTAACAAGAGGTTAGAATGTTTCGGTTGAGTTGCCTCGTACAATACTGTATTTCCATCATGTTTATATGAAACAGGCCAAGTAATGATGAACTTAGAACTGGTATTGGGGAGACTGTGTGAGTATCGTATATGAACATTTGTCTTGTTAAAATTTCGAGAAACACTTTTTAAACCCTACACATTTTATTGAAACGTAAGGTGTTAGTTTTAGCCAGATGTTTTAAAAGTTAATACCTGAAGTTTCGAATAACTTTTCAAACGTGAATATATCAGAAACGTTAATTTCCCTTTGCAAAATAACCTTAAATCATTAAAGATTTTAGAGCACAATCTATTTCAATCATAAATACATACATGTTTAGATATAGAGAAAAACGTGAGAAGCTTTGTTATTTTGTTTACTAATATAAGTTGATTCATTAATAAGATCAAAGCCTGGAGGAATGTTAGTCGTTGTTGATGTGTTAATTTATTGACGCATATTCATTTCAATATGCATTGACATCTATGATGACTACTGTATAATGCAATCCTAATGGAATATTATAGAAGGACACCAGTAGAACAACATTCTTGTAGTGACGAGCACCTTTCTCTACCAAATGAGCCAACGACGTTTAAACATAATTGCTTCAGGCGACAATCACTGTTTTCCTATTTCAGTTTAACTAGGAAAGGTTCGTTAATATTATTTTCAGTAATTACATCAAGCAAAAGTTAAAGTCTCCTCATTGGTTAAGAAACTGAATTGACAGCGCATCTCAATTGCCGATAGGGACGCTGTCATTTCAGTTTGTGTAATTGTCGACTGGGCGCAGGAAGTTGCACTATTCAAAGATTAAAGCAACATTGTAACATAATTTCGGTGTATCCTTGATTCTGATTGGTTGATTTGCCTATGTTGAATGACAATGAATACCCGCAAATTACTTGGGGCGAATCACCGCGAACATATACAACGTGTTCACAAGATTCGGCCCGACTCAAAATTTATTTTTTCTATTTCTCTTAATATTTGCTAATTTCTCAAATTTGACAGGTGGCATTGTCGTTTTCTTACTTGTGTATAGCAGTATAGGTCACAAATAACTCTCAAAATTAATTAGTTTCAAGTAACTAAAATGTTTTTAACAAGTAAGATTTGTCCAAGTTTGACGCCTTCTTCCACGCGGCCGTGTTTACCGAATGCCGTTGCCATGGCATGACGTCATAGTGATCAACCGTTTTGACGTCACAATGCTAGCGTCATTGTCACAATGGGTTAGGGCAAGTTTAAGATTTTTGTTCCTAGGTGTTTTACTGTGTTGATGTCGAAGATAAATGTTTATTGCCATCTAAAAGGATACGTGAATATTATGAAGTGAACATAATTGAGTGACACTGTTTGAGCTTATGTGTAAATTGTTGCTAATGTACATATTACGCCGAGTATTTGTATTTGTTTTGTTTTGACCACACCTCTAACAAAGATGGAACAGTCGCAAAGTCCTTTCCACTCAGAGAAAGGTACGCAAAAAGAGAGTTCGTTTCAAAACGCCTGATAACTAACGGTCATGTTACAATATCGATAAATAGTTGCGTTTGTAAAATTTCCGGGATTCATTGCCGTCGGTTTTAAACTAAATTTGCGGATGTTGAATAGCAATGAATCCCGGAAATTTTACAAACGCAACTATATTTATCTTATAATTCAAACCTCCGTGAACGGCGAGCTTGCGAGCAACGTGACACGTGACGGTTTGAATCCCGCTTTGACATCGTTCATTTTCCAGTGCAAACACACAAACTGACATTCAATTCTTATAATTTCTTACGTTATTTTTCGTGATTACCTGTTTGATGAAACCTGCGGCACTCATCATGCTGAGTGAAGCGTAATAAAATATAATCTTTCAGGGACACGAGATCAGAGTTATCCGTCCTTTGAATGACGTCATGGCATGGAGGTCGCCATTTGCTGTTGTCACCTCGTCAATGTTATGTAAACAACAGTCGGAAAAGCAATATTTCATTACCGCGACTGCTCAAATCCGAATCCCGTTAGTTCATTATGATAAGATTGTGAGTATTTGCTTATAGATTGCATAATTTGTATTCAGCCAGCAACGGTAACGTAAGAAATTATAAGAATTGCAAGCTCGCCGTTCACGGAGGTTTGAATCCCGCTTTGACATCGTTCATTTTCCAGTGCAAACACACAAACTGACATTCAATTCTTAAATGAACGATTTTCCAAGAGTTCATGGGTTATGAACCCCGAAATTTTGATCACATGACCGTGCTCTCAACCAACCAACGTTCGGGAATCCGTGTAAACTTCGAAGTAAGAAATTATGATATGACGTCAAAAGTCTATTATACCATGACATTTTAAAATCCTTGATTTTGATTGGTTTATTTTATCGTCGAACGAAGGTTAGATCGACTCACAAAAAGTTAAAAACACTACCGTCCTCGTACTTTAACTATAATAGTTCAGGGCAAAACTATACTTTATTACAAATTCTAAGATGCCTAGCGGCTAGAACAATCGAAATAAAAGTACTTTATCAGACGATAAAGGTATAGTTTTTTGTGATGACGTAACAATTGTAACATGACTTCGGTGTATCCTTGATTCTGATTGGTTGATTTGCCTATGTTGAATGACAATGAATACCCGCAAATTACTTGGGGCGAATCACCGCGAACATATACATCGTGTTCACAAGATTCGGCCAGACTCAAAATTTATTTTGTCTATTTCTCTTAATATGTGCTCCTTACTCAAATTTGACAGGTGGCATTGTCATTTTCTAACTTGTGTATAGCAGTATAGGTCACAGATAACTCTCAAAATTAATTAGTTTCAAGTAACTTAAATGTTTTTAACAAGTAAGATTTGTCCAAGTTTGACGCCTTCTTCCATGCGGCTGTGTTTACAGAATGCCGTTGCCATGGCATGACGTCATAGTGATCAACCGTTTTGACGTCACAATGCTAGCGTCATTGTCACAATGGGTTAGGGCAAGTTTAAGATTTTTGTTCCTAGGTGTTTTACTGTGTTGATGTCGTAGATAAATGTTTATCGCCATCTAAAAGGATACGTGAATATTATGAAGTGAACATAGTTGAGTGACACTGTTTGAGCTTATGTGTAAATTGTTGCCAATGTACATATTACGCCGAGTATTTACATTTGTTTTGACCTGACCACTCCTCTAACAAAAATGGAACAGTCGCAAAGTCCTTTTCACTTAGAGATAGGTACGCAAAAAGAGAGTTCGTTTCAAAACGCCTGATAACTAACGGTAATGTTACAATATCGATAAATAGTTGCGTTTGTAAAATTTCCGGGATTCATTGCTATTCAACACCCGCAAATTTCAGCGTTTAAAACCTCCGGCTGACGCCGTCGGTTTTAAACTAAATTTGCGGGTGTTGAATAGCAATGAATCCCGGAAATTTTACAAACGCAACTATTTATCTTATAATTCATGTCTATTCCTTATGATTGAAAACAATCGGATCAAATCAGATCAGTAAGAGATGGCATTTTCTGCTAGCAAAATGTAAATCTACAATTGTATATTATAATCCAGGAGAATTTGGCATCTGAAATGGTCTCCCCCGTCTTTTTATGTTTTATTTTACACCGGTTCAGTCAGATCCTCAGAGTGTCAAGTAAATGTCAATTCTCATCCTACATACAGAAGTAATTGCTCTATCTTCTCATCCATCTATGACATTTCAATACATTTCTTAAGCTAGACTAAAAGACGTGGCACAAGTTTGGTTTTGAAGACAGCGTGATTGTGATTTGGTGCTTTTATTTACATAAGATTATGTAATGTAAGATAATTAAATATTAACATATAGCTGTACATGTGTCTTCATTATATAATAAGGTGGCTTGGATCGATTATTTATCTTCTGGGAACAAATGTACTTATTAACTAAATACTCCATCAAAGGGGTATATATGATGCGGTTTAAATCTTTTTTTAAAAATTATCTGTTTGCTGAAAACATACTTATCCATATGAAGTTTTTTGAAGGGAGCAAAGCAACACTATTTTGTCAGTTATCTTGCTATCTATCTATCTTAGATTGCTAAAATGGCATTATGGTTAGTATAGGTTTTAGGCTATACTCCAATGAACGCAATGCATGTATTTTGAGACTTATTCACGATGACAAAATGTTGAAGCAAAGTGTTACCATGAGTGAGTTCTATTTCTGGTCACCATTTCTCATTTAATCGGTATTGCGCAACATTCTATATCAAAGATCAGGACATAGGTGCCTACTGTTCTGCAGAACCTCTACACTGAGTGTCGATGTTTTGTGTACATTCCAACCTATAGTCATATGGAACCCCTACACTGTGTGTTGATGTGTTGTGGGTCCTTAAATCAAAGTCACTCTTGCGTCTATAATTACACCTCTACTTAATGTCATTGACAGGAAGGAAGCTTTTGCTAACACATTAACTGGATAAAGTAGGCATTGTAATTAAAGTATAATTGGCAATTTTCTTACAAAGTAATGATGAACACGCATCCAGTTATACATAATATAGTTACATCTTTCAAAAACAATTCGATTGAAATAGTTAGACATGTCAATCACCACAATGAACGACCCATAAAAGCGGTTCTATAATTACATTGAAACAGTTCATTGACAAGCATAACGTTTAATCAAACAAAATCAAAGGTTAAGAATTTCCATTGAGTTTATAAAACCAGAGGCTCTTTATGTCCAGATGTTCTAATGATGTTTTCCATGTCGCTAACTTTAGGTTACAAAATAAAATAAATCCTCACATGAAAGCCACACAATCACATTAGGTTTCTTACACTACGTCCTTTCACGATCCCAAACCAGTTGATCAATAATATCAATAGTTTCAAATAAATCTGCAAAAAAATGACAGTTTATGATTGAAATTGACCTTTTTTCATGCAAAGTTTTGTTGTATAAGTTACATGCATATTTTTCGCTTGTGGAATCTCTTGATAATGATATTCACATAATGTTGACTTAAAGTTAAATTTATTTCAGGTGTGAATTTCAGTGAAATTCCGTTAAGTATTTTGAAAAGTTAACATATGGTTTAAACATATTTTATTTCATAAAATGAAATCTGGATTGGCGAACAAGCCATAAGGCTTATTTGAACGCCGCGCCAGTACAACAAATGAACAAGCTGGAAACATAACATCTCTAATAACATGTAATATTAACTAAAGCAAGAGAAAAACCTATAGAAATGAACATATCGATGATTGTAGTTGGAATTTGCATTTTGCTGTGTATGACTAGAAATGGAGTGGGATGCAGCTCTTATTCAAAATTTGTGGAATAAAGTTATTATCTATTTTGTAACAATCAAACGAAAAGGTTAATTTTGGAAATGAACTCGTGTAATGGATTCAAATGAATTTTTTATTTGAACATCATACCTACGAGCGAGTATAACAATACATAGTAAACCCTTAAATGTTGATAAGTCCGACAAGTTAACATTATGTCACTCGTCATTTGATGATTACAAAAAGATTTCGTATCAAAGTTTAAAAAACCTAATAATGTCCAATGTGACATTTCCTTTTACGAAATATCACATGCATCAAACTCAATTAAGATGTATTCAGACCTCAATGATGGCTTCTTCATTATTTTATTTATTTATGAGTATTTGTTTGCTTAACTACTGGATGCAATTTGAAGATGGTATGTACTTAATGAAAAATGGGCAGTGCAAATTGTATTCATTCTTTTCTATTTACAATTAATTGTTAAACTTTCATTTGCGCATTTTTTTCGTTGTTGTTGCTTACTGGTATGACTCTACAATAGCAAATGGCCTTCTCTTTGTACTACCCAAAGGCTCGTCTCGAAAGTTGACACACTCTCAAAGATCAATTTATTCAAAGCTTGCAAAGCGATGTCATCTCTAGTCCTAAGGGAATTTATTATCAACAATTTAAGCCATCTCCGAACTGCGATGTATATCTCCCCCTTCCAAAATATATATCATTACTAATATTGAGATTTAGAACCTTTAACCATAGTTTACCTATGGAGACGGGCCGCTGGTATAATGTTCAAAGAGATGTAAGAACGTGTAAATTATGCACGTCTAAAAGCATCGCAGATGTGTTTCATTACATTTTTAATTGAGTAGCTCTTGATAATTTGAGAACACAATATTTACCTAGTATTCTAACATCTTTTCCGACTATATCAAAGTTCATAAAAATGTTATCTACATGTACTTAAAAAACCAAGACTTAGTTAATTTGTCAAAATATAATGTACATCTCTCCTCTCTTGTTAGAACGAACCATGTCACTATTTAGATTTCGCCTCTGATTTCTGTTGTTTTGAATCAAAATTTGTATTTATATTATATCATATCTTGTAAATATGCTCTTGTACCACCATGGTGGTTTTTGGAGAATAAAGAATTGAATTGAAAGTTATGTAACGAGTAGACAGCAGACCTAGTCAGTTATTAAAACCGCTGAGATAAAGTGGAATTTCCAGAGAAAGGATATTCATATATCTTTAACATTCGCTTGTTTTGGTTTTATTTTTTTAAATTGATTGAACGCCTGTGATTTCTTTTCATTATTTGATATCAATGTGTATTCTGTCCACAATATTCAACTGAATTTGAGAGAGGAACATGAACGTTTTAAGTATTGATGTATATGCTGTATATAACTCTGACTTTGAAAACAGGACTGCTTACGTGTACCATAAAGTAATGTCAATCAAATGTTTTTCAGCGTTCTAACGGGGGAAATATGTGCTTCGATTAAATACTGTTAAGTAAAATACTGTACTGTATGCACTTTACGGGAAAATTTAACATACTAGAAGAATGATAACGAAGGACCTATATGGAAAGGCATCATCCGTAAATATCATTAGTAATCATCAGTTTGAATGACTCTCAAACAGTTTAATTAAATATATGTTTGATCTAATATCGAGGGTGTTAAACTAGAATAACAAGAGATTTAAATATTCAAAATTATCATATAGCCAAATTCAACCTTTGACCCAAATCTTGATATTCTTTTATACAGTTATGTCTTAACTGACGTCCAAAATACGTTACCATTTACAAAAGTGAAGAATTTGAAAGGTGACAAACCAGTGAGAACACATTCACTATTGGGAGAATCATCGCTCAACTCCATTAATGTTCTGTGCAGTTTCCGTTAAAAGCAATTCCATTCACCTGTCTTTTCTAGTTTTTATTGTCGACATCAATCTGTTTGTAAAACTCGTTTGGACGTCAGTTTATAGTGTCTTACTTTATCATGTTCAATGAACTTTGTTCAACATTTGAGATGACTCTCTCATATACATGTACTCTAATCTGAAGAAACTCATATATAATTCAAGCTGGTCCAATAATTAAAATATCATTTAAATCATTAAGAGAACATTACTGTATTTAGATAAGACATGTACACATAAGTATTACCATTCACTGACATACATGTTGATTGTAACAAAATGGTTTGGTAGTCATCAATTATTCCAATAAGGAAACGTCCTTACACATGGACAAGGTGTTGGCATTTATCACTTTGGATTCGCTTTTATTCAGAAGCAATCATATAAAGCATAAGGGGGTAACGGTTTGAGATTTCTAGTTACACAATGTGTCAGATCTAGTCCTATTGGTCCATGAGAGTGCGTTCTGTTATTGCTACTTATCAAATTATGTTACTCAAAACCAAACCTTAAATACAAAAATGAACATGAATAACTAATATCCTCTCCGAGAACAGAAGAATTATGTTGTCTTTCAGTCTTCAGTCTCAAATTGCCCCAAACACTTTTTATGATTTATTAAAATATTAAATGTCTAAAAGGAGAGGCACGCTGTTAGGTTGACTTTGCTTCTTTTTCAAAAAGCATGACAGCTGTAAGACTGAACCCGTCGGACCGTCGTCGGTACTTTCGCTACACGTTTGTTTACTGCACTGTGAGGAGTTTGGTGGAAGTGGTGTACACGCGAGTCAATCATTTCCGGTTTAGCCGCCATATTTACGGAAACGTTTCCATAATTAAGATGACAGATTTTAGTGGTGATTTTCTCGAAAACTCCTCTACAAATGTTTGCCAATTTTCGTGGAAGTGCCGAGATTATATCAATGAACAAACTCATGTTAGATATTTGCAGGAAAACCTTCTAGTTTAAAAGTGGAAAATATACTGGACTGCACCTTTAATGCTAGTATTTATTCTGAAAATATCACTATTTTATTAAATATTGAAAAGGAGACTGTAAGAAATAGAGAATACTAAACGACGTCCCGTTTAATAACATATTTATGAAACGAGTGGATGGTTTTGGTATTTAACGAGCGAAAGCGAGTTAGATACCAATACCATCCACGAGTTTCAAAATATGTTATTAAACGGAACGGAGTTTAGTATTTTATTTATTACACGCTCTAAATTGATGAAATATGTAATTAAAGTTTAATATTCATTCATGTAGATGTGCGTAGGGATACATATCTTACCATGGACGCATAACGCCATCTCACTAAACACCAAAAATAGACCAATCAAATATCCGTTAATAACAGTTTCAATTTTGAACAATACAGTTTCAAAACACTCATTACATTGTCTTTATGTTGAACTGTAAGAAGTGCAAATTGGCGAGTAAACAAAAACATCGTATTAATCTCACTAGATCTTATGAATGATGTCAGGTGATTGTGACGTCATCGGAATGCGACTGTTTTCAAGCGCGATTCAGTTAGGCTAGTTACAGTTGTATGTAGATACACTTGCTTTGCCAAAATAGGCTCTGTAACACCCTGATGACAATGATACTGGAGAGTAAAGTTACATACAGTTCTGCAGCTAGTTTTATCTGGCGAAATTGTGGGGATCGTTGTCCTTGTTGCTGATGAAGTTAACATTGACGGCACAAATTGCTAACAGTACCGCCGAAAATGGAGTTCCGACATTTATAGCAAACGTTAAAATTGTATATCAGCATTGATACTTACCTTGAAGCATTTTTATTCATTTATCTTGGTATGGTATCTTCTGTAACAACAGACTGACATGAACAATGCCTCAACAACCTGGAAACCTTACATGTCGACACGAAGCTAATTTTTTTCCTATTCTAAACAATCAAAACCATTCCTCTAAAGGAGAAGAAAATATCAAAATGTACCTTTAAGGATTACAATGTAGTTGCAATAATACTCAACTGACGACTGTCACAGGATACGTGGGTTCAACATGACGTTTATTCCTTGTGAATTTACATAAACTTAGGCTACGTCAAGCTGCATGACGAAGCAAAATGGCGGTCAAATCCCGAAAGCCGTAACGAGATAACATGTCAAGGGAACTAACTCTGAATCAACCAAGCGATACTGATTGACGGTAAATTGTGATAGAAGCGTCCGTACAATATTAATCATAACGACGTTGTGTGAAAAAACATGTCCTTAGAAATCCAGTGCGATCCCAAAGGCCATGTGACTACTGGAAAGTAGTTCCGACTGCGATCGCTTTCACGTGCAATGTTTCACAACAGTGTTGAATAACATTTCGATGTTTCACAACAGTAGTATCTTCAACGAGAGTGTAAGAAATGGAATTTTATAACAGCTGTAACTTAATGCGTACTCAGTCGTTGTGTTGAAGGCTGGTGAAGCAGTAGCTGTGTACTCACTTTCAACTGTTCATGTTCACACAACAAGAAAAGCCTTTAAAAGGCAAACTATGGGGCAACTGGATAGATCTAGTGAATGGAACATGAGCTGGTGATTTTTGGTGAATATCGGTGCTTGATGTATAGGCGGGTGGACAATGCATGATGAGGGTGTTGCCTGGGTGTTCGCTAGTCTAGTGGGAGTAGGGGGCATGTTCATGTATGACCTTCTGAAACAGTAAATCTAATGTAAACTGATATATTGGTTGAGAATAAGCAAATGCAAAGGTTAATTGTTTGAAGGTTGCCGATATTTCAATATTTTGATTTGCCTCTCAAAGGAAGGAACAAGGCCCACCAACTGATGACATATCTGGCTGACAGAACGAGACACAAAGACTATGTGTCACATTCATTAATGGGGAACAAATCATTTGTTCAGGGATTGTTATATTTGGATATTACTCGTCATTTAAAGTACCTGCCTTCTCAGAAATAACTGTATCTATTTCAAAACTGATTTTGACGTCTCGAGGAGAAAATGGATTGCTTAACAACGAGTGGCCGCCATGTTTTTCCCCACAAGCTATCCCCTACTGCTTAGTTACGGTTTTGACGAAAAACAAAAATGGTATTACGGTGCGCGTGGGGAACATGTAATGGTGACCAGTGTTATCCTGAAAGACTGGAAGGAACATTCCTTGTTAATTTTCCAACTGTATTACAAAGAAAAATGTAAAAACATGCAAGCGCTGGATAAAAGCAAGTGGACAACGCAATCTATCCATATAAACACTAAAAACACATTAAATCTATAAAGACAATTTAAATCCTTGACTTTCTAAATTTAGTGTTTTAGCAGTTGATAGTGCAAGTGTCTGATAACCTTTCCCAAGACTTATCTTATCTTTCCATAATAACCTTAAGTTCTAATTATTTACTTTTCAAGGCCGCGTTCAATGTTGAAATATATCTCAGGTTAGATATCCCCCGGCTCATGTCAGAAAATATATTTTCAAAACTGATGCAATGTTTATCTGCTAATGTATGTATTTTAGTCAGTGGTCATGTAGGCTGCTGAATCAATTGTCTGTCTATTTATAAAAACAATAATAGGCCTACTACTGTTAGAGTAAGGACATAAACATTGTTCAATTAATTTACAACATGAACCTATTTACAAATAAAATTCAATAAAAGGTTGAAACTTGTAAGTAGGCCTAATAATGATCCTTAAAAAATTATGTCATGTATCAGATCTGGAAGAATAATATTAAAAGTACATCCATTGTGTTGTTGTGGGTCACATATGCCAAATGTTATAAATGATAGTAATCTTTCAAGAAGTACTGACAGTTGCCGAAAATAGCAATGTTGATGTAGTATGCCGACAATATAAAGGTAACTGTATCGATTTCTGATCGGAAACAGGACAATGCACTGCGTGTGGCGCGCGCCAATTAGTCAAATGTAATTTTGGAAACTTACATTGTATGTACATCAGACTAAAAGAAAACTTTAAGTGGATAATGTTTAATAGGTTTTATAACTACTGTGCATGTAAATGGAACGTGTAGTTTCGGTTTCTGCACAAATATAATGATGTTGCTCGATTTTAATTGGAAACTAGTAATTATTATATATTTGGCGATTGGGGATGAATATGCAACTTGCGTGAAATTATATCTTTCAATATGAACTGATATCAGCATATATTGCATATTGGCATGCATTAAAGACAAATACAATTTTATGAAACACAATGGATGCAACTTTAACGTAATTGTCCCCCGCCGCAACGCGGAACGGGGGACTATGAATTCAGCAGCGTCCGTCCGTACGTACGTCCGTACGTCACATTTCTTGTTTACGCGATATCTTATGAAGCATCGCATCCAAAGTCTTCAAATTTGATGTCTGCCTACATTGTGGGAAGACGCAGACATCAGTCAATTTTGGTGACCTTGGCCTAATTTTTAAGGTCACCACGACACTTTGAACACTCTTTGAACTCTTGTTAACGTAATATCTCATGAAACATTGCATCCAAAGTTTTCAAATTAGTTGTCAGCCTACATTGTGGAAAGACACAGACACCACTTGATTTTGGTGACCTTGACCTTATTTTAAGGTCACCGCGACACTTTGACCACTTTTCTAACTCTTGTTAACGCGATATATCTTGACCGTTTGGATTCAAAGTCTTCAAACCTGGTATCAGTCTACACTGGGGGATGACACCAGGGGATTTTGGTGACCTTGACCTTATTTTCAAAGTCACTACAACACTTTGACCACTTTTCGAACTCTTGTTATCACCATTTATTATGACCGGTTGGACCCAAAGTTTTCATAATAGGTGTCAACCTACATTGGGCGAAGACGCAGACACCAGTCGATTTTGGTGACCTTGACCTTTTTTCAAGGTCACTGCAACACTTTGACTGCTTGTCAAACTCTTGCTTACGCGATATATCATGACCGATTGGACCAATTGTTTTCAAATTTGGTGTCAGTCTACATTGGAGGATGAAGCAGACACCAGTCGATTTGGTGGCCTTGACCTTATTTTTAATGTCCCCTCTACACTTTGACCACTTTTTGAACTCTTATTAACTCTTTTCATGAACCCAAGCACCCAAAGTCTTAAAATTTGCTGATCATTGCACTTTTTACCAGTAATGCAATATATAAAGTAGCTCCAATGATGTGTCTACTAACTCAATGTCACTGGCGGGGGACATTGCCATGTTAGTGGCAAACACTTGTTGAGATATGTATTCAACTGCGTTAGGTCTATGTTGTGAGTATAGATGTAGGCCTAGTGTTTGACAATTCGACTCATGGCAACCAAGATCAAAATAAACATTTAAATGAAATTAATAGGCCTGTTCTTCATTTCAAATATTACAAACAACTTGTTTATTCGTTTATGGGTAGATATAAATTGTGTGTGTTGTTCGTGCGTTTTTTCACACACACCTCTGGAGACTCTAAAAACCAATAATACATGCACAATACTTATCATTTCAGTTTATAGTAGTAGTTGTTTGTAGTTTTATAGTTACTGTACTCATACAAACTAAAAATATATATCCTAAATCAATTCTTCAGGGTTTTTTTTTCATAAGAGTGGCCCAAGTTTGTCCTCTAAATGTCAAAAGTCGATCCAACATGGTCAAATTTTGAAATCCTGTATTCAAAGTGTTGCAAGATTCACCGTTTTCCCATAAGTTCCCATGTTATTTCAGTGTAGCAAAGATAATTTTAATTATCTCAATTTTCAAAATATTTCATTGAAAATGTACATGTAAACACGAAATCTATTCCGTAACACGTACAAATGTTTTCATTTTGGATACAACGTTATTTGACTAAACGGTTAATTTATTACTGAGGTATGTCCATATTTTCAGCCCCTTAGGTCTGCTAATGGTGGCAATGGGGAAGTGACGTTACTGTAAACATACCCAGTCAATATTATATATTATGCCGTTTTCCAAAACCATTCTCAAAATTAATGAATCGGAATATTATAAACAAAATCTCAAGGTGTTAGATGTTGAATTTTGTAAGTTTTCGTTCGCTGTCACGATCATGAAAATTATTTATGATACACTGAAATAACATGGGACCTTATGGGGAAAAAGATACACCTCAATAACACCAGAAAAATAAAGAAAAAAAATCTGGGTTATTTTTTTAAAATTGGGTTGAGGACCCAAACATCGAATCAATGGGTAGCCTTGGGCCAAAATTATCCTCATATTTCTGCCTAAAGCAATTCCCGTAACATCAAATAATAAAATTCACATAGGTATTTTTTGTGTGTGTGGATTACCCCGCTTTGAATGAACAATGAACGGAAGGATTCGATGATTCAAGTACTAACAAATTAGGAGAATCGTTTTTTTGAGCGATTTTTTCCCCCAATATTTGGGGGGAGATATGGTTGAAAAACGTAATAGTACATCATGAATGCAACCTTGTTGGTGGTAATTAAGTCCTTTTTCCAAACTCTTGGTTGATATTTGATCAGAGTTTGGTAAAAAGGACACATACAAGAATTCAGAAATGCAAGATATAGACTTGGTGACAAGGCTGTCAATCGCGGCGGCCATTTTGTGCGATAGCATGTGGGAACTAGCAACAGTAACCAAGGGGGGCGGGGCTTAGCCCGTATATAGGGATCCATGAATTTATTCCGATATTGTTATGTTTGCACATGTAAGATCAATTAAAAAAGTCTGATAGCTGGTTGAGGCTTGCATTGTCCCATATGCCCTAGTAGTATAAGCCACAGATTGTGGGTTATAGCATCATGTTTATTCTTTAAACGAATGAACAAGGATGGACTAGAAATATATGTACAGTAAAAAAAGGTGACATGAGCAAGTTAACTGAGTTAGATGACATTCCCCTAATCCATTTTATTATTGAAATAAATACATTGAAACAAAATCGAACACGAACTCTCGATGCAAGATGTCTTGGTCTTCTATGACACAGTCGTGTGGATTGTGGTTTATAACGAATATAAGAGACAGGAGAGCTGGACAGGAAGTGCAGCCTACTGTGATTAATTAGAGTAACCCACCACGTGGTGACATATACCAATAGTATACACAGAACTACAGTGTGGTACATGGCGAGGCAAGCGCAGTGATTCCAACTGCCATCATAAATGAAATTTTCACCAAACCAGAAATAGAATATCCAACACGGTCCCTGTAGTTTGATCCATGTCAATTTATTCAACCTTAAAGTGACAGCAAGGATGTTTCATCATATTTTGCTTGCTTTTCATATGTGTCGAACTTTCGTATCTACTGATTTAAGTTCAAATAGTTCACTCAACTTGCATAATTCAATTACTAAATATATTATTTCGTCCCATTCACATGCACAGTAGTTGTATGACCGATTGAACATTGCCAATTATATCTGTCTTAGTTTGTATTACAGGGAGTGCGTGTGACTTAATTGGCGCGCACCATCCGAGATACATTAACCTGCTCTCGACTGCGACTTTCAAAACTTTTCACAAAATTATCTTTACCATAGTGAATGAACCAACAATTATGAGTCCTTCTCGATAACATAACATCATTTATTACCCATATGGTTGAAAATAACCGAGTTAATATTATTGATATGAGCACATGTGCACATATCACTTTTGCCTAGCAACCATTGTTTCACCGCGGCTTCCCGTATTTTGTCGTCTGTGACGTCATAAAGCGATTGTTCGTGACGTCACTGTGGCTTGCCGTCGCAAGAGAAGTGGGCCGCTTTCTGACTATTTTTACCCGAATCACATGGAAAGAACGGGTAATAAAGAAATGATTACACTCAAAAGTGTGTCATATGACTTTTACGAAACTCGTGCAAATTTGTGTATTACCCTCGCTCTCGCTCGGGCAATACAAAAATTCACACTCGTTTCGTAAAAGTCATATGACACACTTTATCGGGTAATAATCTCTATTTACAAAATGTGACTACAACAATATACTCGATGCCCCTTCAAGAAGAATTCGTGATTCACATCTTGAGGTCTCCTTTTCTCGTTTGCATGAAGATGAATGGTGCACACATGTGATTCAACTGTATATAAAACAAACCACGACTGATCCATAAAGTGTTGTGTATTGCCGTGTTTGATGAACATGTACAATCGTCAGTGCAATAATACATACAGGGGCAATACCACACAAAATACAAGATTTGTCAATCAACGAGCGAAATGTACGAATGGAATAAAGTTATGTCAAGTCTTCAGAAGCCAACTGAACTAAATTTGAATTTTCTCCTTATCTGGACCAGATGAGAGAATCAAAAAGAGCTGTTTGTCTTTGTCGTATTCATAGGAATATAAGGAGACTGTTATAGGAACGGTAATCCTTTTTTCTGCTGGTTGGTGTACATGAGGTACAATGGCCGCCTATTTAGCGGCTAACGGTCGACAAGAGCAGGCAGTCAAGATGAGAGTTATCTCCCTTACACCGTAGTCACGTAGACACTAGTCAGTAGATCTACATACACCAGTCTTGTTTCATGACGTCCTACATTAATGATGCATCAACAACTTTAAGTCACTTTATGCCGATAACATCTTATACTCATGTAATTTCCAAAATAGCACCCTATCTGTTTTGATCTGATATGATTAATTTCTATCTCTCTATGAGATATATATATATCCTCATCACATATTTTCAAAATAAAAATTAACTGCAGAAATTGTTTGTGTTTGACTCTGTTGAAAATGTTATATATTTTTACTTTTGCTCTTCTTTGTATTTATTGTCCATCAAGTAGTATTCAGCAAAATAATGTCCTCTAATAGATGTTCAACAGATCATAATCCTAACATGAATGCGATGTAATGTGTGTGTCATCTGTTACAATAGGCCACTGTATTTGTGTTATTTCAAAAGTGGGACAATTCTGTTATAAATGTGTGTGTGTATGCATACTATGACGAGGGTCCTGATTTCAAAGATTTCGTCAGCATTCATGTATCTGAATACATATATAGGCATTGTTGTTGAGTTTTAACTGTTTTATCACCCTTTCTGGATTTTTTTAAATCTTCTCCTAAACAACTATTATCATTAATCTGATTTCAAGACGGAATTGTGGCAGAGACAGTATACCATTATTCGGTTTATTGTTGTCAAGAGTCCCGTATAATCACGAAATCCGTAATAACAAGAGGGTTAGAATTTTTTGGTTGAGTTGCCTCCTACAATACTTTATTGCCATCATGTTTGTATGAAACAACCACCTGGTCCTTCACCAATCAATAATGAACTCTTAATCTGTTTTATTACTCAACCGTGGTGATATCACTCATTAGATAACAATGATAACGCACACATGTGTGATACCACCGCGTGTTTCCGTAACGTAATAACCGGCGCGTGACGTCATAGTCGTTTTTGGTTGACGTCACAATGTTAGTCGCGCGACTGCAATAGCGGGTGACCTATTTGCAAGTGAGCGTCATTAACAACAATTGTCTTGCAATTCAGCGCGATTTACAGCATTGAGTAATAAATGGAATACTAAAATCGGTCCCGTTTGATAAGATGTTTATGAAACTCGTGAATGACATCGGTATTTAACTCGCTTTCGCTCGTTAAAATACCAAACCATTCACTGGTTCCATAAACATGTTATCAAACGGGACATGGTTTAGTATTCTATATGTACCACTCCGCTTTGTAAACATTTCCATGTCAGTATTGTTATAACATACACACTCATTTTATATTCTCTGTTATATCATTTTGATTTTTTGTACAAACTTAATTAATTGTGTTCTGCTTCTGTGTTTGTATAATTAGTTGCATATCTGACTGCATGTTCATCTCTATAATGTACCTACCACCATGTCCACTATTCACCTGAAGAGGGGGCAGAAGTAGCTCGAAAACGTCGTGAGTATATGGAACAGGCCACGTAATAATGAATATATAACTGGTAATTGAGACACTTTGTGGGCAAATTATATACATATTTTCCTTTCTAAAATTTGCGGTAATCATTCTCCAAACTCTACACATTTGTTTGAAACTTTGATGTTTGCTTTATAGCCATATATTTTAAAGGTGGTTGAATTGTGTGATGCTAACTTTATCATAAGTCGTTATTGAATCACTTAGAAGTAAAAGAGCAGAGCTACACTAATGGATGGATAAGCACGCGTCCCTACCTTGCTGCAGGTCCAATCACAAGTCCTCTTACAAATCCACAAACCTATCACAAGTCCTCTTACAAATCAACAAACCAAACACAAGTCCTCTAACAAATCCACAATCCAATCACAAGTCCTCTTACAAATCCACAAACCAACCACAAGTCCTCTAACAAATCAACAAACGAATCACAAGTCCTCTTACAAATCCACAAACCAATCACAAGTCCTCATACAAATCCACAATCAAGCCACAAGTCCTCTTACAAATCCACAATCCAATCACAAGTCCTCTTACAAATCCACAATCCAATCACAAGTCCTCTTACAAATCCACAATCCAATCACAAGTCCTCTTACAAATCCACAATCAAATCACAAGTCCTCTTACAAATCCACAATCCAGTCACAAGTCCTCTTACAAATCCACAATCCAATCACAAGTCCTCTTACAAATCCACAATCCAATCACAAGTCCTCTTACAAATCCACAAACCAATCACAAGTCCTCTTACAAATCCACAATCCAATCACAAATCCTCTTACAAATCCACAATCCAAACACTAGTCCTCTTACAAATCCACATTCGGGAAATAACCGCATCATATGCATAACCATAATTCGCGCAAATAAAAACGTCCTTGACATTCAAATGTAGCTGCTGCACGTGTATATCACTGATTCTCTATCAAAATTTTACCTGGGAAAATAATCAATGAACAAACGGTTTATTAATGGTACTTATCGAAATTACATTAAGCTAAGAGTAAAGTCTCTTTATTGGTGAATAAATTGAATTTACAGCATCTCTAAATGACAGATAGGGCGCTTTATTGGTGCCACTAGGCAAATTCCATGACAGCATTCCACTCGAGTTTTCACAATGTTTGCCTCTGAGCAGGAAGTTGTACGTATTCAAACATTAAAGCAGCATTCAATTTTATTCCTTTTAATTGACAACAAACGGAAAAGATCCAATCTGATCCGTCAGAGATGACATTGTATGCTTGCAAAGAGTAAAACTACAGTTGTGTTTGATCTAGGAGCCTTTGACATGTGAAATGCTCTCCTCCGTCTTTCCAAGCTGTTTTCATATTAAACAGGTTCAGTCAGAAATGCAATTTCCTCAAAGTGTCAAATAAAACTAAATTCTCATCTTACATACAGAAACAATTTATTCATCTTCTTGTCGATCTATGACATTTAAATTCATTTCTTAAGCTAGACAACGTGATGTGTAAAAGTTGTGCATTTGAAGACAGCGTGGTTGTGATATGGTGCATAAGTACTCCCCAATGCTAACATTAACCTGACGATACTGTAGGAATGTATGAAACATTTGGAAATGTGTCATTATAAACGACTCAGTCAGACTATGTTTGTTTGTATTCACTATTGCTTCTGTGAATATGTGTACCAACCCAAATGAAATTAGTTCAGGGGGCAAAGCAACACTACTTCTTCGTTTATCCTCATTGAACATTTATAGCAAAGTAATAATATAAATGAAATATAATGTAACCAACAACAATTATAAGACAATGACAGGAGTGAGTTCTAAAGAGACATAGATATGGGAACCCTGTGCATTATGTGTTACTTGTGAGATCAATGCGACTATCGTGCTTTGAGACATACTACTGATGACAGACGAGTAATGCTCCTTCCAAACTGACAAGACTGGCTCGTCATACTTTCTGAGTCGATTTTCATTTTTGAAGTACAACAACATTATCAAATCGTCTTGAAGCTTCGCCTGCGAAAAATGAAATCTGAAATCGGCATTATAGAACATTTTTGATCAGACACAGACAAATGAAAAGAATGGTAAAATGATGTCGACAAATGTCAGCGTAAATGAGTTATATGTCTAGGTAACAGTTCCCCTTAAATCGATTACACAGTTTTTACAACAATCTAAATCAGCCCTCAACTCACAGGGAACCTCTTCTGTGTGTGTCGATGTGTTGTGGGCCTTATAACTATTTTATAAGTTCTTATAAGTGAAGTTTTGTATTTTGAGGATAGAATATTGAAAAGTTCATCCTATTAAAACTATTTAGGGTTATTGTTTTCAAGTAGGTTATCTTGGTCAAAGTATGTTCAGAATCTTGTAAACAAAGCCTCTAAAGCTTTATTTACAGTTAAACTTTTAAAAACATCTATTATATTATATGCGTCGGAAATATGGGGTTATCATATATCTATGTTGATTCTTTGCTGAGAGTAATTAAATTCTGGATTAGATTGCTTGAAATGTCAGATGATAGGAATCCAAAAAAGGCTTATCTAATGTTGTGTAATTTAGATAAAGTTGGACGTAAAACGTGGGTGCAGCATGTCAGAATTATTTTATTGACTCATCGTTTCGGTTTTGTGTGGGAAAATCAAGGGGTAGGTTTCAAGGAGCTTTTCTTTTCAATTGCGAAACCAAGATTAAGAACTGTCATGTTTAAACTTTAATGGCTGAAATAAGTTAATATTCAAAATTGCAGTTATATCCTAGAATAAAATCTGTGTTCGGTTTAGAAAAGTATTTGGTAACTATTAAATCTAAAGAAGCAAGACGTAGAATTACTTTATTAAGAATTGGAGAGCTACACATCTAGAACAATATTGGTAGACGAGATTGTATTCCACGTGAATAGCGTTACTGTAAGATATGTAAATCCAACATCGTGGAGGTTGAATTTCACTTTCTTTACAAATGTCCAGTTTATAATGATTAAATATTTTGAAAATATAACAATGTTCATGAATGGAGACATAATGATACATAAACTTCAAGATTATAACGTAACACATTTGATAGCTATTTCAAATTGTGTGAAAGATGCCTTGATTGTTCGAAATTCTTTTATTTGACTATAAGCAACTCTGTTTATATATTTGATTTGTTGATTTTGTACGTGGGCCGTAGGCCTTTCTACTGAAATAAAAGATTGATTGATAACTATGTTCTTACTATAACTGCACCAACCCTCAATGTGGTTGGCGGAAAGGAATCTTTTGCTCATAGATTAAGTGGATGATTAAAAGACGCATTGGCAAATTTCTTACAAAGTAATGATGAACAACAATCCAATTACACATCATATCTTTCAAGCTTTTCTATTAAATTAGACTGAAATTGTTTGAATTGTCAATCAACACAATAAATAACCATTAAAACCAGTTCCATAATTGCATTGCAACATTTCATTGACAAGCAGATCCATGGTCAAGATTGATAATTGCTTTAGACTGTGCACAACCTTGTTCAAATGCTGTAAGTATGCTTCACCAACTCCAGGTTACATAATGTAATAATCCTCACAAGAAAACCACACGATCACATTTGGTTACTTAAACTAAGTCACTAGAATATCCAAAGCCGGTTGTTCAATAATACCAATAGTTTAAATTCTATTAGTAATAACGAAACGTTGGTATCATAATAAGTCACAATCTACCTACAATTAGTCGTCGAATTTGTACAAACTAACATTACTGTGGAGTAAATACTCAGGACAATGCATGTAGAGATCACATGTTCTTTGCAGAATATATACAATAATCTTGGAAGTTAGCGAGGGAGAAATCTATTTGATAGAATAGTAATTGTAATAGTAATAGTAATTCCTACATTAAACCTTATAGACGGTTGCTAATCCAATCTCTATCATGGTCTTGGGCGTAGATCATCAGTTCTTTCATAGTGTTTTATAGTATAACACAGTCGAATGTTTATAAGATTATCACGCTTTTTATGAAAGCATACATGATGGTTCTGAGCCAACACTCACATAATATACGTAATGTTCCAGTTTGGTAGGATGGACCAATCATTTTGGTAGAATCATTAATTCAGTAATTCCTACCATTAACCGAGGAGATGGTTACCAATATTCTATCGATATCATAGTCCAGGGAGCAGATAATCAGTTCTGTGTACAGTATGTTTTATACTATAGCACAGGGGACTTTGTATAACATCATCTATTGCCAATTACCAAATTACCCTTTTTTATGAAAGCATACATGACGGTTTTGACTCAACATTTAGAATCGATAGACTACATAAAAAGGATGTCATGAGTCAGATGGCTTCTGTACACTCTATGTAGTGTTCCCGTGGGGCATGAACAACCCGCTTGCTAGAATCAGTAGTAAATCCTTATATTAAACCTACAGAATAGTTAACTTAGTTAATCCTGTATCATGTTCTCATGAGTAAATCATGCTAATTTGATTATGTTGTCATATTAATACAATGTTCCTGTAATAAAATCATTTATGCAGTATTTCCGTATTGGCCTAGTTATAGATCCGAGGTCTGTTGTTTTATAGTTTGACAATAGGAAAGATCTCATTTACATTGAAATCATAGTTATAAACGAGATTGGAGAACAGATAGCACTGGTAAAAGGTTTGAAGCGACAGTTTCGCCCAAATGGGCATTTATGCAAATTATTTTAACTTTTAATTTACTTTGTTGGTTTGGTAACCTCATCTCATCTCATCTCATCTCATCTTATCTTATCGTATCTTATCTTATCTATACATTGGACCAATTGTTGAATGATATGATCTAGGCAGGAAATATTGTATACATGAATTATTGACCCAGTTACAGATTTCACCACAAGGGATGCCCCTGTCCAGTATCTAGTTTTTTTTTTCTCTCTCTGAAATGCTTCCTCCACCAAAACATTATTCAACAAATCTTCTATTAAAGGTTTTAGCCCATGACATGCAGTAAAATGCAGAGATATAGTGCCAAAGGAAAATACTTCCTGCTTCAACGTCAAAATCAGATGGAAAATGTCGATCTCATAAACTGAAAGAGACATGTTCTGTTGGTAGAACACCCCTATCTACCACATTCATTTTGAACCAGTGATATTGTATTCATCTTACAACCTTTTCATAGATTAATGATGCATCGAATGACATCAACTTACAGGATAAACGAGAGAAAAAAGGACATTGTACATAACAAAGCATAGCGCATCTCTCTCTCCTTGTAAATTATTCTTACATGACCAACGCGCGAGAAATTAAGCCATATCAAGTTGGGTAATTTAGCTCTAAGTTACAATGTTACTGTCATTAGTGTAGGAAAATTAGTTGTTATTGTCAACTTATGTGGCAGATGGTAATATAATTACCTTATAATTGACTTAACCCGACAAGTAGATGTGTTCGTTTTGCTACAATGTTGTATCAAGTACTTGGACATGTATGACTTGTAACAAGCAGAAACACGTCTCCAAGACATCCACATGTTGCCCTTTTGATTTGATTATTGTAAAGCAAACTCATACACCTATAACCAGTGCTTCGTCTCGCATTCAATTGTATGAGAACAGTTTCTGAATATGCTATTGAAGTTACAGAAAAGTTAGCATATCAAGACCAAATTTTGTTAAATGACCATATATTTTAAGTAGAATAGTATAATGAATAATACATGTATATGTGTGTATTTGCAAATATATATATATACACCTGAGATATCTCAAGTACCAGCGTAATCGTTGAAAGATTAAATTATTTCCCTGTTCATAAATTGGCTACAAAAATATAGTTGTATTGCACAGTTAAGCTCATTGACAACAATAGATTCTCAACAAACAATATGTATAGCAACGTCAACTACTCACTGTACTGGAATTATGTTATTATCCTGTATGCACTGATATACACATACACAGCTTGCGTCCACTCGCACTGAGTACCAATACAGTCAGTGTCAGTGTTGCATAAGTGATTATAATCTGTTGCCAAATAGTGATTGGCGGAAAGGACAAGAAGTGCTTTAATAAGAAACATGATGCACAGAGACTTGTTCTAATGGCAAGTATCTGTATTTACCATTAATGAATCTATCATGTCAATGTAAAGATATGTGTCTCCCTAAATTCGTTTGAGAGGAATTAAGTTTTAAACCATTCTACGAAGGTGACGTCATATTTTACACTCATCCCATTAAAGAAAGAATTCAGTAACCAGAGGTAAATCGATTACAGATGCTAATTCTCGCAGGCATAATATGTGCATTCCGAGTTGGCCCTCATCTGAATTATGCTTTTAAACCCTTTATGGTACCAGCTATTGAGAGTTAAGCATATGTCTCTTTGAATTATAAGGCATGTTTTGTGTGAGAAGAACTTTTTATCAGAAATCGTTCTCTTTGGAATAATCGATTCAAGTTTGTTGTTAAAAAACAGGAAGGTACAACGATCAGTTTGGTGAATTAACTGGACAAACAATCAAAATATACCAATATTCATCTTGAATCTGAAAGGTGTATCCTTTGTTATATTGTAATATATGTATCCCAATTTAAATGCAACGTATAAACTAAATTTATCATTGAATAACTCTAAAATATATCATCCAGGTTCAAGTGAAGATTGAAATACGAGTAACGTTTTAAGAATAACGTAATTCGTATGTCCCAGTTTTGTTTATTCAGATACATGTATATGCATTTATATTTTTAAACTCTTCTAAAGAGAAATCTCAATTGATTGCATTCATTCGTCCTTTGTTCCTTTACATACGAAATGACATAAAAAATAAAATTAATATATATAATCTTGCAGAACTTTATATAAGACTTTTTCACACTAGAACAATATTTTCCTGTAAGTAATTAAAATGATGTATTATGGGTCGGTAACTTTCAATTCAGTCGTACATGACTTTGCATTTAAATGTCAAATTACATTAAAGTTTAAAGATTGATTTCACAAAAACTATTTCAGTGACATTCGCAATTTAATACATTCCGCTCCTTCTTGATTCTTGGCCAGTAATATGAAACCTGTGACTAAATCGAAATTGTCATGAAAACCATCTCTTATTCGTAAAAAGACACGATCTCTATTCACCGGAGAAATCACATAAGATCCTTATTTCTGTCTGGAGACTGGAAAAATAATTCAAACGAGAAATGATTCCCATTATTATAAAAAGGCATCCCCTAATGGTATTTGGCATCCATCTGCTCAGCATATCAATAATAAGTTTCGCTGGCGATATCAATGGAGTATCTTTTTGATTCATAAGCTGTATATACATTTTGCTAGTTGATAACAATGTCAATCGAAAAAAGTAGCTTAAACTGGTCGATTTGTTAAATTTTAAATTCCCAGTGAGTCTTGATTTAAGTAATAGTTCCTACCATAGTTTCCGAGTTATATCGGAAATACCAGAACAGTGTGTCCGAGAGGCGCTGTCCGATTCCTTGGCCGAGGACGGGGCTCGAGGACAAAATGTCCTGGTATTTCCCGATGCAACGAGGAAACTGTGTTAGTCACTAGTGAAATAAAATGAAAAAATAAAAGTTTATTATAAATTTTTTATAAAATTTTCCTTGCGTAGTACTATGTATGTTCAGCTTGAGCGCGTGCTTCTCGCGTGTCACATTGAATGCACGAACTAAAAAGATCGTGCAAACAATGCAATCCATTGCATTTTTTACATTCCGAGGCGAGGTTTAGAGGGAATCGGACGTACATCTGTGTTGCACAGCTCCAGTGAAATTTCGAAAGTGACTTCTTAAAAGAAATATATTCGCTCGGGCTGTCACTAGTTGGGTAAAGGAAAATTCTTATGTGTGTATTTGATATGTATCATTATTCGATTTTCAGTGGTGAAATACGGCGTTTATCGGTTGAAATATAATCCGTATTTTCACTGAGTGAAATAAGATGTTTTTTCTACTCAGTGAAATAACACTTTCAATCATATGACGTCATCGTAACAATAGGATGACGTCATAGGATGGCGGTGGAAAGGAAGGCGATCTCGGAGGCTCCGTTTATAAAATAAACGTCTTTTACCAACTATGCATGGTTTGTTAAATCCAATAAATAGAACATTTGACATGTCAAATCGTCATGTTTATCTCATCTCGTGAAGAAGAAATACTATATTTACACTCGTGTCTGCGCCACTCGTGAAAATATACATTTCTACTTCACTCGATGAGATATACATGGTATTTGACGAGAAATGTCAAATATCCTCTATCTGTTATTCATTAAAACGATTTATGTTTCAAACTTTATTTATTCATTTGTAGATGAACATTCAATCGGCTAAAATTGCTAAAATGCTAAAAGGTTTATCACAACATGTTTATTTATACGTTCAATTCTTCTTCTTCTACCAAATGCATTATGTTGATTAAAATATTTTTGTTTCGATATTCTTGGTAAATAAAGCATTAACAAGTCGGGTTCTTGCGTCATGATCTTATTCAATGAAACATGTAACACACTGTTTATATCTTTGTCGTTGAATTTTTCTTTTTTTAAACTTGTTAAAAGTAATTTTCAAAAAGTATCCGTGTATCAGATATCAGGACTCTTTCACCCAAAAGAGTATTGATGTCTATAATGAGCAAGACACTTTCATGAATGCTTGCCACGGACAACGAGGTCTAAATGGGATGTAACTGATAATACACTTCAATCCACAGATATTAGGGAGCGCTAATATAAAGTTACATTAAGTTTAAACAATTCTATAATCTAATTATGGTGCACTAAGTGTTCATGTAAACCTCAAGATAGTCGTTGTGAAACCTGATTATACCAAATTTTCTGTCATATTTGGTTCACAACATTATGAAATCGTTATCTGATTCACCTGTAATGTATCCCTCTATCTTCTTATCATCTATCATTAACAAAAACAGGTAGTCATGGTAACTCTAAAATTATTTGTTGTTTATTTGACATGAAGACATTGTTCATAAAAGGTATTGCAAGATATAGACTTATCCATTCTAGAAGTTTAATCACAGTATTAGCTGTAGAGTACAGTAAAAGAAAATGTCAGGCTCAGGAATGATAACAATGTTCAAGTACCCTTCTCCCAATAGACACAGGTTTATACAGTCAACGTTAGTGTCGGTTGTAAGGATTTAGGATTGCAACAGAGGATCTTGAACGGATTTCCAAGTTTTTTTTTTATACCATTCTCATTTAACGAGTTAATGAGTTAATATCAAACGAGCAAAAGTTACTTTGATACCACATCGTTCACGACTA
This sequence comes from Gibbula magus, assembly GCA_936450465.1. NCBI lineage: Eukaryota > Metazoa > Mollusca > Gastropoda > Trochida > Trochidae > Gibbula > Gibbula magus. The sequence goes on from OW388305.1 coordinate 2,508,975, forward strand.
TAATACACTTGTAATATTTGCAAGGAAGTTTAGAATTTTGTTTACTGGTTTTTCAAATTAATCAAGCCAAACTAAGAAGCAGTTATTATTATTATATAAATAATGTATATAGCGCCTTATTTGATATCTACCACTCTAAGGCGTGAGGCAGTGAGGCATATTCCTTTGTAACGGCGCTGCTAACAATGCGACGTCAATACTGCGCACTATTGATACGCCATACGTACATCGGTATTACTTTTAGTTTAGCATTGTTGTAATGATATTAAACTGCAGTCATAAACAATGTTACTTGATGACTTGACTATCTACAGGTAAGTGGTGAATACAGCTGTGGACATTTTGAAAGATTTCGAGTAAATGAAACAACTTGCCTTTAATGCACCCCTCTCTCTTCACACATATTAACATGACGTAATCGTGTGTCTGCGTTTCCTTCCATTATGATAATGAATCGATTAGGATTTTTACTGATTATGTATTCATTAGATACTTTATCTTAAGTCGTCCCTCACACACATTACATTGAATGAAAATAAATTATGAAGTATAATGTTGTTTATCTGTTTCGTGTTTTTGTAAAATGTAAGTGATAACGGGTTTGTCCTTATATTCTGTTGTGCAGACAGTACAGGACATGACAGACAAGGATCTGTTTTATATGGATGTTCAACTTCTTTAATTGACAATGGCGACGTTTCGGTATAGATTATTATTCCGCTTTCTAGCCTTCCTGACACCGAAACGTCGCCATTATCAAATAAAGAAGTTGAACATGCATAACAAAATTTTCAAAATTTATATCCTTTTCTTTGAATTTCACTAACTCCTAGAATGCCTTCTAATGCCCTTCTAATGGCTGCAATACTGCCGAAGCGGCGTTAAACAATAACTCACTCACTCACTCTCAAAAAGTTAGTACGTTACATGATGTCATAACTAAATTATCGATCATGATTCGTCTCTCCAACATCCATTAGTGTATAGTACATGCTCTTTGTCTCGTTGTAGTAGTGTTAAAGGTCTGAGGACTTCTGCTAATGAAAGTGTGTCTGTTTCTGTCTAGAACCGGATGGAATCCAGACACTTAACCTACTCTTTATCGGTTTAGTAGGCGCCATTCTCCTCATCTACATTTAGAAAAATCATCTGAGTAGGATGGGACATACATAGACTTGCTGCTGTAGATATCATGGTCCTGGCTACAACAAAATAGCATGTTCGACGTTTTACTAATGTGTAACATTACTAATGTTGATGGACAAATAGATCTGTAGACAATAAGGTGTCTGACAATATTCTAACAGTATCGATTCATCTTCATATACATTGGGTAGCTAGTCTCCTTCAATGTTAAAATTGTGTTGATTGTTATAGTGAACTGAATGGAGGATTGAATCGATGACAATTACTTCATGGCACTATTGTTATCATGATCAGTCATCTGCAAAATCATCGAAATCAAAATAAAACTTAATAAAAGATACATATTATGCCGAGAGATTCCTCATGAAATCATTAACTTTGGGGTCAATATGTTATGACTTCATAACAAAGAGAAAACATGTAAGATGGTTAGACACAATGGTCGTAATTACCGGCAATGCAGGTTCCAGTTTGTCCAAGTTCGCCAATTGTGATAAACCGTCTGTTCTATTTTAGACAGAGTAAACCCATAGTTGATTATGTTTCTAAATTGGTAATTAAGAAATTATGCGAATATGTTTCTGATATTTTACACTATCGTAAGTACATACGATGATGTTTACAACATTAGAAATAAGCTAATTAGAGTGTCAGAATCATATATCCTGGGGCGTTAGAGGTTGTGATAGTGAACAAGCACGATGTGGATGTCTTTAATCAGACAGAATACATGTATCTCTCTGATATATCTGCTTCACAACTCAGTACGCATACATACATATACATGTATGAACGAAAAACAGAAACATGTATTTCATATTATGAGATTGTTAAGCACAACCCTTATTTTGTTATTCGTTTTAATGAAGAAATATTTTGTTTCATCGACATTTATATGATCAAAATGTAAATCTGTAATTATTATACTAGAAGTTCCCTGCTAACCTTGAAAATGTATTTAAACTTTACAGAGTTTTGGCGTGTACTATAACTAGCTCCAAACTCTCTATTTCCCCGTCTCTCCGTGTAGTTTATCCTCGTGTCCTTCGACCCCGTCCAAGCACCTGCTAACAGTTTTATGCTTCAAACTGGCTTCACAATGGAAAACATCATTCGAGTTTACAGCTGCCCACCTGCGGAACCACACCCCGCATAATTTAAGCTTGCCTCCCTGGACTTTCTAAAATCATATCTCAAAACATGTTCTAGAAAGTCTGAAATCGCCGGGAAAAAGGAAAGTCCTGATTGGTCGCATTCGAATCGAATCAGCGACGCCGTTGTAAAGGTGACATTTACCAATGACATTTCATAATGATAAAATACACGTACGATAAATGTTTTCTTGTTTAATGTGTTTTCCTCGAAATATGATATTTGATTTTGTTAAAACAATTGATCATAAACATGTTGATAAACAGAGAAGACCAAATCAGAGACAAATAACAAAAGGAGTTGATTTGTGTTACTTACATCAAACATGTTCGAAAGACAAATGCTTATTAGCAAGACCAAGAGTCAAATGCCAAGATCTTTGAAGTCACTCGTTGGACGTGGCCGCTGAATGATGAGTTTTCATTGGTTAAGAAGCAGGGATAGATTATTAGGATCCTCTTTCCCCTTTCAGAACAGAAGTTAGGATTGGAAATCTGAGGGAGTAACCTCTATGGGAAGAGAATGGGGAGATTTAAACACATGTTAATATAACGATTGTGACATTCAGCATGGTGTGACAAGGGAAGGAAACAGTTGCGAAAAATGAGAATCACTTGGGTTACCACATTTGTATGGCGACATGTGAAATGTACAAATCTACATGTCTCAAATACGCTTGTTATTATGTTGTACGGTTTATGCAATCAAATATAATATATTTATCAAATTATTTTAACTCGCGTTTTTCTTAGGAGTACTTGTTTTTAAACCAAATTTCATCTGATCAAAATTGTTTATCATATGTCATGTTGTAGATAAAATATTTCTCTAGCGATTGATAACATAAGTATAGATTTAAAAAAAAAATAAAGTTGTTTTTGAAACGCTAACAAACTTGATGGCTCTTTAATTTCAAACCAGAAGTCATAGTTTTGTCAACTCTTCTGGAATTTTGATGACGATGTATTTTTAATTGTTCACATAGACGATGCGAAATAGCAGGGAGTAGTTTCATCGAATAATAAATAAATCATAGATATCGTCAATAAAACAAAAGTTCATCACACGTCTAGACTGTTATAATGGCGTTGGTAAATGTCATAGATGCTTTGCAATTGCCGATGAAATAAGTGTACTATTCACGGAGTTATTTATGGAAAATGGTAATTTATGTTCATTTACTTATGGAATAAATAAATATACTTTTATCATTCTGTAATAATCGATTACTGACGCCACAATTATATGACGTCATAACACGGCGAAGGCACAATGCTGTGACATCATCGCATGTGAAGTAAAATGGCAGTGTTGTGTTAATAGATAAACCATTTTCATTGAAACGAAATGAAGATTCATTTTGGATGATAAATAGAATATCACCCTCGTGTCTTCTTATATCAAATATATCAACACCCGGATATTTGTAACTCTTATCAACTCGTGTTGATATATCAGAAGACACTCGGGTGAGATTCTCTATATAGTTATCATCTGCCCAGTTAGTTGTGAAATAATGTTATATATGCTCACATGCTTACTTATGAAATACGGGCACATTATGCTCAGTTACTTACATGTATGAATACGGTTAATATATGCTAAATTACCCGTGAAACAAGGGTATGCTCAGTTACTTACATGTATGAATACGGTTAATATATGCTAAATTACCCGTGAAACAAGGGTATGCTCAGTTAGTTCTGAATGCTCAGTTACACATGAATACAAGCAATACATGTACATGCTAATTTCTTAAAAACGGATAATATACGCTTAGTTACTTACATACTCCAAATGTGGCATTGATACACTATCTATAAACTATAATCATATAAAGCCTCAAATGACAATTTAAAACTCAATTTCTTTTTGAATCGGTTACAACGGTGTATATTTGTAAATCATCTCTCTTTAAAGAGACATTACGTATTTGTTTTAACACGTGGCGAATACCACACGTGCTGATTTGAGTTCAAATAAAGTCACTCGACTTACATAATAATTATACATAACCGATCGCCACTTATGATAATTACGTGTGTTCAATTAAAATCGAGCAACGGCATTATACATGTACATAAACCGAAATCACACTTCCTATTTACATGCACAGTAGTACTGCGACCTATTTAACATTACAGCTTATTTTCTCTGTCTAAGAGAAGTTTCAAAAATTTTGACTGATCACAGGTGAAATGTAGCGCAAACATGTTGCGCAACAGAGATAAACGACTCCAACAACATTTAACAAGATACTTAATGTTACCTTTAAAATCAAATACATTAAAATTAAATGTCTCATTAGCAGTATCAAACTATAAGGAATCACTTTGTATGTGTTTTGCTTTTCTGTTAAACCAAAACATAATTGGTACTTTTTACCACAAACAGACTATAGGCAGCGTTTTCCAACATGTGATTTCATTCAGATGTAAAGTTTACCCAGTAAATGTATCTCACTTAACAAGAGGACTTTACATTTTCCTCTGCAAAACTCAGGTACAGTGCACTAATACACAAGCAACATACTATGCTAACATAAGCACACTGATTCATCTACTTACCAGCACTGATTCCTTAGTAGCGTCCTTGCGGGTAGTGTGTTCTCACTGAAGACAAAGCCGGCAGCTGTGACAGCCGACAGTGTTGAACCTCTTATGTTTCTCCTGTGTTGCTTTTAAAGAAACCACAAGATGATCACCTTAAGATACTAATGATCTCTATCCCTTTGGTATCTTATTTAAATAGCTCGACAAGTTAGCCTTGACAAAGCCTTCAAAGGCAGTACATTGTATTTTTTCCCGTTAAGGATGTAGAACAAGATTAACTACCAGGATAAAAGGAGTGTTGATCAGAAAAAAACATTAGTTAAAGTTCTATTCTTTCTTAACTTGGAACGTATCAGCGTATGTTACTATTCCTTTGGGGGCTGAGAAGAAAAAAAGCCTTTCCAGAGATTGTTTTTGGCTATCCTGCGATCCTTAATCAGTATTGAAAGTTGTAATAATGTACCTGGCTTCTGGCAATTAATGTGCTTTGAAACACCTCAACTTGATTCTCTTAAGATTATACAGATCAACCCTTCTTAATATTCTTTCAATGGCTTGATGCTTTAGACTTTACACAAAGACAATTCCTGTTCCCAGTGCCCATTAAAGGTATCAATGTAGAATAGGAGATGAAAACCCTTACAAGGCCTGTGCGAATAGGACGATAAAAAATATCAGTAATAAAAGTCATCTTTTTTCTTTACAATGAAGAAATTTCATCTATGTGGCTAATCCTTTGGGAATGATGAGGAAATGTCTATCAGAACATGCCATATCGCGATTCTGTGATCCCAAGCACAGACAAATCAGTGTTGGAAGTTCCAGATGTAAACTGTTTAGCTTCTGTTCCATGTTGCGCCCTTAGAGACATTACACACGGTGATTGTCTTTAGACCAATAGCATCCAACGAATAGTTATTTTATTATTTAACACACTTATTTATCCAGCTCACCGACGAGGATACAGAGGATACATTGCAACCTGATTTATAACACAGAAGAAGAAGATTAATGATACAATCACTTTCAATCACCTCCCTATTTCGTTACTAGAACATATCATCTTCCGTCATCTGCTGGGTGTAAGTTCCGATTAATCTCTACTCAGTCTCTAGATTCGTCTAGACAATCTCGAAAGGCATAACATGGATGATCGAGGATGGATACATATCATCCCATGTTATTTCAAGCTCAAATAGCATTTGAATTCTAATTTAAAGTCACACATGTCAACAGTTACCAAGATATATAAGTATAAGTGACAATCTATTCAGGGTAGTGACACTATTAAGATGTTTAGTCGTGATTGTGATTTTCTAAAACCGGACAATGCATACCAAACAAGACAAGGAGACACGGATATTGATTGGTATTGTTTTATGGATCATATAAATGGTATACTTGTAAATTGGTCGCATGAATTCCTCTTCTCGTCAGTATACATTACCTCGTTTCTCGATATTCACGGATAGCAAGTCTGACATTTGAGATAAGGGGATAGCAATGCAATACGTAAATTAGCAGATTTGATGCTAATATATGTAACAAAGTTAAATACAATTTCCTGAGAATACTGTGTGTCGTTTTAAAGGATTCAGTTACATTTAAGTTGAAAACATCACTAATTAAATATGTACAGAGAATAATAAGTAAAGCACTATTTAATACAACGTCTTCAGTCTGGTGTTACAAGACTGGTGTTAAGTGAGCGATCTTTTAAACATGAGATGACCAAAATCGCTGGCTATGTTGGATTTATATATCTTCAAAACAATAAACAAATATCAATCTGACAATCGAATTGACATCGACGTTTTAGCAGAACCCCTAGAAACACGTGTTTTATACAAAAACTGTTCGGTTACATCTGAGACATCAGTTTATATTAATGGAAGCGGTTTTTAAAAAGACATATTGCACCATTGAGAAGACTTAGTATGTTTTACAGTCAATAACGCTTGTGGGAATCCGTGAGAGTCCGCGCTGTTATTGATCCACCGGTGTCTGCTACGTTTCAGTCTATGGATGGACGGTTTGGGAATGTTTTGCAACATTCTCGTCATATGGAACTCTGTAATCGAGACAGATGCATATCGGATGCTTGTTGAAATGCGGTACCACCGCCGATTGAAGGATGGTATCGTTTTTTGGTACCACACCGATTGAACCATGTTATCTTGATATACTTCACCAGTTCCTTCCCTAGCACGAGTCAAAAGATACTCAATTTCCAGTTGTAGATAAGCTACTAATATAATCGATATATAGAGGATATGTTGTGTTTCAGTGTGATATCACTTATCTCTCATCGAGTGACGGGGTAAAACCGATGTGTTCACGAGTGGCGCTTCTGTGGTCGGAAATGTGGTGTTTAAAGCCAAACGCTAGGGCTGCTCGATTTGTCCGCCGGCAAGAGAACCGGCGTGTGCCGGTTGCCGGTTTCAGCGGCACGCCTGCTTCATTTGACCGGCAAAGCCTGCCGGTTTGCCGGCGGCGTACGCCGAATGCGCCGCTTTCAGGTGACCGGCAAATTGCAAGGGCGATGAACGGAAAATTATAATTCGTGTGATGATAGGAAAAAACATTTCCATTATTCAGTTTTATAAAAGAAATATCAAAAAGGACTAATTAAGTGTAAATTCCATTACTATATGAACCTCGTGAGGTTGGTTTTTTTTTTTTCAAATTGTTATTTTATTTCTATGATATGATTAAATGTCAAAATAGGGGAACATAATAAATATTTCCGATATTCATGAAATTATAAGCATTCATTTGTATCAACTCTTTTATTTTATTTTACATTGACGATAACCAATTAGTTTCTCTGTTAGTCTACTCTTACACGTGCAGAAGCATTTGAAAAAAATTAAAGTTTTTGTATAAATACAGATCTAGATTTTCTTCATGAATTATAATAATTTTAAGATATTTACATAGCCTACATTTTTATTGTAAAACCTGTTTCCTTAGTTTTGCTTATATTAGTCCTTTACTAATTATTTAAAACCCACATACAACATAGTGTAAACAGAATATTAAAAAAAAAGCTGAGTGCAGATTATTTATTTATACATATTGAGTAAACAATTGCACATCAGCACAGATCTACAGCTTATAATTTTATTCTGTCATTTTTTTTCGCGGACGTCTTTCTATGATGCTTCTGAGAGTTATATCCCCTTAGATGTTTACGTTGGTAAAGACGTCGGTGAACGCCTCCATTTTTCTTGTGGAAAGTTAGGATGTGTTGAATCTGTTGATAATGTGAAATTCATTTGTAAAATAAATGGTAAGTACAGTTAGATTAAAGCCAAATTTGTTTAAAAGGTGTATGTTACTTGTTGTTTTAGCCATAATCAACGATATAGCAACTGTACAGTACAGTCTACTGATGATATATGACTTCAAAGTCCAAACTGAAAAAGGGTCAGAAAAGTGCGGGTAACTGGCATGTTTTTGTGTATGTAAGGTACATTTACGATATCATTATCGGTAGCCTTTTGTAACCTACATATAATTGCATCTCCAATGAATTAATTAACAGAGTTTCCTGTAGTTTGGCGTGGAAATAGTTATAGATATGTTTCAATCAAAACATGACGCCGCCATGTTTGATTACGCCGGGTCACTTCATTTGCATAGTTACCGGTCACGTGACCGGGTCACGCCGCCGGCAAACCGGCGAGGAAAACCGGCGACAAAACGAGCAGCCCTATTGCTTCAATTTGGCGAGTTCTGGCGACGTCATACCATTGTTGCTCTGTCACTTAGCAACGGCGATGACGTTGCGTCTGATTGAACACATGACGTCATACCATTGTACACATGACGTCATCCCCATTGTGATATCTCACTATGTTGAGAAAGTGATATCACACTGCAGTGATGAGAGCATATATTCTCAAACTGAGAAAACTCAGTCTCACATCGCTTAGCATATAATATATGTAGTCATATTTCGAATCCAAATATAGTGATCTGTTCGAGATATCGCCATTTCGTGGAAATCTGTGTGACAGATTGTTTTGAAACTTCAAATTTCCACACGCATCTTACTTTCAAAATATTCATGTGTGCTAGAAAGTGTGACAGTAAGTAATGTATAACATGGTTACAGTAAGTAATGTACACTTACAGATGACGGTCCATACTATCAGCTTATTCATCGAACACTTTGAACTTTATAATGAAATAATCCTGTGAATGGCGCTTAACTTAATATTCTGAGTAGCTTTTATCATAATTTTATTTGTACTTAAAACAGTATTCATGTCAAACAATGTCAAGAAATGTTCCCATAATGTAAAAGTATATCAAAAGTAATTAAATAAGCACACTTACACCTTGAAAAAAATGTAAAATGATATCACCTTCCTCAGATTGCCTAGAATAAAGTCATGAATAGATGTTATAACCAAAGATGAAAATAAATTCGATTAATTCTTGATGACAGAACGAAAACACCAATACAGTATATAGACACAGTATTGGTCAGTCTACTCGCCATCAGTATTTGGAGCACAGAATGTTATTCCTCAACTTAGTTCTCAGGTTGTGTCTGATAGTTATCTATAGAACTTGTTTACGGAAATAACAGAGTCTGAGAAAGTAGAGATCTAATGTCACAAATGTTGAAATAGAAATAACTGTTATTGTCTAGAAGTGTACGATGTGAAATACTTAGACATGAAAGTGGTAATTGGACCATCAGAAATACATTTCCAAGTTTGCCCTCAGCCACAGAGACGTTGTTAATTACAAACTTTCAGAAATCAGCTACCACAAGCAGCTTTCATAGCTGAAAATAGAAAAAAAAGGAAAAAATGTCTCCATTTATTTATTACATTTGTAATATTGACTATCTAAAATGTTCTACATCGAGATATGTCAATGAGTCCATAGAAACCTTTTATGAATTCCTGTGTTAAGAAGTTATGTTTCGTCCAAAATATCGTAAATAGTCAGTTTTCATTATTGCTCAAAGCATCCTAAAATTTGTCAATCTTAGAAAATGAAGATACATTGGTATTTTTTCCTGTCCACATAATACGTATTTTGTAAAAGTTATTATTAATTACCATTAATGTATTGAGGTACTTCACGATGTTGCAATCATTTACGTTTTCCATTGGCAGGAAAGCTTTAAGTTTAACATGAACTATATCTCGTATTTCAAGCAAGCCTTACTTAAATTGTGTCCCTTAGAAAGTCACCATCTCTAATGACAGATCGTTGATTGATTGTATATGTATTAATGTGGTATAAACATTATGCCATTACTGAATAGTTTATTGTAATCAATTATGCTCAGCAACGAAAACTGTACAAAGTACAATAAGGTATCATTGTTACGATCACAGTATCTCCACTAATACGACTTCCTGTACTCTAACCAGGAGGAGTCCCGTGCGAGACATGCACCAGCCGCCAGCATTGACTGTACTAACAGCGTACAGGCAGAATACATGCCAAGGTCGTGAGGATGTTGCACACTTGATGTTGAAACATCGCGCATGATCGCAATGCTCAATGCTTATGGTACTTGCCCGTATTTATTACAAGGAAAATCATATACTTTCAAAAGTGGCCATTTATTCCAAGTACGGGAGAACATGACATACGCGTCACATAACGTAATATATGTTATCAAATGCAGTGGATGTGGCGAGGATTATATTGGACAAACGGGAGATACACTCAGATCAAGAGTGAGGGTCCACAAACAACAAATAAGGGACCCCTCCTGCCGTTACATTCCACTGAGTGAACATATAGATAGATGCGCCGGGAATAAAACTCCTAATTTTAAAATATTTTCTTTTTACAAAGTCATGTCACTAAGCGATGAAAAGAGAAAAATCTAAGAAAACTAACAGCATAAATATCTGGTAATACTGCACACTTAAATGTTTCCAAACTGCTTATTATATGTATGTGATGAATGTACACATATGACGTCACAGATTACGCATTGTTTGAGTTATGCGCCCTTTGTTCTGTGAAACCGGTCTGGAATCCAAAACATTTTCAGCCTTTATTATATATAGATAGTACACTGTATATTGTATATTGTATTTCATCCCATCAGCTTACAACCGCTTAATCCACAACTGATAAAGTTCCCAATGGATACCGTATTTATTACAACGAGTTACTTGTAAAACGTATTTAACGAGCGAAAGCGAGTTAAATACATGTACGTTTGATAAGTGACGAGTTGTAATAAATACGGTATCCATAGGGAATGAGTTTGGTATTTTATCTATTACACACAATTGACAACATGATTTGAGTAATTTTAAACGAAAATTTGTAGACCTTCTGCTGAAGCGCGTAGTAATACAGTTCACTTCACGTCAGTGACGTCACAATGTGTAACGGTTAAGAGTGGATAATGCCGCACACAAACATAATCTTTTATTTAAGGGCTAATTCAGTGGCGTTAACTTATTAATGAATAGAACTTTTGAATAGTGCATTCACGAGTACAAAGGAAAGCAAGCCATTGATGAAAGCGTTATGTTCACTCACTCGTTTACGTAAAACTGAAACATTTTCCGAACTGGAACCAAAACTAGGCAAAGACAAGCCCATGTGCTTGTTACATATTAACGGTCCTCACCATTGGTGAGGCTAAGTCGTAAAGACGTTGGTATAATTGTTCCCCCGAATATATTTGAGCGTCTCGAAATGGAGTGAGTAGCGAGTAACACCGGGGCGAGAGTCGGTCGACATAACGGTTGAAGGGAGACTCACATTCTCAGCTGATGTGTATGGCGCCACAACGTTACGTTAGGACGAGCGCATTCGGCTTTATGGTTGATGTCACACTGTGTCTTATGATATCGCAAATGTTTCTCAGCTTGTGATTCTCACAGTTTCTATTTATATATTTGATTGTGAATGGCAAAAGTAGTTCCGCCCTCGTGACCTCGGGTCATCACCATGAAACGACCAATCAGATGCGTCGTTCGCGGTATCTAACATACGTTTGGATACCAAAAATATCTCGACGAGTTCTCACTCACATGTGTGTAATAATACATATTGAAATATTAAGTTTTCATAATGTTTCATTACTTGTAAATTTAGAGACTATATATGTAACCGAGTCGAAAGTGTCAAGGTAACAAAACACAGACGAAGGTTGTCGTTCGCAGTATGGGCAGCAGTTTATTCACAGTAGAATATACTATAAAAAGAAAACCCTGAAACAATAATAACAATATTTAAGAATTAGAGTTAATGATGACTGTAAGCCAATACATTTGAATATCTATAACGCTTACATGTAGGATATATGAATGCATGTTATTAACAATACATTATGCTAGATTACCGGTAATTTAAACATGATTACAGTTGATATTATAATAAATCATAATTGTACACATACATATTATACATGAATGTACCCTTAATCACATTATGATATATGCAATATATATAATATGAGCATAGTATGAATAATACACATCTTCTGATAATATACACAAGGATATAAACTATATAAAACTAAATAAATGAAAACCCACCAAGTGTGTGGACTTGGGTTTATACAAGACCAGACGTCACATCACGTTATCATCATGACGTCATCATCATCAACATCTGCATACATAATAAAACTATTTACAATACTAAAGGCAATGATGCAGATGATAAAAACAATACTAAAATACTACATAATTAAAACCCTGTTTCATTCATTCATCTAAACATACATTCAACATTACACACATTGCATTGAATACACACATACATTCAACACAACACACATTGCATTTAATAAACACATACATTCAACACAACACACATAAATTACTGTTTCACATTCTTACCTTTCATACAACACACTTGTTTACTTTTATTTATACTTGAGATTGATATATAGTTTAATTTATGTTAAAGTTATTTAAGTTTATGTTTAGTAAGAATGATAACTACAGCAGAACACATATAATGTGTTCATACAAATAAACTATTACCGGACACATTGTACTATGTGTCCATAAACACAAAGCATAGAAATGTAAAAGACAATATTTACACCAAGTATACATGATATGAATAAATACAATATCCCTACAATACTAGGAATACACATACATGAATAACAATATAGACCATAATAACTAACCTTGATATTATGAATCCAAATCCAAAGATCCTAATGAATGACACAAAGATCCCAAAAAGAAGTCACAAATGCAAGAGACAACGTCTTTGCACCTCCTGACAAATCTAAGGAGTAAAGCTTAAAATCCTACCTAAACCTAACATACAGAAGAGAGAAGCTGAGAAACCTAGAACAATAGAAAGTAGAAAGGTCGCGCTTGGGGCAGGCTATTGTTTGACAGTGCACTGGTGATTGAGTGAGTGCAAAATGCTCATGCAAAGGCTGTGAAGTGATTTTGGCTAAACTAAGTGTGAAGTATAAGTTACAAGATATGGTTGACTGAATAGTATATTCAGTCAGAGCATAAATTAAAAATAACAATAAAATATATATACAATATTTGATGCTGTTACATATACATCGTCGATGTGGACTATCAGGATAACATATAATATTTCTTAAACATGTTTTTAAATTGCACATATTTCAACCTTAACACATATGTAAAAGGACCTTAACATGTACCTTTGTCATAATATGACACTATACAGCAATGCAACAAAAGTATTTGCTTTTGATCTTGAAAGATTATATTATTAGTTCAAATATCAGATTGAAACAATGTAAATGTAAATGCCACATTTGTTCATTCTTTCCTATTTGCAATTGTCATATCGGATTTAGCTTTGGCCATCAACAATAAAAAAAAATCACTCAAAACAAAGGAACACTGAATCGTGAACTACTTGATTCTGAAAGTGTGCTTTGACACTTTGAACACAGATGCCATCTTTGATGTCTGACATAGTAAACATTAATACGGTTTTATTATTATTCTTAACCATCGTCACGTTTTGCTTTAATCTAATTTCGGCATGAGCAATATTGACACAGTTTTATTGACATGCTTCAGCAAAACAAGGTCGGACATGTAGAAGAGTTGCCCAGTCAGGGAGTAAACGTTGCAGAACGGGTACTTCTTTACATAAATAAGCTCACTTGTTACGTTAACGTTTAAGTGACAATCCAAATTGGAAGTGAGGATAACTACATCTAAATACATTTTGTTTTCATTTTGAAGATCAAGGACACATCTGTAGTTGTTGAATAACTAATCACATCGCCATATCCGTCTGCGAACAATGTATTTGATTGATCGTATATCGTTTTATTTTATTAATTCAATTAGAAATTATGATGTAGTTGTCAGCATTGACTATTGTTGATGTATTTTTGAATGGAAGAGGTATTGCCGGCGAGATGAGGCGAAGTGAGGCAAGGCAGAAATCCATGGTGCAATGTAGAATTCAATAATATTACCCATATGGTTGAATATAACCGAGTTAATAATATTGATATGAGCACATGAACACATATCACGTTTGCCTAGCAACCATTGTTTCATCGAGACTTCCGGTGTTTTGTCATCTGTGACGTCATAAAACAAATGTTCGTGACGTAACTGTAGCTTGCCGTTGCTAGAGATGTGGACCGTTTTCTGACTATTGTTACGTGAATCAAATGGAATAATATGGTTATTAAAGAAATTATTACACTCAAAAGCTCTCTCGGGATATAAAAAAATTCACACTCGTTTCCTTAAACTCATATTCACACTTCCTCGGGTAATAATCTCTATGTATATCATCTTATGCGAGCCTTTTTTATGAACTGTTTTCTGAAGAGTAAGGCGCAGTCTAGATGGCTCCAGGTGGCTAAATGATAACTTCGAACTCCAAAATAATCCTTTCACTGGTGGTTCAATTCCAGTGAAGCTTACCAAAACATTTCGGACCAAAGTAACTAAACTGTATTCTTGTAACAATTTTATTTGATACATATCATATATATTCTCTTATTTGATGACCTTTTAAAATGAATAATACTATTAGATATCTTACTTGTTTCGCCTTAAGGTCATTGTATGATTCAACTATCTGCAGGTTGATTAACATAGAACATTTAACATGATTGCTTATCCGAAATTTGCTGAATGAAAGATAGATTCATTCAAAACAAAAACATAAAATTCTTTGCATATATAGAGACTATTTCATTGTTTTTGCCGAATATCATTTCTATCTCATCGAGTGGAGTGAGAAAGTGATATTTTCACGAGTGAACATATCACTCAACGATACGATATGTATTATACCATGATATTTATTATATAACTTTAATCTGCATTAAAACAATTAAAACGTGACATTGAAAGGTTAGAGCAGTCTTGATTGTCATAATCCGTACAACTCCCCGCTATAGTTCACGGTAAATGCAGTGAGAAAATAATTCGACTGAAATAAGTCGATATTAAACAGGACAATGTTTTACAAAAATAAATCTGTTGTGAATGTGTATAGATTTAAGACCAATAATATGTTACGTTACCGGTAACATGGTCAAGTGAATATTTCTATGATAGTGAAGAACGCAAATTTTGAAGTTATTTCAAACGCGAAGTGATACAACGAGTGACGTCCGATGCGTCTGTCACATACCTCTCGCCTCGCCAAGTTTTTCACCAATAAAAGAACTACTATGCAGCATATCAACAGTAAATGAAGTTCAGAATGTATTTGAATATTGAATATGACATTAACACCTCAAAAGGTCAACAGTAATTGACTGAAACATCACAACAGCGTCGTTCATTGTCAGACGTGTGAAACAAGGGAGGTAATCACTTTACAAAGGGAGATAATTTCATTCCAAAGGGAGACAATCAAATATGAGTTTTATTTTCACTGCAGTAAAAATATGACTTTCTACTTTTTTTTTCTTTTTTTTATTGTTCCCATTTCATACATACAAGCATGTAAGTGTGTTGTTCATAGGACAGAGGCTTCAAATATAACATGTTATGTCATATACATTAATAAACATGGTCACTAAATCAAAACCAGGAAATAAAGGAAAATAGTTTTGGCAAATTGTTTATGATTATTATTTCTGTTTTATGCATATTCTTCTACGGTGAGCATATCTTGTAAAAATGTTAAAGCTGTTCAAATTTGGAATGGTTTTGTTCAGCATGCAAAAATAAATGTATTTTGTAACAATTATTATGTGATTAAGTAATGGGTTTGCTCCAAGAGAACCAAATCACATCTTTACAGAATGAACATATTGCATTATCAACTAATTTCATTCTTAATTTTTTATTTTAATTTTCTTCAAAACAGATTGAAAATGTTATCATTCAAAGTCCTTATTAGTTTAAAGATATTTATTTATTTATTTATTTATTGGATTGGTAAATAAGCTGCAATAACTCATTAAAAAAAGTCGTTATTTTGACTTTCTACTGCTTATGTGCAAATATGGATTATATTTTCATTGTATAATCACACATTTCATTGCTAGTTATATGATAAATCAAGTTATCCTTTCAAGAGTGAAATGATTTGAAAATTGACAAGGAGAGGCTTTAATGTGTACATAGATTTTGACCCTGTGATTGAATCTCTTTTAAAACCTCTAGTGAAAAATTTAATTTAAATTACAGGGTTTGTCTGGGTGCTAATGGAAACACTAACCCCAAACATTTCATTCTGTTTAGATGGTACAATAGAATTACTCTCAATAGGCATTGGACTATCGCGGAATAGTTCAGCTACATCAAAAAGTAATAATTTATTAATTTCTGCGATATATTATCCTGTGCTGAAATAACATACATTTCTACTAGCTATTGTTGTTTTCTGAAAGATACAATTACTCATCCCGTGAGAATACATACACAAGAGAAATGATTTACTTGATTCTGAAAGTCACGCAGTGTTAGCCAGAGATATACAGAGACATTGATTGTATTGATGTATGTTGATATTCATGACATGAATACAGATCTGAAAATGTAAAACATTATTAACGTAGAATGTTCAACAATGACTATATCCTATCACTTTACTCGTTTACATGTAAGTGTAGACGTAAGTTATGCTTATTCATTTGCAAGACAATTTATGATGTCTGATCTCAAATGTCCTAATGAAATTAACGTTTGAGGTGGTTTGTCATGAATAATTGTACTTTGCGTTAATGAATGTCCATTTGTCAAATGTATTGATATTTTGACTTTTTGATACAGAAAAGGCAAACTTTAGAGACGGTCAAAAGGACAAAAGGTGGTGGAATCCGCTTGCCGGATCCTTCCGTATTCTCCCCGATTATTGAGGATCCGCCAATATTTGGGTTAATCCGGCAAATGGATCCACCATTTTTCGTCCTGTGGGTCATTTTGAACTCCTTCAGTACATCTGGTACGCAAGGCGACACAAAACCTGATTGTATTCACAGCTGTTAACCTGTATCGCTGACGACTGGTTACCCATCTATGGGAAGATAAAACTTGTATTTTTCCAGCCAATGACACGACCCTCATGTATCGTATTGATCGATTTAAAGTCATTTGATTGGTTATTCATAGCGAAATGCGTGACAGAGGCTCCGACGAAAATCAGGTGATTCAAGTTGCTTTGTGGATTAAATATGAATATTATGTGTGATTATATAAATCTTCATGAGATGACATCCATGCACAAACTAGGAATCGACCCTATACCTCGAATTTGTAACAAACAGATAAGATAACCTCACAAACAAATTGCTAGATTGTGAGCATTCTCACATTATAAGGGTCCAACAATCTGCAGATTGTTTAAACAATCTAGGAATGATGAAATGTTCATAGATTGTGAGCTCACAATCTGCAGATGGTTCGTAACAGACATACATACTCTGATGAGCAGGATGGCTTCAAGCGGACACACCTTAATAGATTTGTCTGGTATGCCAGACAATTTAATGTTGTTTATAACGCAGTAACACAATCGATAGTGAACAATCAGGTTTGCATTTTTACTTCATGCAGGTGAAGCATAGTTAATGCAGTAGTGTTGTATTTCAGTTGCGATGCATTAATATATTTACAAACTGAGTAATCATATTTCGTTTTTTTTTTCGAAAATGTACATTGTAAATGTCAACTTGAAGAGCACTTTACTCTAACATTTAGACGAATGGTCACATCAGATGTCAAGGACAACAACGCAATCATAATTATGCTATAACATTAATACATAACCAAATTTTTCGAATACAGGAAATGCGCAGAATATGATCGTACATGTCCGATTAAACATGGCCCACCAAATAGATTGCGATTGCACAAGCTTGAATAGGGTTAACTTTCTCATTTACATGGAAGCCCCGAGACAGAATTCATCAAGTTTATCATTTTAAGTGATGTCGGACTGACTTTTCCAAGTTTGAGAACATATGCTCTCATCACTGAAGTTTGATATCACTTTCTTAACACAGTGACATTATCACAATGGGGATGACGTCACGTTAACAATCAACGCAACGTTATCGCCGCTGCAAAGTGACAGAACAACACTGGTATAAACCAGAACTCGCTCAATTGAAACAATGTTACAGCACCACATTTCCGACCATAGAAGCATTAACAGAATATTTGGCGTTTTCTCGTGACGGGGTAGAGTCGAAATTTCATAGTTTTATAGTTTAATCAAGAATAATCCTCTCACATTTTTGTGAACTTTAAACTCTACAGGGGTTTTAATTAACCATAATGTCTCAGGCCAAACTAAACAAAACCAGACCAAAATAACAAGAACTGCATGAATCGCCTTTCTCGGAACATCTGAAACAGGGAACTTATATGGTCTGGCAATTCCCCCGTGTCTGACAGGGCATGAATAGGATAAACTTTCCCATTTACATCGCAGCCGCAGACCCAACACACCAACACATCAAGTATATCACATGTCCCTTGTCAGTGACGGAACTACTTTTCTGACCTGTAGCTACTATTATGTACAACACTTTCTTCACAAAATACACCAAGCCTTGGGATCGATACTACATGTGCTGTGTATGAATTATAACATAAGATTGGCTGTCTTTGGTCGATGAATTTGGACGCTTAAATTGTTTTAATTGTCATGCTTACCATTGAATATATACAATCAAGTAACAAATAATGGTGATTATCACTTAAGATCATATAGATTATGCACAGTAAGGACAAACGTTGCACTTCCAAAATCAAATAGATAATAAATGGAGGTTTTATCTTAACACATATTAATCATATTAAATGTATTGCGTAATCAAAATTGCTGTTTTAAGACTATTCTTAAACATTATAGATTTATTCTGGTTATGTTTGACAGATTTAGGACGCTAACGTCATTCTATTTTGAACGAGACATAAACTTACATGTTGGGGTGTCTCTGAAACCTAGTATTCATCATCCATAGTCTAACCTTTGATTTTTTACGATAAAATCGTTTTGGAGTATGTGATTATTCCTTCATTAATCGTTCACAATAAAGAGGTCGTCGTTAAGAAGATGTTCTTTCTCGTGTATTCCACTTCTCAATGCCCTTCAAAGACTAGTTGAAATAGGTATGGTGTGTTGGTATATTTATAAGATTCCTTTATCTGAAGCAAATCACCTCAAAATGTACAGTAAACTATAAAAAATCCATGCTTTAACATTGTCATGACAAGTATAACATTTTGAGCATTTGCTGATTTTGTAGAATGACTTAAAATGGTAAAACCCATCACATTGAATTCAGCATCTGATTCAGAATCTCTACCTGCATCAAATATACCTTGTCAGATGCCTCGTTGTTGAACTTAACAGCGTATGACATGTCTCAAGATCAATGTCTTGGAATCATAACGTTGCAATTGCTATATTTCCTATTAACTATCATGTTTATTTAAAGTACCACGGTTTTCTTTACTAATTTAACACCAATCTCAGAAGATCAGTATCAAGGTCCTGGATTGGACGATTTACCATTTGACACGATGTATGGCTCTTCTTCTCTATCTCAATGTATTGATTATGGCTATGATCTGAACAATCGAGAAAATATTCATCTTTTGTTATTTTCTAAAAACTAGATGTATACCATATTTTTATCAACATACATGCAAGATTCTAGTTTGTTGATTTCAATGATAGTTTCATAATGATTGGGACTTCTGATATTTTCCAATTATTACAAACCATATCAAAAGTTGTAAATCATGATAACTCTAAATCGAAGTATCATATTTATAAACGGTACATCCACCTGATTCACTATCATCAGGTCAGGGATGGGAACCAGTTGCAATATGTTACTTCACTTCATGTCGTCTTTCATTTAAAATTTCATTAATTGTAATCTTATAACTGACCTTTTACAGCTTCATCCCTACAATTAAGAAGTAACACAAACAGACAGATCCATCACTTACAAGTGCCATGTTTCCTCCAAGTAATGTCCACCAGAGTGGTGTTTTCTCGCTCTGGCGACACACTCGGCAGCTGCGGGGATTACAGTGTAGATATAACAACGTTTCTCCACCACATAACGCATTTGAGAAAGTGACGATATTGTGTTTTTGTTTCGTTATTCAGTTTTTAGCTTAGACTTATGAATGGCATTAGCAAGAACATAATTAAAAAGGTCAATTTTCAGTGGATGATATCAAATATGAAAAAGGAAAATATATGTTACATTTTTCACAACTACGGTCAAGGGTAACAAAAACATCACAAATGGTACTATATATGAACTAACTAACTCTAAACACAAATCAGAGTATATCTAAGTGACAAGGTTATTGATTGAGAACATTTAATCTTATCACATCAAGTTTCTGAAGATCAAAAGTGTATCAAAATATTGGATGTTTTTAAGTCACTACTGATTTCAGCCAATGATTTCACTTTTGTCTATCCTGTATGTTTTTTTGTTTAGTTTCTGCAATGACCACACTATGTAACAGATAATGGGAACAACTAGATGGATTAAACTTTATGGAATTAAATATTACACCGTAAATTTTGAAATTACATCTTCGATGCACATAGCATGGTTTTAACCCGAATATTGTGCTTCTTGGAACATGTCTTTTTATGAAATCAAACTTACTCCAAAGGCCCATTTTCATGATGTTTTGAAAAGATGGTAATTGGTTGTCTTCCGTTTCTGATACAGCTGATGAGTCATTAAAACTTGCTAGACTCTTGTTGGGTAGGTAGCTATAATCCTCATGTAATGATATTTATGTAGTTGCTATTAACTAAATTGGAAATAACCTGATTGCTAGTGTACTCGTCCCAAATAAGTAACAATTACTGTACTACTGCAGCTGATGCAAGTATAACATCAGTAGCTTCGTTTCACACCTTAAAGCTGACCATATAATCTTGGGAATGTAAATATCTCTTTCTTAGAGCCTATTTCACCTTGTCGAGTTGCACGACAGAGGCGAAAATTACATAATAGTTTGTGAAATACTGCAATATGCAGACCTAAGAATTTTTGGGTAGGCGAACCTACTTCTGACATACCGTTGATATTGGGACGTATTATATTCTTTCGTTAAAATACCTGCAATCTACATTCATTTTATCGTCAATGATGATGAATACTCTGTTTTCGAGTCCATGTTAGTCCATGTCTTGTTCATGTATATAGTAAATAGCATGACGTTCGCGTCCTAAATATGTTAAATATAATCGGAACATATCAATGGCAACATAAAAATAGTCTAAAATAACAATGTGACAGCACAATACATTTTTGGGAAAATGATTAATATGTTTTAAGATAAAACCTCCACATATTATCTATTCAATTTGTAAGGGTGCAACTTTGCCCGTACCCTACAGAATTAATATATTTAATGATATAATAATAACCATTATTTGTTACTTTATTAAATATAATCAATGGTAAGCATGACAATCTAAAAATGTATACGTGTCCGAGTTCCCGTGCAACAAGACACATCCAATCGTGTGTTATAATTAACACATCACATGTGCTATCGACCCCAGGCTTGGTGTATTTTGTGAAGCAAGTGCTGTACATACTTGTAACTATAGGTCAGAAAAGTAGTTCCGTCACTGACATGGGACATGTGATATACTTGATGTGTTGGGTCTACGGCTGCGATGTAAATGGTAAAGTTTATCACATTCATGCCCTGTCAGACACGGGGGAATTGCCTAACCATACAAGTTGCACGTTTCAGATGTTCAGAGATGCAGTTCTTGTAATATGCTCTGGTTTTGATGACTTTGGCCTGTGACATTGTAGAAACATAAAAGCCCTGTATATGGTAAATTCCTCACAAAATGTAAGACGTTTAATTTTGTTGATACATTTGCAAAATGAAAATAGCGAACATTTAATTTTTTAAAATGCATTGTAAACTACACTAACTTATCAAATGTACGATTTGCAATTGCGAATATCTCAAGTTTTCTATGCCATACTCTAAAATTGACTAGTGCAGGCGTTTAGTTAGCAGTCAAAGAATACGTATGCATGTTCTGTTTTGTTTTCTTTTTTTTTAAATGATAAAAATATATTTTTAATTTAAAATTCTTCAAAAACTATTTTGAATAAAACTCAACTGTTCCCCGACATATAAGACATATTCTATGTTACAAATGATAAATGTGTCTGATTCTGAACACTTTTACAACATTTTAAAACATGGTAGGGGTCATGTTGGTGTAAATTTAATTTCTTACCCCTGTCCTTATGAAACAAAGATATTTTAACTAAATGTTAACAACAGTCACCAATTTATACATCCAAACTACTGCGGATAAGTATTGGTGTGTCGTGTCATGTCATTTGTTTAAAATATGGAATTAGTCGAAACCAACTTAGGTGTATAATTTCTCGTCTTTATTTGCATTTGAATGACATATTTACGAGTTGTTTACTCTCCATGATAGTTCTATAATTATCATGACCTCTATTCAAAAGAACATGATTGCTAAACTGGTCTCGTCCCGAATAAGTAGAAATAAGTGTACTATTGCAGCTGTTAACAATGTTATTGATTTTATATATAATAACACATTTTAATGAGGCTAATTGTTTCGATTGATATCATTGACACCATGGTAATCATCTTATCATTTAAGGGGATTATGCCAAGACTATCTAGGGTTAAGAGCTTGAAGTCGATAAATCCAAGAGACTTTTTTTGGCAATATTAAGACTGACTGGTCCAATAAAAAGTAAAATGCAATGGTAAAACGTATCATGATATATTGATTGCTTGCCACTCAACCTGAAGCAGACAAAAACAAATACGTTTCTATTTTCCTTCAATATTTTCCTTTTCCATTTTCACAGCATTTATCGCATATATACGTTGAAAATACAGGTTAATTAGTGTAATTACATCATAAGCAGGTAATGCGTTATTCGTTATTCGAGTAGACAGGCTGTAATATTACACCGGCCTGTCGTGACATGAAAATCTTGTATAATAAAAAAAACATCAAAAAGAAAGTTTAGTTAGCGATCGATATCATTTATGCCTCAAGTAACTGAATTTAAAATATAGTCGCAAGCGACGATAAACGGATTCAGCGCAGACATGATTAAATCATGAACTAAGACTGTTATTGCGCATATTTTAAAACAGGTTTCTAGCATGTCCCAGGGATTATTGATACCCAATATGTAGATGTCAAATCAAAGAATTATAAAGAAAATCAAAATGGCGGCTTAACCACGAGAGCTTCAACTTTGTCATGATTTACTTTTTTTTCTCGTATTGCTATTGTGCATCTTTTGCAAAAGGTTCCAAGTCTGTATGTGGATTTTGAAAATTGTCCCTATGTTAAAGATTTTCTTTATTACCGTAACGTGACTGTTCGCGAGTAATTTTATTATTGATTCATGGAGATCATAGTCCTGTCTTACTCTCCTGAAAAAATCTTTCCATTCGGGGGGTAGGTTTTATAATTATCTCCCCTGAAAGTTCGCGATTTTTAAAAAAATGCCTGAGTTTGAAAGGTCACTTCGAAAAAAGTATTAGGAGTTCGTTCAAAAAACAACAAACTTGGTATTTCCCAATAATTGAGCTATATATAAATCCAACTAACTGAATTTAAATTAATCATCAACTCACACAGCACGACCGACAAAACAACATTCATGTAGTCAAGCTGCTTGCCCTGGTAAACGTTCATTGTATATGTTTTGTAGGCCATGACACACTTCTAATCCTTCAATGTATTACTTTGTATATATTGATATCATGAAACCTCTTGTGTTGATGAAACTTTTATAACCAATATATCATTGTTTTAATAAAACAATCCGATGGTTTTGGTATCAACATCTGATAAACATAGTCCGTCACCCTGACTCGTTGGATTGCCTACTTCTTAGGTATAGTCAAATACACGACAATCTCAAATACAATCATGTCGAATCCCCCACAAATACATATATAAATATAAAATAATTATGTTTAATATTCAAGACGTCGTAGAATATTTAGTGAATGCTTTGTGGTGTATCCGATTTGGCCTGGAACATTATTAAGTCATGTGGTAATTACCCCTGCAAACTCGATGTTACATTATCAACGGAATAGTCAGCGATAACACAGAGACGTCATGCATCTGGGACATAGTAAAATGTGCTTTAAAATTGTTTAACTTCCAAGCACTATCACTGTGCATCAATTAAAAAGATACCCTAACACATAAGATAACCAGAATTCCACATCTTTGATGATAATAAAACACATGTATAACAAGATAATCGAATATAGAAATCCTTAATATGAAAACAAAATCAATCTCATCCAAATCGCAGTCGTACCTCGCTGGGATTCTGATCTGAAAACTCGTCCTAGTGGTCATATCAGGTGACCTTCACCCTAAACTTCACCCCAGCCAATCAGCGACGAGGCTAGAAAACTGGAAAACCGACTTGCGTTGACATACGAAACATCAGATTCAATGTTATATCAAGTAAGGCCCCTGATTGGCTGACATAAATGAAGGTGAAAGTTCACAGTGAAGGTCACCTGACATGACCTTTGAGGAGGCGTGCTCAGATCGTCGAAAGAAAGTGCGACTGTATACGGTCGAATGATTTAAAAGAGAGTAGGAAAACACAACATTACAATGTTAAATTGCCTGCATATATTTATTTATGGCATATTTTAAAGAATGTTGATGACATTCAATGAGATCAAATCTTTCTGTTCACTTCAGCTGCTTTCAGTACATCGGCTGTCAGCTTCATGAAATCCATCACTGCGCTCATCACAAGAGTTTCAGCTGTAATAACAATAGTGATAATGATAAGTAGTATTATACTAATAACGATAACATTAACGTTCATGATAACAAGTTGTCATGTCAGAGTATATACAGAACAAACTTCACTACTTTATACAGAACAAACTTCACTACTATATACAGAACAAACTTCACTACTATATACAGAACAAACTTCACTACTATATACAGAACAAACTTCACTACTATATACAGAACAAACTTCACTTCTATAGACAGAACAAACTTCACTACTATAGACAGAACAAACTTCACTACTATATACAGAACAAACTTCACTACTATATACAGAACAAACTTCACTACTATAGACAGAACAAACTTCACTACTATATACAGAACAAACTTCACTACTATATACAGAACAAACTTCACTACTATATACAGAACAAACTTCACTACTATAGACAGAACAAACTTCACTACTATAGACAAAACAAACTTCACTACTATAGACAGAACAAACTTCACTACTATATACAGAACAAACTTCACTACTATATACAGAACAAACTTCACTTCTATAGACAAAACAAACTTCACTACTATAGACAGAACAAACTTCACTACTATATACAGAACAAACTTCACTACTATATACAGAACAAACTTCACTACTATATACAGAACAAACTTCACTACTATATACAGAACAAACTTCACTACTATATACAGAACAAACTTCACCACACTATAGTGCTCGGAGACCATTACTAACCCCGCCGGTTGTCCTATACATGCATACCCTAATCTCTCAAGAAACAGTCACAATGTAAGGGTAATTTACGAGATATCAGAATCTATAATATAGGTCTGCATCTTATCAGCCTGAACAGTATGACATCATCTATTGTCAAAGGATGTACACAAGGTCAGCGGGAGTGACCTAAGTACATGACATGTGAATTATATATCAAGTAAGACCGACTTGTAGCTGACCATTTAAAAGCTGGGGTCTGCTTCAAGTTCTAGAAATTGCGTCTTTCGTGAGTGTGACTTTAATTAAATGGCATATCATTGACCAATAACAAATTAGAGTCGTCAAATTGTTAAGAAATTTACCAGCACATATTCTCAGAAGACACTACCCCTCACAAAATAACAACAAAAGATCAAGGGTGTCAATGTCCAAGTTTTAGGCTTAAATATGATGATAAATTCAGACTTTAGGCATATGTATGCCCTCTGCTGATTTGCTTAAACAATGTCACGTAATCTGTACACGTTCTTGTAAATATGCAATAATGACATACATGTATTATTCACATACTGATTTTTTATATATGCGCTTTAAAAAATGTTTCATTTGTATGTAGGTTCAACGTTATATTAATACAGCTCGTAGGACCCGTAAATCAAATGTTTTAATTACCTTTTCTTTGAACTCCTTTTTGCAACTGGATGACACATGAGTGTTGCGGTACTATTGTGGGCGGAGTGTTTTAACACTGCACATGATTTGCATCTATTTTTATTCTTAATTTTATTTAAAATATTCATTAAGGAGGTTTCACATACTAGAGTAAATTTCATTACATTATTCATGATATTTGGTCATAAGATAGATTGAATACTGACTCTACAAAAACATGAAAAAGGGGATCTCAACATTAAAATAAATCTACTAGGTGGCGCCACAAGCTCATGGTGACCTCACCATTTTCATGAGAAGAGATTTGCTATTGCAAAACCCATTACATTACCCAAAATTACAACATAGAATTTAACATACAAATGAATATAATGAAAGAAAATGGGTGGTCACATACTATTTTTCATAATTTTATTATGTTTTTAAAAAAAATAAGATACGGTTACTATATAGTCCAAAGGGAGGTAACTCCAAAGCTTGAGTACTACCTAATTTTTAAAAATTCACTTTGAATAGATTATAGATCAAAATATGTGTATTATCATAAAACAAAATGTATTTCCCTTTGTTCTAATACAATGATTTAATGATCATATTCCTACAAGCAAAATTAAAATTTGAAATGTACATTTATGACACAGTTACTGAAAATGGACACAGAAGCTACTGGTCTATAAACTTCAGAACCTGACTATGAGTGTGTAACACAAGATGTGTTGAACCTCTTTAAATAGCAAAGTTTGAATATATAAGAAATATATTTCATAATGTATTTGTTCACTGGCTTATAGACGGTTTTAAAGTTCAAGCGCCGGCATTTATACTAGTTTAACTGTATAAGTCAGAAAGCAGACGCATTATGAACTCTTTGTTTTAATTAATCTTAACGGATTTGTTTATCTAGTAGGTTACATGTAATTGGAATTGTGTCTAAGTTTTTCTGCAAATGATATCCAATTTAGCTTGTTTGCTTAATGTTTGAAGTTCAACAAAATTCCTTTATTTCTTCACTTGGACGCTGAAACGAAGACAAGGTCAACGTACAGAGCGAGATTTTATTCAATGCAATAATCACCGTAACTTCTAAGACTGTTATGGCAGCACTTCGGTTTCAAAATTCTGCTTTTACATTTGACCCCGAGTTTGACAGAAGAGTTTGACAGAAGAGTAATAACTGGTAGACTTATTCGAAACTATAGTTATCATTTTGAAGTTTTCTTTCAATAGGGAATGGTGTCGAATGCATGTATATATCCATTGGCTACTCTAAACGTTAGACTCGGTAAGGTAACACTTTTCTATAAGTATTTGTCAGTGGGTTAACATATCTACAATTCATATTCCACATTGACCAAGGAGTGAGCTTTCTGGGCTAAAAATAACTTTCAAGGGTATGCCTCTTTGACGTTTATTTATGGCGACCAATTATACAATTTAAAATCCCAATCTTCCCAGATTCCAGCTATCTATAATGCACTTAGATTTTTAGGGCGGGACATCTGAGCTTTATAAAGACCCATAGAGTCACGATACTCACAATTAATAATCCCCATTTGCAAAGGAGTACATGTATATACATAAAATGTAAGCTCTCTGGAGCTAGAGTCTTCATGAAAATAGATTAAGCTTTTAAACCCTCAAGAAGCACATAATTCCCATGTTGTTAGGTACAAGTTTAACGTCTCAAGTCACGACTGTTTTAGTTTTCCTTAACATTGGTTAACTATATAAATAAAATATATGATAATCATCTCAAGTGTCCTGTTGTCACTCAAAACTGATAATTCAAACTGTTTGGAAATTAGGTTTTATATAACTTTTGTCTCATTGAGGACATAATGTCCTTAACAACCAGGGGAAATAAGGAAGAGACAAAGTGATTATTGATTGACTAATTATTATCCTTAATGACACTTTTTTTCGTTTCCCATATTTTAAAATTAAACTTTAAAGATTCGTTGGTACATGAACTTTTCGGGAACAGCCCTCCTGATGATTTATCCTCACAGGACAAACAGTGATAGAATCCGCTTGCCGGATCCTTTCGGATTCTGCCGGATTCCCTCGGATCCGCAATATTTTGGGAGAATCCGGAAGGATCTGGAAATCGAATCCACCACTTTTTGTCCTGTGCCTGTTTAATTGCAGCCAATGGACATCTACTTGTCTTACCTGAGTCAGCGGATTTCTGTTGTTGTAGTTCGGGGAACTCAACATTGACGAGCTTTATGGCGAGAGGATTAGTGACAAAGGTCTGCTTGCCTCCAGTTACCACGTATTTGCCATTATCCATACTCCTATTGATGGACTTGATCCTTAATATATCGTGGCCATCGAGTTGATTCAAAATGCCTACAAGTCGACCGACATTCACGGGTGGCTTGAAGAGAGCATCTAAAAACGTAGATAGAACAGGATAATTGCTTTGCCAAGCAGAGACGAGATACAAGAGGTTCAACTCAGCCGCGTTTGATACAGTGAATTCGGCTGTCCCGCTGTTTACTTCCTTCATCAGTTCGGGGTTAATTTGGAACCTCGTTCCAGTCAAATCATAGAGGCCCTCTTCCAACGTAGATGGAGTAAGGAGAAGGGAATTCTTAGCATTGAGAATTGTGACGATCTGGTCGTACTTCTTGGTCTTCTTTCTTGCTGCAAAGAATGCTGTCAGCATGTTTCCTGCGCCTTCCGTTGCTAGATCGTACATGTCTCTGATGTCCGGCGTTTGTCCATTAACAACTTTATTAAGGATCCTCATGCCTACATTAGTTTCAGCTGCATTTGCGAATACGTTTTTGCAGGGAATACAAACGTGCATTAGTTCTGTTACTGTCGTCCTTGCCATGCTCACTTCTTTGAGAAAGGAAACAAAAAGAGTCATGTCTGATTTTCCTTTAAAGAAGTCCAGCATCTGCAACAGATCCGGTTCCTCATCAGCAGCCCCATTGTTATTTGATGGAGGAGCGGCCAAAGCAACCGACAGAGCCCCGCAACCTGCAAAAAGAGAGGTATACTGGGTTAATGACGAAAAGGAACACTAGGGTTGAATGGAAAGTTTAGCAATGACGTATGTGTCTCATGGTATCTCTTACCTTGGTGTCTTCCGGGAAAAGGATAGTTGGTGTTGCGATGACATAAATATATTAAGCGACTTTCGTGTCAGAGATGTGTAACGACGATAATTGGCCATCACTGCAGTACCATACTTATCATGAGTGTGAATTGTTGCAGCGATTATTGTTAGTTATCGGTAAATATGTCGAATATTAACGTGCTTGTAAACAATATGATCAAACCAAATGAAATGTTGTAAATTTTAATAACTTATTTTTAAAATATTTAATTAACAACGTTTGTTAACACTTAAATTTACAGGACTATTCCAGTAATCAAGTTGTACTGTGGTAACCATACATAATTCATAAATCTACTTACACACAAGACAAAGAACGAATGCTGGGTGTAGCGCCATTGTCAGTCAACTGGTAAGTGCCAAAAAACCCAGACATGGCCAAACTTTTATTGGGTCTGGACAGGAGGAGACTCCAGACTGTTGACTAAATTCCTCCATTGAGAACTACAGAAGTATGTGTCCGATGACCTCCTTTAGAGGTGAGTTCAGTAGGCCCCAATGTCATCATGTGTGGAGCTTCTTATGCTAGTATGACAATGTGACAACAACGATATAGTAAGAGCCATCAGGCACCGGTCCAATATGATTTAAACACATCTTTGAAAGATAGTTGTATATCTTTAAAGTAAATTTAAGAATAGCATATGTTTGGATATTTGCGAAACACAAATACACAAAGTCAAGTCAGGAAAATCAGTCAGAAAGTCAGAAAGAGAATCTGAACGATTGTTGAGTTCTGCTCCAGGAATAAATCTATCCCTGTATAGAGTCCAGATACTATAAATATCCATGGAAACGAAAAAGTGATAATCTGATGTTAACAAAAGGCACCGCTACAATTAGTGGGTATTACACATGCATGAGTTTCAAGTAGACATGATGAAGGGTTTTGGAGTTCTGTTCTGGAAACAAAGCTATCCCTGAAGAAAATCCAACTCCTACGCTTTTCGATGGAAAAGTAAAAAAAGTCTGATTAAAATAAATTTGCCAAATAAAGGGTCTACAGGGATACTATCAGATTCTTCACGACAAGGTCTGCAGACACCCCGTATAGGCGCGTCTTCAGAACAAATTGAGCGCAGACAAACCCTAGACAAATAGCTAGACATCATAGTTTTAAAACGGTCGCCGTCGTCGGAACAGAGGAAAGATAGCTGTTTGCAGTTATCTGCCCCTACCTTCTCGCACCGAAAGCTTTTGTTCGAGATCATGTGATTGGTTGACTGAATTGCTCCAGTTCTTTTGCTGGACCCCACTTTTGACTTACCGTTTGACATACAAATTTTGATAATAAAATGTAAACATTATATGTTATGCTTGAATCGCCGATACTGTATATGCAAACAATGTTAGGATTGCCTTTATAGTTAATACTAGCATGGTACATATTACATATACTATGTGCAACTGTATGAAAATGTAGGAACTCTCGTTTTGTTGTGAGATGGTTATGCATTGGTATATAGGGATGCATGAATAACCATGGTATTAAATAAATAAACTGATTGTCGTCTTCATGCATACATTGTGTCATATTTAACCATTATTTGTTTTTAGAGTTTTACCTAGTATGGTCTCTTGGTCTCATGTTTTGGGGTTAGATTATATATTCACTCATGATGTTATCACGAGAGCGTGACCCTGTCTGTTTGTATCTCCTAGTTGCTCAGATACGCCAGAGTGTTCGGCAAACACTCGACAGTGAAGAACTTGTAGTTATAACTTATTTAAATGTATAGTTTAAATTTAAACAATTTAACAGTCAAACGATTTCGAGAGCTACATTTGATGTCTATATAATGGTTTACATCATGCACGTTCTAGATAGTTTTAAGTCAATAATTCCTCACCGATAGTGTTCAAATCTAAACATAATGCTAAGTTGTAGTGAGTGAGCGAGTTACTGCTAAACGCCGCTCCGGCAGTATTACAGCACTCAATGGAGAGAAATTTAATGTTATTTCTTAATTTAAAAGTACTGAAAATACCAAATTCTAGATATTGTTTTCGACATTGTGAAATAATGAATAAACCCCACGTTGTAAACGATGAATTAGTATTTATGTCTTTCATTTCTTACTATCTGCATCAAAAGACAGCAGATTCTTAAATCAAGTTTAAGCAATGCTGTAAATGTGAAATTAACTGGTAAATATTTTAAAGATGACTTATGCATTCATCAACAAGGTAAATGAATCTTTCCAGAAACATTGCATTATCTATTTGCTGAATAGAAGTGGTGTAAAATTTATTATAACTGTATATTTGCAAATATCGCGTGTGTCTCATTATTTCATTGTTTTGATTATTAGGCGCGATTACCGGTCTCAACTTGTGTGACGTCATAACACAAATGTTCGTGATGTCACTGAAGCAAACTGTCACCTGAATAGCTGGCCGTTTCATGGCTATCTTTTATGCGATGCACAAATGGTATATTGAGGTAAAGGTTGAAAAGTAATAACACAATTCATTAAGTTTGACACTCTAAACGTATAATATTAGACAAATGAATTAACATGTTACCTGGATACACCTGGATACACTGTTGAAGCTCACGATATACCTACTGATACAAATACAGTCAGTATCTCTGTACTGCTCAGTTACTGCACTGTTGAAGCTCACGATACACCTACTGATACAAATACAGTCAGTATCTCTGTACTGCTCAGTTACTGCACTGTTCATTATCCCTTACGTACTCATCAGATACAGACAAGCATATCAAATAATAAGGCATTACCTACGTAAGTGGTCTCTAATAGGATTTCGACATGCACCAAGTTTGCAAATCATAATTCACATTGCTCAAGGTATGCAAACATAAAATGTAATTCTCCTTGCCCTTTGCATTCTAAGAAAGAAGTGAAGTGAGGTGATTTTTGGGTTTCACGCCGCTTTCAAGAGTATATCACTTATATCAAGGCTGCTAGTGTTAGTGCATGGAGAAAGCCCGCAACGCCATGTGGCGATATATTGCGGTGAAACCTGCGAGAAACGGCTGGAACTAGCGAACCATGATTGTGCCACGCTGAAATTCAGTGCAGCATTGCACCCAAACTTTATTGGTTCTCTACTGCAGACTAACCACTGCGCTATCCCACCCCAAGAAAGACGAAACAAGGCTTATTAATTATAGGTTTCATGGGTGTAACCACGACACCAGATTTACAAGTTATAATCCCCATCTGGCAAGAGTTCTATTGTCATGTGCATGTAAACGCATGTTGGTTTTAGTGCGAGGCACCTATGGCCCTTATAGTTACCAAACAGTCGTTAAGACTATAATTTAATAATCCCACTTGGCAAAGAAGTATGTAAACAATATTTAAGGTTTCTAGGGCTTTTCGATTTCGAGAAGATGGCAATATGTGTTTAGATCGAGGCCCCTGTGTCTCGTATTAGAGGCTACAAAGGAACCGAATCTTCCATCTTCCATATACAACCCCTAATGGCTAAGGGGTCTGAATACACACAATTTCAGCTTTAAAGGACTTTTGCGGTACGCGGATGAACATGTCCTTTCCTTTCCTTCTAAGTTATTCCTATAGTTATTTTAGACGTGATATGCGGTCATCAGCTTACGAAAAAATGAAAATGATTCTGCCATTGCTGTTGTAAATGTATATTGATATATTGATATTATATTTTAAAACGAAAACAATAATTCTGTATAGATCTGGCATTGAAAGGCAAACGGGAACTATTACATAATTTTATATAACTTAAGAAAGATCGATATGGTGGATCTTTAAAGGGGCACTTGGTAGACATTAATCATACTAAGTTTGTGAAGTGTATCACCTGTTTTTTGTCTTATGTATATCCGTTATTTTATATATTCTTGCGTGGTGGTATATTCGTGTTACAGAGGTTATCCCGCCTGTACCGCCATCAATTAAAAAGTCTGAAGTTTAACGGTCAGATAAAGCGTTTAAATATATTTTATTTCTATCAAATAGCATTGGGCATGTATATTATCTAAAAATGTTGTTCAAATTTGAACTACATTATATGTTCATCACAACGTTATGAGTAGCTACATTAAAATATATAAGTGTTTATATATACATATATATAAGTATATAAAACTTATCAAATCTATACTTCTATCTATACCTACCCATAGCTACATTTTTACTTTATTCTTTTAAATCCAAAAAAGACAATTTTATTTTATCAGTTGAAATTGAATAAATATGCATAAGTCCATGAACATGTATTCTTTTATATAGTGCATGAAAGAACAGTTATTATTATTTACTTCTAGTATCAACTTATGTTACCATCATGTGGAAATGATGTTAAAATCGCTAGAGAAATCCTTCATCGATGTGTACAACATGCATATACAAAATTAGTTTGGAATACGAAAGTATCAGTTATTTTGCTTCAGAGACAACACCCTCCCAATTGGCGATTTATGGCGGACATGTAGTGTACAATAGTAGTGACGTAGTGCACAATAGTAGTGACGTAGTGCACAATACTCGAGGCTACGGGACTGACAGCGCCAGAAGAGAAACGTCGGGAAATACATCACGATGTCAAAAGAAAGGGATATTTAATGTATATAAGCACATCAATAGATTAATGCCAAAGTTTTAGTTTGTGTGTAGCTGTTTTTCTCACAGTATTCGAGTCGATGGCACTGTTCTGCGTTAGAAAATGATGGACTTTAGCCTTTGCTAATAATTCGCTTATTTGCTAATTCTCCGTGGAAAAAAATCTGCGAAAACATGATATATTTCAGTGGCTCTTTAAAGAGGATCGATGCAAATTGAGGAAATACAAGCGCTCGAAACACAGATACGGGCAGGGAAGTTAATGAAGTTCGTTCCTTCTGCAATGCACTGATTTAGGTCCCCTTGTTGAATGAGGTGCTTTCCATATGTCATGGATTGATAAGTTGTGCTCTTGAAGTAAGTCTTGTTAGCCGCCAGGTCACATTTCTCGAGATTAACGGCGAGAGCGAGACCTTAAAGAGAACCTCGACTGATTGCCTGACGTACCTGGCAAAGTGACTACAACAACCACAGGAATAATGAACTAATATTTGTTGTTCATGCTTTAAACATTGTGTTAATTTTTTTCTCTCAAATATGTAATTCCGTTACATAAAATGTTATTGATATTTTTTGTTGATACAAACTACCATCGCGTGTTTACTCCTCACACAGCACGTTCATACATCATGTTTTTAATTTTGAAATTTGATTTTTTAAAATTCTAATTCATTGCAATTATTCATTTTATAACATGTTTTTTACTTGAATATTTCATTGAAATTGTTATTGTGCGAAATACATATAGTATGGAATAGAAACAAAATGTTTGCATGATTCATAGTAAATCAAGTTTTGCTTTATACTATAAAGTTCTTTACAATTTACGATGTCAATTTGTTTAATGCTTAGAATGCCAATGTTCATATTACACTTACAGTAGAAGGTTACAGATACAATGTTTAAGGAAGAAGCTTGTGCAACAAATGAACAATGACAGTAGCATAATTCTATCAGAAATATCTGTGCATGTTGGAGTTCTGTGAAGTTGATGCCACCTATTCATGAACACGTTCTTCATCAGCCCGATGGATGAAATATCCGATAACGTGATTCCCTGGTAACCCCATCAAGAAACCATTATTGAGGGCACTGCCTTGATTTCCTTTGAGAAATATCCCATTTGTCATCAACGTCTAGACTAGACGTCTAGATATACGAATCTTGTATACAGTTCAATTATTCCCTGAAAAACTCCATCATGTCGTTTCCTCATGTACAGAAAGTATGTTTGCTAAAACAACGCTTTGTGTGAAAGTGTTCACGCTGTTCCCTCACCCTGTGAATGAAGGGATTGGAGAAATAAAGAGACAGGAGGGGAAAGAGGTGAGTGGGCTGGATGACAGGTAGCAGACATGTTACCATTATTACAAGTCATCTTTATTACATATATTGTAAGGTGGTATTTATTATCAGAGAAAGTTTAAGAGTAGCAATAACAACAACTAGGAGTGACACGGCATCTCACGTTATCATTGGATCTACACTGTGTGTTGTAGTTATAGGACATTTAAATAGTAACATGCAATATGCTCTGCATGAAATGCGGCATATATAGATTAAACACTAGTGTCAATGCCTACAGAGTAGTTATGATAGTAGTTATCGTCCCGTGAACTTTCATTAAATATTTTAAAATGAAGATATTATTTTTAAAAAAAGCAATTATATTCAATGATCTGTCGCTCAAAACCCATAAAACATGTATATTTGATATTTTTTCCATATTATAGTGATATATTGGTTTGTGTCAGCAGGAGGGAAATGGATCTCATTGTATGGATTAGAGATAGAGGCCTAGCAATCATAATGAGACTGTAAGCCAACAAATTCATTCAATTCATTCGAATTACAATTTCATAAACAAATTTCAGAGATTAGTTGAGAATTAATGTTGTTTATCACCTGCTGGCTTGAGTTTATTGAAGCTCATTATGTGAACATTAATGATTTCACTACTTGATAGGAAAAAGTTGTTCGACTTCGCCATTGAAAACATTATTTCTGAATCAAAATGTTATTCTTATTCAGTATTTTTGAGAAAATAAAGAGTGTACAGCTCTATGACACTCTATGAAATCCTGTATTTTACACCTCATAGCCAAATGTGGGCTTATTAAATAAGACTTTTGGAGTTAGGTGTACACGTTAAACTCTATATAATAAATGCAGTCCCCGCCACCTTTTGAGAGAAAACTATGAATTTGCATTTTGCTTGCCAACGCTTGCCCACCCTTCCCTCTTAGGAAATCAATTGAAAATATGAGTGTACATGGTTCTTTAAAGCCATGGGAATCGTTTTTGTTATTCGAAATTATAAAATGAGTTCACAATAAAATGGCCACCATGCAATTTTTACTTCATACGCAACACCGTTATTTTTACTATGTATGGTTGGTTTCTGTAAAGAGATGTTTTACGTTCAAAAGTAAATATAAATGACATAAGCTATCATTAAATGGGAAATTTGAAAGAATAAAATATGCGTCAAACGTGCTACTGCCCATTTAACACATCTTAGGTGCAAAGCGTACTGCTGTAGGTAATTACAGTGCCATGCTGTATCATTGCACACTGCCTCCTACATGGTAAGTAGCCCAGGGCTTCAGAACGAAAGATGAAGCGTTCGTAAATAGCATGCTGAAAGCTGCGGGTAGTATTCATATGTCTTCAGTTGAGAGAGTTTCGTACCAATGACTTATACTCGTATCGATTATGGTACTCCCGGCTTTAGAGACACAGTGTTTTAGATTTAATATATTTATAAATCAATAACGATTTTAATAGCCAATTGAATTGAATTGACGATATGGATCAAGATAAAATTATTCTTAAAGAAGAATGTCAACATAGTTTTCAATATTACCCGGTAATCAAGATAAAGTCAAACCGCGATAGTCCGGCCACCGATAATCCGAATCTTGCAGTGTCCGAACGGTAGTAAACTGTAACCAAACTAATCTCTATACAAACTCATTAAATGTTGATTCATTAATCCGTTGATTCCGTTTCCGAATCCGAACGCCAATTAGCCGTAAAGGATTAGTTAATTACAACTAGTTCTGCTTCATTAATCCGGTGACAAGCGATCATCACACTGTTTGGATCGGTAACCTTCAATAACAGTGGATTGACACAGGAGTTGAGCGTGTTAGTAGTTTGTGATTTAAAAATTTGTTAATGTTTTACATTGTGTGTCAGTAGTTTGTGACTGATATAAATTGAAATTTCTAATTTTGTGTGATAGTTATAAATATTCAGTGTGTCAAAGTCATTTGATATTCTAAATATTCAAAAGTAATCAACTCCATCTTGTTTGGTTCATTTCAGTAGTCCAAACATTTCACTATCCGAACGTTTTTGATGGAAAACGGAAGCGTTCGGATTATCGAGGCCTGACTGTATATAAATAAGAAAATGTTGAATCCTGAAAGGGATTGAGCACAGGTTATTCAACTTATAAAATCCCTTTTCTGGAAAGTTAATGTTACATGTACCTGCATCACAGTTATGATGTGTAGATCAATTTTCAAGTGAATTGACATAGCTATTGAGCAACAAAGATATGAATGAACTCACCAAACAAAACAGATATTATATTGGTTGACTCCATTTGCAATTTACAAATACAATTCGTTTGGGTTAAAATTTACATTGTCAAAACTAAATGAAACTTTGACTTATTCTGCGTAGTTTTCTTGCACTTTTAGTTTCAGAAAAGCACTACCAGGATTATTTTGTAGAAGGCAAAGACGTTCAATCTCAATTTCTCTAAAAGACACAGAAACATATTAAAACTTTTTTGTCTAGTTTTCATGGACTTCCTTCTTCTAAAATAGTTTCAAAGTAGTAGCTATAGTAATACGGTAACCACCATCGTTTCTCTTGTTTCGCCAATTACCAAGTACCAATACAATCAGTGCCTATTCTTGTGACCTGTGACAGACTCGTAGAAATTGAGTCCTAATGAGACTCTTCAGCTTACATCAAATGAGTGACATAGATTGCCCTAATGAAGTCGCATCTGGTTGAAGGGGGAACTGTGATTTATGATCGAGTCATCTTCCCCGGTACAAACATATAAACACACGTCTACTCGTGTTCGTCAGGATGGTAATGAACCTCGTTAATAACTATTTAATAACTATTTATGTGGAATCTCGTTAATGTTTACCTGAATATTTTAACTATTTATGTGGAATCTGGTTAATGTTTTTCCTGCATGTTTTACCCGTTAATGATGAATCTGGTTAATGTTTTACCTGTTTATGATGAATCTCGTTAATTCTTTACCTGTTTATGATGAATCTTGTTAATGTTTTACCTTTTTTATGATGATTCTGGTTAATTCTTACCCTGTTTATGATGAATCTGGTTGATGTTTGCCTGTTTATGATGAATCTGGTTAATGTTTTACCTGTTTATGATGAAATCTTGTAAATGTTCTACCTGTTTATGATGAAATCTTGTAAATGTTCTACCTGTTCATGATGAATGAGGTTAATGTTTTACCTGTTTATGATGACATCTTGTAAATGTTCTACCTGTTTATGATGAATCTTGTTAATTCTTTACCTGTTTATGATGAATCTGGTTAATTCTTTACCTGTTTATGATGAATCTTGTTAATTCTTTACCTGTTTATGATGAATCTGGTTAATGTTTTACCTGTTTATGAGGAATCACGTGGATGTTTGCCTGTTTATGATGAATCTCATTAATGTTTACATGTTTATGATAAATCTTGTTAATGTTAACCTGTTTATGATAAATCTTGTTAATGTTTTATCTGTTTATGATGAATCTGGTTAATGTTTAACCTGTTTATGATGAATCTGGTTAATTCTGTATCTGTTTATGATGAATCTGGTTAATATTTTACCTGTTTATGATGAATCACGTTGATGTTTGCCTGTTTATGATGAATCTCATTAATGTTTTACCTGTTTATGATAAATCTTGTTAATGTTAACCTGTTTATGATGAATCTTGTTAAAGTTTTACCCGTTTATGATGAATCTGGTTAATTCTTTACCTGTTTATGATGAAATCTTGTAAATAATTTACCCGTTTATGATGAATCTGGTTAATGTTTTATCTATTTATGATTAATTTTGTTAATGTTTTACCTGTTAATGATGAATCTGGTTACTGTTTTACCTGTTTATGATGAATCTTGTTAATGTTTTACCTGTTTATGATGAATCTCGTTAATTCTTTTCCTGTTTATAATGAATCTGGTTAATTCTTTACCTGTTTATGATGAATCTGGTTAATTCTTTACCTGTTTATGATGCATCTGGTTATTGTTTTACCTGTTTATGATGAATCACGTTGATGTTTGACTGTTTATGATAAATCTCGTTAATGTTTACCTGTTTATGATAAATCTTGTTAATGTTTTACCTGTTTATGATGAATCTTGTTAATGTTTTACCTGTTTATGATGAATGTGGTTAATTCTTTACCTGTTTATGACGAACCTGGTTAATTCTTTACCTGTTTATGATGAATCTGGTTAATGTTTTACCTGTTTATGATTAATCAGATTCTTGTTTTACCTGTTTATGGCGAATCTGGTTA
The DNA here is from genome assembly GCA_936450465.1 of Gibbula magus. Taxonomy (NCBI): domain Eukaryota; kingdom Metazoa; phylum Mollusca; class Gastropoda; order Trochida; family Trochidae; genus Gibbula; species Gibbula magus. Next base: position 2,548,764 of record OW388305.1, read on the forward strand.
ATTCTTTATCTGTTTATGATGAATCTGGTTAATGTTTTACCTGTTTATGACGAATCTGGTTAATTCTTTACCTGTTTATGATGAATCTGGTTAGTGTTTTACCTGTTTATGATGAATCATGTTGATGGATGTCACTTATTGGTATGAGATGATTCAGCAATGTTTATACAAGTATAAAAGAGGTAACGTTTCATTGTTCAGTACTTTGTATTAATGGTAGATATTCACTGTTCATTAGAAGATGGCGATATGTGGGGAGAGAGAAGGGTGGAAGTGACAGAATTCAAGAACATGCAGAAAAAAGCAACATATGTGGTGAAATGGGAAGAAAGTAGTAGTGAAATGGACAAGGGAATAAGGGGACACGTGCAGAGGAAAGGGGGAAGAAGGTGAGAGATATGGAGAAAAGGGAAGAAAACAGATGCGGGGAGGCAAAGAAAGTAACAGATTTGGAGTAAAAATGGAATAAGGTTTCAAATGCGGGAGGAACGGGAAGGGGACTAGAGACAAGAGAAAACAGGTCAGACAACGACAGGTGAATAGGAAAAAGGTAAGAAGGTGACAGATACAGAGAAAATGGAAGACGGTTACGAAGGGAAACACGGGAGAGGAGGACAGATGTAGAGAAAATGGAAGACGGTTACGAAGGAAAACACGAGAGAGGGGGACAGATGTAGAGAAAATGGAAGACGGTGACGAAGGGAAACATGGGAGAGAGCGACAGATGTAGAGAAAATGGAAGACGGTGACGAAGGGAAACACGGGAGAGGGCGACAGATGTAGAGAAAATGGAAGACGGTGACGAAGGGAAACACGGAAGAGGGCGACAGATGTAGAGAAAATGGAAGACGGTTACGAAGGGAAACACGGGAGAGGGCGACAGATGTAGAGAAAATGGAAGACGGTGACGAAGGGAAACACGGGAGAGGGGGACAGATGTAGAGAAAATGGAAGACGGTGACGAAGGGAAACACGGGAGAGGGCGACAGATGTAGAGAAAATGGAAGACGGTGACGAAGGGAAACATGGGAGAGGGCGACAGATGTAGAGAAAATGGAAGACGGTGACGTAGGGAAACACGGGAGAGGGCGACAGATGTAGAGATAGAATGGAATAATTATATGGATGCAGTGAAACATGGAAACACATTTAAACAAAAAGAAAATCAATAAATGTTCTATGTTATCACATAAGATCAATATGTATCAGGCTAAAATGGAAATATAAAGTAGGACAGAAATAGAAATCGCGTCCTTAAAGGCATCAACAGGCTAGGGAGGGAGAGTACAATATTGTTAAGCAATTAAAACACAATGAATGTGTTTGTTGAATAATCAAGCAACGTTCCTTGCATCAGAATGGGCGGTAGCTTTTCGTCTTAATGTATTCTATTCTCTGCTGGAGAATTTACAATGGTTTTGTTCAATCCCTTGTCTAATCACAAAGTCACCGTTATCTTAGCTCAGATTGAAATTACTGAACAAACAGATCAATCGATGAAGGAGCTGGACTAATAATACACATGTTCCAAAGATGAATCTTTGTGATTATTTAGCGAAACGGAATATTTACTTACATCAGGAGAGATGGTTTATTCCCCTGGTCCCATATAAGTTGAATCATGATTAGTTTTAGCAGTATATAATTAAAACTGTACGGTATTTTGCTCGTAAAAACAGATGTCTCTCCCTAAATTAGAGTTATTAGCGTTCTATAAAATGTTGCCATGGTAAGAGGAACAAATATAGTAAAAATGTTCAAACCCCCAAAAGACAGGCGGCGGGATGGACTGACAGACGGATATATCCCCCCCCCCCCCCCCCCCCCCCCCCCCCCCCCCCCCCCCCGCAGTATACGCTTGGGGATAATAAACAATTAAACATGATGAAAGTGATATATTACGTGTTGAAAGAGATAGACATGACTTTCTTTTAATGTTCTTAACGTCGGAGAGCAGTTAAAATCAGCACTGAATATCCAAATAGCCTCTGCGTCAAGGTACTTGGACATGGCTATTAACAGGACGTCGATTTCACAATATCCCACGCTGAGGCAAATGCACGTTATATGTAATACATTATGTGTGTAATGTCATGACACGTTTCATACCCTCATATCTCGCTTCATAGCGATATACCTTTTAATAGCAGGTCATCCAAGATCTAGTAAAACCATTGGTGTTTCGCTATTAACTATTGTAACTTATCCATACAGTGGGTTGCATATCCCATATACCGGTACCAACTGCAGTTTTGGATAATAAAACATAAAGGCATGATAACAAGGTACAATTATGCATAGACAATGAATAGAATGACATTTCAGAGTACAGCACAATTACAGTTTAAAACATAATCATTCATATTTTTTTCACATTCTTATAAATAATCTTTAGATACAATGCTAAGTTTTGATAGTACAAAACTTTGGAATACAAAAATGTTATATATGCCTTAAGCTTGGCAATGATAATTATTTCTTTGGAATATATCTCTGTCTTTGTTCAAGAAAAGCTTGGCATTTGAATTCACGGTCAATGCCATACCAATAGCCAATTTCGATTTGTAGATTATGGCTAGACTTAGTAAATACACGTGGACTGGCATGAATAGATCATTTAGTAATATCGAAATACGTCTAATATATTTATGAAAGAAACCTTTAGGGCTTTCTTCTATCCAAGTTATACTAGTAGCAGATTACTCGTTAGCGGCTAGTATATAAAGGGGGACTCTCCCTAGTTCTCTTTTTACTAATATTTGACAATTGGTTGAGCATATTCATTACGAAGATGTTATCATTTGTTGAGTGATCTTTCCTAAAACCAGCCTCGGCCAGGGTCAATAACTTTAAGTTTCAAAAAACGTGTTAAGCCTGTTGATTGTATTCAGTATATGTGTGAATAGCTTGCCGAAATAGCTAAAATTAACATCGTGATTGATCGACATACGTTTGGGTCTGATTTATTCCCTTTTCCTTTGTAAATTGGTCTTATTTCAAATGAAGATCAATGAAACATATCTAATTAAGATAAAATCTCATTGATCAAGTTATTACCTTTTCAAAAAAACATTACCAAACACTTAACACTTAAGCCTTGATGGGATTTGTCATCAGGATATCTCGGTCTTGTCAATTACTAACACAGGTTTCTAGTTTTCAAACGATCATCGATCTGTGAAGGCAGGACAGTGTCCTCTCTACTGTCAGTGTACGTGTATTGATAGATCTAAGTGTCACTGACAAGTCAAGTGTCATTCAATCAATTAGATCAGGTCTCCTCGGGTGCATTTTAAAACTACGTTCACGTTAAGTGCCTGGGCCTCCTTTCACAAAGCACTAAGGTGATCGTAAGTCACTAAGGTAACCTTAGTGCAATGTTAAAGAATTAGAGTTAAGGTCAACCTTAGTAAAGGTTGCTTTGTGAAAGGGAACCCAGGTCATCAATACATGAATGTAATCAGCAACAGGTTGGACACGACAAGGACACGGGTGTGAAAGAGTCAATACCATGCGCCGTGTATTGAACTTAAATAACAGAAAGTGTTTTAAAATCCATCCCCAGTACATGTTGATTGATTTTCAGCACCTAGAGCTCTCTCCAGGTTGTGTAAGAGGATTGTGTGTTGCCTCTGATGCACATACTTCGTGCCATGTGCTTATATTTTGACAATCTGTGGTTACCTAACTGATCACACATGACAAGAGATGATGGATTGTTGTCTGGTTGAGCTTTCTAGAGTTTCTAGAGTATAGATGTTTTACAAAATTCGTTTATTTCATAATTCTATATGTATATTGTTCAGAAAACATGTTATGGTCTCTTGTGAAGTATTGCATTTCACACAATGTGATTGTGAAAGAAGGTCCTTGTCTTGTCATGTTGAACTTATCAGAATTTTGTACAGAGTGTTCACAGACGCAATGTTCCGTTTGAGCATTAAATAGAGAATACTAAACTATGTTCTGTTTAATAACATATTTATGAACGAGTGAGTGGTTTGGTATTTAACGAGCGAAAGTGAGCTAAATACCAATACCATCTCACGAGTTTCATAAATATGTTATTAAACGGAACCGAATTTAGTATTTTATTTATTACTCGCTGATTTAATGCCTCGTAATTCAACGAACTCGTCGATAAATGGGACACACTCCTTTGCGACCTCAGCGCTATATTGTGACGTCATATTTATTCCATTTCGACGTCACGTCAATGGGAAGCACGCGATGTTATTACACAATGTACGATATCATCAACGAGCGAGCAATAAAAATAGTTTATAAATATGCGATTGATACATGCGATATAGTCACAAAGACCTGCTTATGATTATGTTTAAAACCCTAAACAAATTATTCATATCTTAGATTTAATTCCACTTTGAAATGTGATTGGCAGGTTCAGAGTTCAGAGTGTTTAATCTCCATTCCACTTTCAATTACGAGGGGCGTTCAATAAGTGTTGCAACTTCAATATAAAACCAACTCGCGTAGTCAATTTTTTACTTTATTTTTCAATATAGTTACCCTTCACCTCAATACACTTATTCCATTTCTCTTTAAGACTTTTGATGCCGCTTTTGTAAAAGTCTTCCGTTTGTCCCCCTAACCACGCCTCTGTGGCAGCTTTGACGTCTTCGTCATCCCGGAAGTGCCTTCCACGTAGGGCGGATTTCAGGTTTCTGAACAGGAAGTAGTCACCGGGGGCTAGGTCTCGGCTGTAGGGTGGGTGGTTAAGCTGTTCGAATCCACAATCACGTATAGCGGCCTGTGCAACTCTTGACTTGTGGACTGGAGCGTTGTCATGCAAAATCAGAACACCACGTGTCAACATTCCACGGCGTTTCTGTCGAATTGTCTTTCGCAATTCTTGCATTAGGTTGGCATAATATTGACCATTCATTGTAGTTTTGGTTGGCAAGTAATCAATTAATTATATGCCTTTTGCATCCCAAAAGATTGTCGCCATAACCTTGCCAGCTGATGGTTGAGTGCGAAACTTCAGGGGAGGCGGTGAACTCGGGTGCTTCCATTGCTTGGATTCCAGTTTAGTTTCCGGGTCCCAGTGGTGGATCCAGGTTTCGTCACCTGTCACCAGACGAGACAAAAACCTGGCTTCATCCGCATTAAACCGATCCAGGAGCTCCATGCAACTTTCGGTTCTTTTCTGGCGATCTTGTGCTGTGAGGTTTCTGGGTACCCATCTTGCAGATACCTTGGACATACCAAGATGGTCATGAATTATTTTTTCAACACTTCCAACTGATATCTGGAATTCCAAAGACAGTTCAGAAACTTTAACACGGCGGTCAGCTAAAATTCGTCTTTCGATAGCGGCAATAACTTCCGGTCGGGTGACTTCAGATGGCCTGCCTGACCGTGGGTCATCGTCTAAGGACTCCCTGCCCCGCTTGAACTGAAGAGACCAGCGACAAACTGTTGAAAAGTTAGGAGCATCCTTACCCATCACATTACACATACGATTATGTATTTCTGTAGCTTTGCATCCCTCTTTAGTAAGGAACTTGATCACAGCGCGTTGTTCATGTTTAAGAGAATCCATGATTATGGAGACCCCTAGGTCAGCGCAGCTATTATATCTAAATAATTGTTATGTCTAGAAATTGTTTTGACATGTGTCAATGTTATGTTTTGACTATAGTAACACCTGCTATAAGCTGACACTGTTTATGTAAACACCAATGCCCCGCTTGCAACACTTATTGAACGCCCCTCGTAACAGTTCATAATACTAGATGAGCGTTTGCGGGACACCGCAAAAGCAGAGCAGCTCCGAAACTTTAGGTCTCACCTTTCCCTGTTCCGCCTTCTCCTCAGCATAAATAAAATGGAAAAATGTTTGGACAAAATTATTTTCTTTATTCAAGTTATTCTGACAAGTTGAATCATCACTGGAGTTACTTTTCACAATTTTTTCTTAAAACCTATTTCTGATTACAAAATTTGATCAAAGGATTAACATGGCCTTAACCAATATCTCATGACCTAAGGTCACACCATCAATGATTACTTTTCATTGTGTATAACAATCATGCAATGACTCAAAGTGTTCATTGTTAACATAAGGCATATTCACAATAGCATGCTTTAGTTGTGAACTTGCTGTGACCTTGACCTTTGACAGATCTTAGCGAAAACGTTTTCAAATCTTGGTCTTTCTCCATAGTTGAAGTATACCAAATAAGAGCCTGACAGCACAAAAATGTTTGAAGTTGTCGTGTTTACAAAGATTGTTGTAGTGATTTAAGAACTCATGACCTTGACCTTTGACCTTGAATGTGAACATGTCAAAATCATTCACCAGATTTATAAGAAAGAAGCTATGTATATGAGGTGTTAATACCTTCTTGGAAAAAAGTTATTTAGAGATTTCAGAACTAGTCACCATGACCATATCTCATGACCTTGACCTCTTATCTTCAAGGTCACTCAGTCTATGGTCACTTTTCATTGTGTTTAACAATCATGTAATGATTCAAAGTGTTAATAGTTAAAATAAGGCATATTCGCAACTGCATGCTTAAGTTGTGATCTCGCTGTGACCTTGCCCTTGGACAGATTTTAGCGAAAACCTTTTCAAATCTCAGTCTTTATCCATAGTTGATATATACCAAGTAAGGGCCTGATAGCAGAGACGTTGTTGAAGTTGTCGTGTTTACAATGATTTTTGTAGTGATTTCAGAACTCATGACCTTGACCTTTGACCTTGAGTGTGAGCATGTCAAAATAATTCCCCAGGTGTACAAAAAGAAGCTATATATATGAGGTGTTGATACCTTCATGGAAAACAGTTATTTAGTGATTTCAGAACTGGTGACCATGACCCTATCTCGTCACCAAGGTCACACAATCAGGGATCACTTTTCATTGTGTATCACAATCATGTAATGATGCAAAGTGTTAATAGTTAAAATAATACATTTTCGCAACAGCATGCTTAAGTTGTGACCTCGCTATGACCTTGACCTTTGACGGATGTTAGCAAAAACCTTTTCAAATCTTGGCCTTTCTCCATAGTTGATATACACTAAAAAAAAGCCTGATAGCACAAATATTTATATTTTTTAAAATTTTATCGTGTTTACAAAGATTTTTTAAGCGATTTCAGAACTCGTGACCTTGACCTTTGACCTTGAATGTGAACATGTAAAAAAATTCCCCAGGGGCATAAGTAAGAAGTTATGTATATGCGTTCTCAAAACCTTCCAGGAAAAAAGTTATAGCTAATACAAAACGTGCTTACGGCGACGGAAACTGCGCAAAAACTGATAGCAGCTCCGACTGCTAATGAACGCCAATCAGGAATCGTAATTATCTGAAATTTAAAAAGAAATCCGAAGCCTGTGTTAAATAGACGTTTGTCGAAGTGCGTATTTTGAAGAAATGGGAAGAAGCTAACAGAGCTACAGTGATTACAATTTCTTTCGAAAGCGATTTTCGTAAGATGTGTCATTTGTGTAAATCACTGCAAATCACTGACATAATTTTAACTTTGATCCTACATTTTAAATAGGTTTTTAACATTTACAAACGTTATTAATGCCAAATGAAATCCACACTTTGTTATTAAAGGTACATCCATTGTGTTGTTTGGGGTCAAATATGCCAAACGTTATAAATGGTCTTACTTTATCGAGAAGTACCGACTGATACCGAAAACTACCATTTTGATGATATTCGACTTAGTATATTTACGATATGAAGGTAAAAGTGTCGATTTCTGATCGAAAACCGGACAATGCATCGCGTGTGGCGCGCGCCAATGAGTCAAACGTACTTTTGGAATCTTATTTAAACCAGATAAAATAAAACATTTGGGTTGATAATGTTAAATAGGTCATATAACTACTGTGTGTGTAAATAGGACATACACTTTCGGTTTCTGCACATGCATAATGATGTTACTCGATTTTAATTGGAAACTAGTAATTATGATATATTTGGTGATTGGGGATGAATATGCAAGCTTAGTGAATTTGTTTGTATTGTAAACAGCACATATGGTGTGTTCGAACGTATTAAAGTCAAATCAAATTTTATGAAACACAATGGATGCACCTTTAAGGAAGGCAAACTCAGGAAAATGACGCATCACAAACTATGTATGAAATGCAACTAACTTATATTATTTCCATATAATCCTTGAGCAAAATGTACAAAGAAGGTTCTATGAGCAGTGTAAGATGGATGTTTGGTGGTATCTTCAACTGTCCTGTGTCAGAGATTTCAAATTGAATTACCAAGTCCAGCAGACAAGTTAAACCTAGTTGTTGTGTTATGAGGACTGCCATGACGTATAGTATTACATCTAGTTTTGATTGCGTGTATGACTGGCGTATCTGTCTTGTGTCAATTTCAGATATGTTGATTTATTTACGTCGTATCTCGACACCGTTTCATTGATTTAATTGATAACGTTATAATTGATTTGTAGTCGATGTCGAGGTACACGTATTTGTCTCCCCCAAGTGAATAATGAAACACGCCTCTACTTTGCTCCGTATTCTTCACTAACAAATACAACAAATCAGGGCAAACTAAGGCACACATGGAATTGTGTTATTTAGTTATCAATTAAATTACACTTGTGATGTCATCCTATTGTTCTTTCACTCCATTATTTTTCAGTAATAGAGAGTTACACATCACATCATATCTTTTAAGTAGAAATTTAATTTCTTTAACTTTCTCAAGAAATTTTGATAAAAGAGCAATACTTTGAGTGTAATTTAAGTAGGGTAATATCCTCGTAACTCTCCATTCCTTAAAAATAATGGGCCTCGGCTCCATTATTTTTAAGGAATGGAGAGTTACTCGGACATTACCCTCTACATAATAATGCATGATCCCTTTAATTGTCCAGATCATGACTCCAAGCTATTTATTCATGAGACATGTTTGAAGCGGAACAGAGAGAGGAAAACCAAGTTCTGTTCATAGTCAAACCCTTCACTGCACTAGTTGCGACGCTGCGGTGTCTATCGTAAATTAAATGAACCAAGGCAGACATACATACAGACATATTTTATTTATATGTCACATGATATTATACAAGTAAAATATCAATTGTAATAGAACATATCTTTGGCTTACGAGACACTATTAAAATACATTAACAATGATATATACAACAGGGTTGCTTCTGTTAATAAATAATAAAATATATGTGAGAGGGTACTACATAGATCAAATAAATTAAGAATGTATCTAAATTCTGCGGAACATATTATCAGCTTACATTTTAAGAGTCCTGATTTTGAACAGTTGTCCTCATAACTGAAGTGAATTTGATATAATCACTTTGGTCAAGGTTAAATATAATGTTATCAATTGCGGTGACAGTTCCATTGTTTCGCATGGCTAATCTACCCTCTATGTGTTTGTTTGTTTACCCTCATTGCCCCCGCGGAGATATGGGTCAAAATATGTTCATGAGAATAATTGTTAGATTGTGAAATTTGTAAATTAAGCTGAAAGCTACGCAATTCGTTATCGTCATCTTCACATCTGCAGCCGTGGTCAGTTGAATTATTTTTATTTTATTTTCATAATCGTTCGAACTGTTACTAGTATAAACAATCAACAACGATGTGCCCACAGGGGCTTGTATTGTCGAAACTAGCAATTACAACGAATATGAAGTCGACGATCCAGCCCCATATACTATAAAAAAGTAAAGGGATGTAACGTTGTCAACACCCCATGTCCGTTTGAAATTATATTTCAGAATGTTGTCATCATATTATCATTCAATGTTATATATCACGGCAAAGCCAATACATTTGTCTTTAAAACAAGCCATCATACGTAAAAATCGAACGGATAATAACAAGGATATGATTTTTCAAAGCCAAAAATATTAGCACATTGCTCATGTAAGCCATTTGCCTGGCCCACCAAAATGATAAAATATTCGCTTGAAAAAATTATTATAAAATACTTTATAATATCTTGTCAGCTAATAGTGACCCAGTTACAAAGCCCAGTAATTGTTGCATCAGATCGCGCAAGAAATATAACATGAGGGACATTGTATTTGACATACCAGGGATTTTACATTATATCAAGTGTGTTTCGAAACATCGTTTGTCTAGCAGTCGTCCATATTGAATGACCTTGACATTGGTCTATTTTTGGAAACGAAATGATGTCATAGGGCCTCAAATAGCCCTATGACATCATTTCGTTACCAAAAATAGACCAATGCCAAGGTCATTCAATATGGACGTCTCACTATCAAACGATGTTTCGAAACACACTTGAGATCATCTAAAATCACTGGTACGTCAATTACAGGGCACCCCGTGTTATAATTCTTGCGCGATCTGATGCAACAAATACTGGGCTTTGTAACTGGGTCACTATTAGCTGACAGGATATTATAAAGTATTTTATAATAATTTTTTCAAGCGAATATTTTATCATTTTGGTGGGCCAGGCAAATGGCTTACATGAGCAATGTGCTAATAATTTTGGCTTTGAAAAATCATATCCTTGTTATTATCCGTTCGATTTTTACGTTTGATGGCTTGTTTTAAAGACAAATGTATTGGCTTTGCCGTGATATATAACATTGAATGATAATATGATGACAACATTCTGAAATATAATTTCAAACGGACATGGGGTGTTGACCCCGTTACATCCCTTTACTTTTTTTTATAGTATATGGGGCTGGATCGTCGACTTCATATTCGTTGTAATCGCTAGTTTCGACAATACAAGCCCCTGTGGATGTGCCCACTTAGGTTTCTTAAGTATATATTACAGAAAGAAGAAGAATATCAAGTTATACTTGGTATACAGTTGATCATAATCATTGAAACGATTGATTCATACCATTATAACTGACTCGTTCGTAGTACAGTGAATACCTGATAATAAGCTTCATGTTTCTTCCAATAAATCAAAGAAATCAAAACTTTCTCTTCCGTTTGACGTTGAATCTACTTTTGTAAATAAATCGCTCGGCCTGCTGTTGTAATCAAACAACAAAAAATCTTTCATATATTTCAACCTCAGTCTCTCCAGATCTTCCAAAGGAACCTCGCTGTAAGCCTGCAGGAAGGCATCTTTGTTGTTTGACCTTGCCCCGGAAGTACTTCTATGATAACCATCCAGCAGCAAATTTGTTAATGAGGTCAAGGACAGTGCTTTACTTTCTTCAGGTGACAGAGGATAGTTGTAATCCTTTTCAATCATTCCCGATATTTGCAACTGACGCCACAGTCTACGATATATGTTATGATGTGTGGCGCAGGTCAGTAAACCGCTAAGCATACCATATGTTCTCTTTGAATTAAATATAATGTAATGGATGCTATTTTCCTGTGCAAAATCTTTGAACGTTACCTTGGTTGGCTTAGTTCGATTTATGAAATAATATACATCAGTTTTAAAAGTTTCTACTTTTCCAATCATTTCAAATGGAACGTTGCATACATCGCATGTTGTTGACACGGGCTTGAAGTGTGCATCGTATCTATCTTGGTCTGAAGATATGAGAAATTTAACAAGTTCACTAAACCTGAGATCTTTTCCACAACCGCTAGTTTTATTCCGAACCCTATGCTGTGCGTAATTCCAATACATATAATTTGGGCTAAAAAATGTATCTAAATAAGATGAGAAAATTCTTTTATAAGGATTTCGTGTAAATATGAAGGAAAATGAATCATTCATAACTTTATCTATGTATATCTTCCGTTGTGCCACCGCCATCCGTTGTGTCTTCTTACTCAAGTAACGTAGTGGTGCACCTTTGAAATCAAACGGGGAGTTATAGTCGTCGAAATTCAACACGTGCAGCATTCTTCCAAGGAACTTAGAGGCTACCTTGGCGACTGGGCAATACAACGTGTTCACATTGTTGTAATACGTGAGCTGTTTCTGTGCCAGTTGTGTCCTGTTGAGGTTATTCGTCTTCAGCAAGGAGCAGACAGTTCTCAGGTGTGTCCGCCTCGTCCGCATTGTGGACACCACGTCTTCCCCCTGTCAACAAGTTTGATACTAACTTTAAGTACTTCATTGAGATGCTATAGATTAAACCGCTTACGGTAGAATTTACAACACCCATTTTATCAAAGTATATAGTATTACCATGTAGATAAAAAAATATTCCAATTCCTCTACACCATTAGTCACAAGGAGTGACACCGGCCATCTTGGAAACGGTGTAACATGTCCAACTTCAATTCTTCGATTCTTTGCCCTCCTCTACCCAGAAAACCTTTATATTGTCCCATTAATTAGGTCTCTATGTCAATTAGAAGGCAAGATATAACCGTTTAAAGATAATTCTCATGGGCAATGGCGGTCCTTTTAAATGTTGCTTATAAACACTTTTCCCCAAGGGTGCAGTCAATGCACCCGGCTGAAATACTTTAGGGAAAGTCTAATCTACTATATCAATCAATAAAACATCTGTTACATCTCAAAACAAGGTTCTTTAAAAAATGCCAGTGTACTAATTCGACCGTGACCTCTTCTTCGCATCGGTGAAGGTACTCAATGATTCAGTTGCATGTGTCCATTGAGGAGAAGCATTTGGAAAAAAGAATCACAAAGGCTTGACTTAAAATTGAATAGGAAAAACGATAGTGTTAAAACAGATTTACAGAAAATGCACTCACGAAGTAATCATCCACTTTACTTCCGAGAAGTGCTAGTGCTCCTCTGTGTGACTTCTCAAACATGTCCTCATGCTTCTGGAGCGATGATCCTACTGACACCTTGATGTGTCTCTCTCTGTAAGCTGCAACACGATAATACAATAATTAGACATACAAATCACCCATTAGAGTATCCATATTTTACAAAATAACCACCCTGCTCCATCAGTGTATTTGTAGCCGTTACCCAAAGACAATACCCTGATTCCCTAGGCCCAACATCCTGCTCCATCAGTGTATTTGTATCCGTTACACAAGCACAATAACCTGCTTCCCTAGGCCAAACATCCTGCTCTATCAGTGTATTTGTATCCGTTGCCCAAGGACAATACCCTGATTCCCTAGGCCCAACATCCTGCTCCATCAGTGTATTTGTATCCGTTGTCAAGCACAATACCCTGATTCCCTAGGCCCAACATCCTGCTCCATCAGTGTATTTGTATCCGTTGTCAAGCACAATACCCTGATTCCCTGAACCCAACATCCTGCTCAATCAGTGTATTTGTATCCGTTACCCAAGGACAATACCCTGATTCCCTGAGCCCAACATCCTGCTCCATCTGTGTATTTGTATCCGTTACCCAAGGAAAATACCCTGATTCCCTGAGCTCAACATCCTGCTTCGTTAGTGTATTTGTATCCGATACCCAAGGAAAATACCCTGATTCCCTAGGCCCAACATTATGCTGCGTCAGTGTATTTGTATCCGTTACCCAAGGACAATATCCTGATTCCCTAGGCCCAACATCCTGCTCCATCAGTGTATTTGTATCCGTTACCAACGGACAATACCCTGATTCCCTAGGCCCAACATCATGCTCTATCAGTGTATTTGTATCCGTTACACAAGTACAAAAACCTGCTTCCCTAGGCCCAACATCCTGCTCCATCTGTGTATTTGTTTCCGTTGTCAAGCACAATACCCTGATTCCCTAGGCCCAACATCCTGCTCCATCAGTGTATTTGTATCCGTTACCCAAGGAAAATACCCTGATTACCTAGGCCCAACATCCTGCTCCATCAGTGTATTTGTATCCGTTACACAAGTACAATACCCTCATTCCCTAGGCCCAAAATCCTGCTCCATATGTGTATTTGTATCCGTTACCCAAGGAAAAAACCCTGATTCCCTAGGCCCAACATCCTGCTCCATCAGTGTATTTGTATCCGTTACACAAGTACAATACCCTCATTCCCTAGGCCCAAAATCCTGCTCCATATCAGTATTTGTATCCGTTACCCAAGGAAAAAATCCTGATTCTCTAGGCCCAACATCCTGCTCCATCAGTGTATTTGTATCCGTTACACAAGTACAATACGCTGATTCCCTAGGCCCACATCCTGCTCCATCTGTGTATTTGTATCCGTTACCCAAGGACAATACCCTGATTCCCTAGGCCCAACATCCTGCTCCATCAGTGTATTTGTATCCGTTACCCAAGGAAAAAACCCTGATTCCCTAGGCCCAACATCCTGCTCCATCAGTGTATTTGTATCCGTTACACAAGTACAATACCCTGATTCCCTAGGCCCAACATCCTGCTCCATCAGTGTATTTGTATCCGTTACCCAAGGAAAAAACCCTGATTCCCTAGGCCCAACATCCTGCTCCATCAGTGTATTTGTATCCGTTACACAAGTACAATACCATGATTCCCTAGGCCCAACATCGTGCTCCATCTGTGTATTTGTATCCGTTGTCAAGCACAATACCCTGATTCCCTAGGCCCAACATCCTGCTCCATCAGTGTATTTGTATCCGTTACCCAAGGAAAATACCCTGATTCCCTAAACCCAACATCCTGCTCCATCAGTTTATTTGTATCCGTTACCCAAGGACAATACCCTGATTCCCTGAGCCCAACATCCTGCTCCATCTGTGTATTTGTATCCGTTACCCAAGGACAATACCCTGATTCCGTAGACCCAACATCCTGCTCCATCAGTGTATTTGTATCCGTTACCCAAGGAAAATACCCTGATTCCCTAGGCCCAACATTATGCTGCGTCAGTGTATTTGTATCCGTTACCCAAGGACAAGACCCTGATTCCCTAGGCCCAACATCCTGCTCCATCAGTGTATTTGTATCCGTTACCCAAGGACAATACCCTGATTCCCTAGGCCCAACATTCTGCTCCATCAGTGTATTTGTATCCGTTACCCGCGGACAATACCCTGATTCCCTAGGCCCAACATCCTGCTCCATCAGTGTATTTGTATCCGTTACACAAGTACAATAACCTGCTTCCCTAGGCCCAACATCCTGCTCCATCTGTGTATTTGTATCCTTTGTCAAGCACAATATCCTGATTCACTAGGCCCAACATCCTGCTCCATCAGTGTATTTGTATCCGTTGTCAAGCACAATACCCTGATTCCCTACGCCCAACATCCTGCTCCATCAGTGTATTTGTATCCGTTACCCAAGGAAAATACCCTGATTCCCTGAACCCAACATCCTGCTCCATCAGTTTATTTGTATCCGGTACCCAAGGACAATACCCTGATTCCCTGAGCCCAACATCCTGCTCCATCTGTGTATTTGTATCCGTTACCCAAGGACAATACCCTGGTTCCCTGAGCTCAACATCCTGCTGCGTCAGTGTATTTGTATTCGTAACCCAAGGAAAATACCCTGATTCCCTAGGCCCAACATTATGCTGCGTCAGTGTATTTGTATCCGTTACCCAAGGACAATACCCTGATTCCCTAGGCCCAACATCCTGCTCCATCTGTGTATTTGTATCCGTTGTCAGCCACAATACCCTGATTCCCTAGGCCCAACATCCTGCTCCATCAGTGTATTTGTATCCGTTACGCAAGGAAAATACCGTGATTCCCTAGGCCCAACATCCTGCTCCATCAGTGTATTTGTATCCGTTACCCAAGGAAAATACCCTGATTCCCTAGGCCTAACATTATGCTGCGTCAGTGTATTTGTATCCGTTACCCAAGGACAATACCCTGATTCCCTAGGCCCAACATCCTGCTCCATCAGTGTATTTGTATCCGTTACCCAAGGACAATACCCTGATTCCCTAGGCCCAACATTCTGCTCCATCAGTGTATTTGTATCCGTTACCCGCGGACAATACCCTGATTCCCTAGGCCCAACATCCTGCTCCATCAGTGTATTTGTATCGGTTACACAAGGACAATACCCTGATTCCCTGAGCCCAACATCCTGCTCCATCTCTGTATTTGTATCCGTTACCCAAGGACAATACCCTGATTCCGTAGACCCAACATCATGCTCCATCAGTGTATTTGTATCCGTTACCCAAGGAAAATACCCTGATTCCCTAGGCCCAACATTATGCTGCGTCAGTGTATTTGTATCCGTTACCCAAGGACAATACCCTGATTCCCTAGGCCCAACATCCTGCTCCATCAGTGTATTTGTATCCGTTACCCAAGGACAATACCCTGATTCCCTAGGCCCAACATTCTGCTCCATCAGTGTATTTGTATCCGTTACCCGCGGACAATACCCTGATTCCCTAGGCCCAACATCCTGCTCCATCAGTGTATTTGTATCCGTTACACAAGTACAATAACCTGCTTCACTAGGCCCAACATCCTGCTCCATCTGTGTATTTGTATCCTTTGTCAAGCACAATATCCTGATTCCCTAGGCCCAACATCCTGCTCCATCAGTGTATTTGTATCCGTTGTCAAGCACAATACCCTGATTCCCTACGCCCAACATCCTGCTCCATCAGTGTATTTGTATCCGTTACCCAAGGAAAATACCCTGATTCCCTGAACCCAACATCCTGCTCCATCAGTTTATTTGTATCCGGTACCCAAGGACAATACCCTGATTCCCTGAGCCCAACATCCTGCTCCATCTGTGTATTTGTATCCGTTACCCAAGGACAATACCCTGGTTCCCTGAGCTCAACATCCTGCTGCGTCAGTGTATTTGTATCCGTAACCCAAGGAAAATACCCTGATTCCATAGGCCCAACATTATGCTGCGTCAGTGTATTTGTATCCGTTACCCAAGGACTATACCCTGATTCCCTAGGCCCAACATCCTGCTCCATCTGTGTATTTGTATCCGTTGTCAGCCACAATACCCTGATTCCCTAGGCCCAACATCCTGCTCCATCAGTGTATTTGTATCCGTTACCCAAGGAAAATACCGTGATTCCCTAGGCCCAACATCCTGCTCCATCAGTGTATTTGTATCCGTTACCCAAGGAAAATACCCTGATTACCTAGGCCCAACATCCTGCTCCATCAGTGTATTTGTATCCGTTACACAAGTACAATACCCTCATTCCCTAGGCCCAAAATCCTGCTCCATATGTGTATTTGTATCCGTTACCCAAGGAAAAAACCCTGATTCCCTAGGCCCAACATCCTTCTCCATCAGTGTATTTGTATCCCTTACACTAGTACAATACCCTCATTCCCTAGGCCCAAAATCCTGCTCCATATCAGTATTTGTATCCGTTACCCAAGGAAAAAATCCTGATTCCCTAGGCCCAAAATCCTGCTCCATCAGTGTATTTGTATCCGTTACACAAGTACAATACGCTGATTCCCTAGGCCCACATCCTGCTCCATCTGTGTATTTGTATCCGTTACCCAAGTACAATACCCTGATTCCCTAGGCCCAAAATCCTGCTCCATATGTGTATTTGTATCCGTTACCCAAGGAAAAAACCCTGATTCCCTAGGCCCAACATCCTGCTCCATCAGTGTATTTGTATCCGGTACCCAAGGACAATACCCTGATTCCCTGAGCCCAACATCCTGCTCCATCTGTGTATTTGTATCCGTTACCCAAGGACAATACCCTGGTTCCCTGAGCTCAACATCCTGCTGCGTCAGTGTATTTGTATCCGTAACCCAAGGAAAATACCCTGATTCCATAGGCCCAACATTATGCTGCGTCAGTGTATTTGTATCCGTTACCCAAGGACTATACCCTGATTCCCTAGGCCCAACATCCTGCTCCATCTGTGTATTTGTATCCGTTGTCAGCCACAATACCCTGATTCCCTAGGCCCAACATCCTGCTCCATCAGTGTATTTGTATCCGTTACCCAAGGAAAATACCGTGATTCCCTAGGCCCAACATCCTGCTCCATCAGTGTATTTGTATCCGTTACCCAAGGAAAATACCCTGATTACCTAGGCCCAACATCCTGCTCCATCAGTGTATTTGTATCCGTTACACAAGTACAATACCCTCATTCCCTAGGCCCAAAATCCTGCTCCATATGTGTATTTGTATCCGTTACCCAAGGAAAAAACCCTGATTCCCTAGGCCCAACATCCTTCTCCATCAGTGTATTTGTATCCCTTACACTAGTACAAAACCCTCATTCCCTAGGCCCAAAATCCTGCTCCATATCAGTATTTGTATCCGTTACCCAAGGAAAAAATCCTGATTCCCTAGGCCCAAAATCCTGCTCCATCAGTGTAATTGTATCCGTTACACAAGTACAATACGCTGATTCCCTAGGCCCACATCCTGCTCCATCTGTGTATTTGTATCCGTTACCCAAGTACAATACCCTGATTCCCTAGGCCCAAAATCCTGCTCCATATGTGTATTTGTATCCGTTACCCAAGGAAAAAACCCTGATTCCCTAGGCCCAACATCCTGCTCCATCAGTGTATTTGTATCCGTTACACAAGTACAATACCCTGATTCCCTAGGGCCAACATCCTGCTCCATCTGTGTATTTGTATTCGTTACCCAAGGACAATACCCTGATTCCCTAGGCCCAACATCCTGCTCCATCTGTGTATTTGTATCCGTTATCCAAGGAAAAAACCCTGATTCCCTAGGCCCAACATCCTGCTCCATCAGTGTATTTGTATCCTTTTCACAAGTACAATACCCTGATTCCCTAGGCCCAACATCGTGCTCCATCTGTGTATTTGTATCCTTTACACAAGGACAATACCCTGATTCCCTAGGCCCAACATCGTGCTCCATCTGTGTATTTGTATCCGTTGTCAAGCACAATACCCTGATTCCCTAGGCCCAACATCCTGCTCCATCAGTGTATTTGTATCCGTTACCCAAGGAAAATACCCTGATTCCCTAAACCCAACATCCTGCTCCATCAGTTTATTTGTATCCGTTTCCCAAGGACAATACCCTGATTCCCTGAGCCCAACATCCTGCTCCATCTGTGTATTTGTATCCGTTACCCAAGGACAATACCCTGATTCCGTAGACCCAACATCCTGCTCCATCAGTGTATTTGTATCCGTTACCCAAGGAAAATACCCTGATTCCCTAGGCCCAACATTATGCTGCGTCAGTGTATTTGTATCCGTTACCCAAGGACAATACCCTGATTCCCTAGGCCCAACATCTTGCTCCATCAGTGTATTTGTATCCGTTACCCAAGGACAATACCCTGATTCCCTAGGCCCAACATTCTGCTCCATCAGTGTATTTGTATCCGTTACCCGCGGACAATACCCTGATTCCCTAGGCCCAACATCCTGCTCCATCAGTGTATTTGTATCCGTTACACAAGTACAATAACCTGCTTCCCTAGGCCCAACATCCTGCTCCATCTGTGTATTTGTATCCTTTGTCAAGCACAATATCCTGATTCCCTAGGCCCAACATCCTGCTCCATCAGTGTATTTGTATCCGTTGTCAAGCACAATACCCTGATTCCCTACGCCCAACATCCTGCTCCATCAGTGTATTTGTATCCGTTACCCAAGGAAAATACCCTGATTCCCTGAACCCAACATCCTGCTCCATCAGTTTATTTGTATCCGGTACCCAAGGACAATACCCTGATTCCCTGAGCCCAACATCCTGCTCCATCTGTGTATTTGTATCCGTTACCCAAGGACAATACCCTGGTTCCCTGAGCTCAACATCCTGCTGCGTCAGTGTATTTGTACCCGTTACCCAAGGAAAATACCCTGATTCCCTAGGCCCAACATTATGCTGCGTCAGTGTATTTGTATCCGTTACCCAAAGACTATACCCTGATTCCCTAGGCCCAACATCCTGCTCCATCTGTGTATTTGTATCCGTTGTCAGCCACAATACCCTGATTCCCTAGGCCCAACATCCTGCTCCATCAGTGTATTTGTATCCGTAACGCAAGGAAAATACCGTGATTCCCTAGGCCCAACATCCTGCTCCATCTGTGTATTTGTATCCGTTTCACAAGTACAATACCCTGATTTCCTGAGCTTAACATCCTGCTGCGTCATTGTATTTGTATCCTTTACACAAGTACAATACCCTGATTCCCTACGCCCAACATCCTGCTCAATCTGTGTATTTGTATCCGTTAGCCAAGGACAATACCCTGATTCCCTAGGCCCAACATCCTGCTCCATCTGTGTATTGTATCCGTTACCCAAGGAAAATGCTCTGATTCCCTAGGCCCAACATCCTGCTCTATCTGTGTATTTGTATCCGTTATATAATTACCCAAGGAAAATACCCTGATTCCCTAGCCCCAACATCATGCTCCATCAGTTTATTTGTATCCGTTACCCAAGGACAATTTCCTGATTCCCTAGGCCCAACATCCTGCTCCATCTGTGTATTTGTATCCGTTGTCAGCCACAATACCCTGATTCCCTAGGCCCAACATCCTGCTCCATCAGTGTATTTGTATCCGTTACGCAAGGAAAATACCGTGATTCCCTAGGCCCAACATCCTGCTCCATCTGTGTATTTGTATCCGTTTCACAAGTACAATACCCTGATTTCCTGAGCTTAACATCCTGCTGCGTCATTGTATTTGTATCCTTTACACAAGTACAATACCCTGATTCCCTACGCCCAACATCCTGCTCAATCTGTGTATTTGTATCCGTTAGCCAAGGACAATACCCTGATTCCCTAGGCCCAACATCCTGCTCCATCTGTGTATTGTATCCGTTACCCAAGGAAAATGCTCTGATTCCCTAGGCCCAACATCCTGCTCCATCTGTGTATTTGTATCCGTTATATAATTACCCAAGGAAAATACCCTGATTCCCTAGCCCCAACATCATGCTCCATCAGTGTATTTGTATCCGTTACCCAAGGACAATTTCCTGATTCCCTAGGCCCAACATCCTGCTCCATCTGTGTATTTGTAACCGTTACCCAAGGAAAATGCTCTGATTCCCTAGGCCCAACATCCTGCTCCATCTGTGTATTTGTATCCGTTATATAATTACCCAAGGAAAATACCCTGATTCCCTAGCCCCAACATCATGCTCCATCAGTGTATTTGTATCCATTACCCAAGGAAAATACCCTGATTCCCTAGGCCCAACATTATGCTGCGTCAGTGTATTTGTATCCGTTACCCAAAGACAATACCCTGATTCCCTAGGCCCAACATCCTGCTCCATCTGTGTATTTGTATCCGTTGTCAGCCACAATACCCTGATTCCCTAGGCCCAACATCCTGCTCCATCAGTGTATTTGTATCCGTTACCCAAGGAAAATACCCTGATTCCCTAAACCCAACATCCTGCTCCATCAGTTTATTTGTATCCGTTACCCAAGGACAATACCCTGATTCCCTGAGCCCAACATCCTGCTCCATCTGTGTATTTGTATCCGTTACCCAAGGACAATACCCTGATTCCGTAGACCCAACATCCTGCTCCATCAGTGTATTTGTATCCGTTACCCAAGGAAAATACCCTGATTCCCTAGGCCCAACATTATGCTGCGTCAGTGTATTTGTATCCGTTACCCAAGGACAATACCCTGATTCCCTAGGCCCAACATCCTGCTCCATCAGTGTATTTGTATCCGTTACCCAAGGACAATACCCTGATTCCCTAGGCCCAACATTCTGCTCCATCAGTGTATTTGTATCCGTTACCCGCGGACAATACCCTGATTCCCTAGGCCCAACATCCTGCTCCATCAGTGTATTTGTATCCGTTACACAAGTACAATAACCTGCTTCCCTAGGCCCAACATCCTGCTCCATCTGTGTATTTGTATCCTTTGTCAAGCACAATATCCTGATTCCCTAGGCCCAACATCCTGCTCCATCAGTGTATTTGTATCCGTTGTCAAGCACAATACCCTGATTCCCTACGCCCAACATCCTGCTCCATCAGTGTATTTGTATCCGTTACCCAAGGAAAATACCCTGATTCACTGAACCCAACATCCTGCTCCATCAGTTTATTTGTATCCGGTACCCAAGGACAATACCCTGATTCCCTGAGCCCAACATCCTGCTCCATCTGTGTATTTGTATCCGTTACCCAAGGACAATACCCTGGTTCCCTGAGCTCAACATCCTGCTGCGTCAGTGTATTTGTATCCGTTACCCAAGGAAAATACCCTGATTCCCTAGGCCCAACATTATGCTTCGTCAGTGTATTTGTATGCGTTACGCAAGGAAAATACCGTGATTCCCTAGGCCCAACATCCTGCTCCATCTGTGTATTTGTATCCGTTTCACAAGTACAATACCCTGATTTCCTGAGCTTAACATCCTGCTGCGTCATTGTATTTGTATCCTTTACACAAGTACAATACCCTGATTCTCTACGCCCAACATCCTGCTCAATCTGTGTATTTGTATCCGTTAGCCAAGGACAATACCCTGATTCCCTAGGCCCAACATCCTGCTCCATCTGTGTACTGTATCCGTTACCCAAGGAAAATGCTCTGATTCCCTAGGCCCAACATCCTGCTCCATCTGTGTATTTGTATCCGTTATATAATTACCCAAGGAAAATACCCTGATTCCCTAGCCCCAACATCATGCTCCATCAGTGTATTTGTATCCGTTACCCAAGGACAATTTCCTGATTCCCTAGGCCCAACATCCTGCTCCATCTGTGTATTTGTATCCGTTGTCAGCCACAATACCCTGATTCCCTAGGCCCAACATCCTGCTCCATCAGTGTATTTGTATCCGTTACGCAAGGAAAATACCGTGATTCCCTAGGCCCAACATCCTGCTCCATCTGTGTATTTGTATCCGTTTCACAAGTACAATACCCTGATTTCCTGAGCTTAACATCCTGCTGCGTCATTGTATTTGTATCCTTTACACAAGTACAATACCCTGATTCCCTACGCCCAACATCCTGCTCAATCTGTGTATTTGTATCCGATAGCCAAGGACAATACCCTGATTCCCTAGGCCCAACATCCTGCTCCATCTGTGTATTGTATCCGTTACCCAAGGAAAATGCTCTGATTCCCTAGGCCCAACATCCTGCTCCATCTGTGTATTTGTATCCGTTATATAATTACCCAAGGAAAATACCCTGATTCCCTAGCCCCAACATCATGCTCCATCAGTGTATTTGTATCCGTTACCCAAGGACAATTTCCTGATTCCCTAGGCCCAACATCCTGCTCCATCTGTGTATTTGTATCCGTTGTCAGCCACAATACCCTGATTCCCTAGGCCCAACATCCTGCTCCATCAGTGTATTTGTATCCGTTACGCAAGGAAAATACCGTGATTCCCTAGGCCCAACATCCTGCTCCATCTGTGTATTTGTATCCGTTACCCAAGGACAATACCCTGATTCCCTGAGCCCAACATCCTGCTCCATCTGTGTATTTGTATCCGTTACCCAAGGACAATACCCTGATTCCGTAGACCCAACATCCTGCTCCATCAGTGTATTTGTATCCGTTACCCAAGGAAAATACCCTGATTCCCTAGGCCCAACATTATGCTGCGTCAGTGTATTTGTATCCGTTACCCAAGGACAATACCCTGATTCCCTAGGCCCAACATCCTGCTCCATCAGTGTATTTTATCCGTTACCCAAGGACAATAACTGATTCCCTAGGCCCAACATTCTGCTCCATCAGTGTATTTGTATCCGTTACCCGCGGACAATACCCTGATTCCCTAGGCCCAACATCCTGCTCCATCAGTGTATTTGTATCCGTTACACAAGTACAATAACCTGCTTCCCTAGGCCCAACATTATGCTCCATCTGTGTATTTGTATCCTTTGTCAAGCACAATATCCTGATTCCCTAGGCCCAACATCCTGCTCCATCAGTGTATTTGTATCCGTTGTCAAGCACAATACCCTGATTCCCTACGCCCAACATCCTGCTCCATCAGTGTATTTGTATCCGTTACCCAAGGAAAATACCCTGATTCCCTGAACCCAACATCCTGCTCCATCAGTTTATTTGTATCCGGTACCCAAGGACAATACCCTGATTCCCTGAGCCCAACATCCTGCTCCATCTGTGTATTTGTATCCGTTACCCAAGGACAATACCCTGGTTCCCTGAGCTCAACATCCTGCTGCGTCAGTGTATTTGTATCCGTTACCCAAGGAAAATACCCTGATTCCCTAGGCCCAACATTATGCTGCGTCAGTGTATTTGTATCCGTTACCCAAAGACAATACCCTGATTCCCTAGGCCCAACATCCTGCTCCATCTGTGTATTTGTATCCGTTGTCAGCCACAATACCCTGATTCCCTAGGCCCAACATCCTGCTCCATCAGTGTATTTGTATCCGTTACGCAAGGAAAATACCGTGATTCCCTAGGCCCAACATCCTGCTCCATCTGTGTATTTGTATCCGTTTCACAAGTACAATACCCTGATTTCCTGAGCTTAACATCCTGCTGCGTCATTGTATTTGTATCCTTTACACAAGTACAATACCCTGATTCCCTACGCCCAACATCCTGCTCAATCTGTGTATTTGTATCCGTTAGCCAAGGACAATACCCTGATTCCCTAGGCCCAACATCCTGCTCCATCTGTGTATTGTATCCGTTACCCAAGGAAAATGCTCTGATTCCCTAGGCCCAACATCCTGCTCCATCTGTGTATTTGTATCCGTTATATAATTACCCAAGGAAAATACCCTGATTCCCTAGCCCCAACATCATGCTCCATCAGTGTATTTGTATCCGTTACCCAAGGACAATTTCCTGATTCCCTAGGCCCAACATCCTGCTCCATCTGTGTATTTGTATCCGTTGTCAGCCACAATACCCTGATTCCCTAGGCCCAACATCCTGCTCCATCAGTGTATTTGTATCCGTTACGCAAGGAAAATACCGTGATTCCCTAGGCCCAACATCCTGCTCCATCTGTGTATTTGTATCCGTTTCACAAGTACAATACCCTGATTTCCTGAGCTTAACATCCTGCTGCGTCATTGTATTTGTATCCTTTACACAAGTACAATACCCTGATTCCCTACGCCCAACATCCTGCTCAATCTGTGTATTTGTATCCGTTAGCCAAGGACAATACCCTGATTCCCTAGGCCCAACATCCTGCTCCATCTGTGTATTGTATCCGTTACCCAAGGAAAATGCTCTGATTCCCTAGGCCCAACATCCTGCTCCATCTGTGTATTTGTATCCGTTATATAATTACCCAAGGAAAATACCCTGATTCCCTAGCCCCAACATCATGCTCCATCAGTGTATTTGTATCCGTTACCCAAGGACAATTTCCTGATTCCCTAGGCCCAACATCCTGCTCCATCTGTGTATTTGTATCCGTTACCCATGGAAAATACCCCAATATTACAATGGAACATTTCTGAGAAAAAATTATTTGATTGAACACAAGACTTCAGTATTTGTATCCGTTACCCAAGGACAATACCCTGATTCCCTGAGCCCAATAACGCTCGTATGAAAGCACTTAAATTCGACCGACTATAGCTTAATGAAACGACCAATAAGCAGACGTTCAAATGACGACATTTCATTGGTTGAAAAGTTACATGCTGTTGATAGCGATGAGTATTCAGCCTGCATTAAAGCAAGAGTTATTGGGCTCAGAGAATCAGTGTTTTGTAGTAGGGTAGCGAATGCAAATACACCGGTGTAACAGGACGTAGCATAAATAATGAATATGTGTTACCCCAAAATACCTCAATGGGTTTGTAGGGATTTCTTGAACATGTTTTTACTCCTGAAGAGGTAAGTGTATGCTGGTCATTGGTGCACAGTGTATTTATGAATGTAACGTAAGCCATGATATTTAGAACATTACACTGCAGTGCCAATAGTCAATAGTTGTGGGAGCTTTCTCACGATTAATTAATTATCCTCGATCTTCGTTTCATCTTCAGCGGATCTAGCAATGTGTTGTCGCTAAAAGGGAAACAGCTCAAAGCTCTGATTAGTTACCAACACAAAACTGCTCTATACAAACAAAATCATGCAATATACAGTCCTTCATTATATCGTGATAAACAATTGAAGTTCTCACAAACCATTATTCAGACGGAGGTTAGCGGTCCTCACGACCAGGATCTCTCTATTGTTTATGAAGTACGACTAATGTACACTTCGGTGGTTCAGGACTAAACATGCATCGTTACCTACCATTTGTATTATTTATCTTACCTAACAGTAATATTCATTGATGACGGGTGGTCGATACAGTTCTCCTGTGTATCCTGTGAGTACTAAAATCATTTACCCCGCCGCCATAGTAACGACTCTTAGCCAATAGGCGTGTGGCATAATGGTCAGACGACGTTAGATAATGATGCAGGCAGTGTACGGAGTTAACAGCAATTCAATTTGTTGTGTTGGATTTATTCATTACAGGCTTATTTTAAGTCGCCCCTTTTTTGTACGGTTAACTTGGCTTTACAATATGGCACTTCAGTCCATATTACCTATTGGAGAAGCATAAAACTTATAATATCATAAACATAGGAGGTTGTTGGATCCTAATCCCAGAATGATGGGCGTGATTAAAGCAACCTGTCAACAATTACACACCGTATGAAGGGCTAAACAGATAACGTTACTCACGATATGAACCATATACATTCGAGATTCTGATGAACCATAGTCCAAGAATGATCGTGGAAGCGGTGAGAACAATCATCAAACGTTGTTTGAGGGTAGCCATCGTCTCTTTCAACTGAAATTAATTCCACAATATTAAAACAACCAATCTATATTGCCTATCCCTTTAATTTAATTATTCGATATTCATTACAAAACAACAGTTACTTTGATCAGGTTCTCTATAAAGAGTTATCTTGAAACATTAAAACGACTTATAACATGTGAGGGTCGTTTCAACATGATAAAAAATGTGTCTTTTTGCAGCCTTAATTTTGTTGTGACATACGACTCAGTAAAAGTATTATTATATATCTGAAGCGAGATGTTGGGATGAGAAAATATACGCATTTTACATATAAATAATTTAAAATAAAGACGATAAAAAACAATCACATTACTTTTAAAATGCTAAACTCTTTAAGTACGACTACTACGAAAAGAAATATAAAAACTAAAAACAGAGATGATAAAAAACTTGTTACCTTGCATGTAGGGGAAGTTCAAAGACAACTGAAACAAATGTAAATCTCAGTCCAATGTGTACGTGTTAATCTATAAACGATCAGCCAGTACAAGCTGTTGCGTCTATCACTCTATGCTCAACGCCTCTGTAGTTTAGCCTAGTGTAAACTAAACATGTATATAATAATATATTGCATTTGATAATGCGCCACATCCACCCAAATGACTGCTCTGTGCGCTATTGGATTGTTCATAAGAAAACACAGCTGGTTTACGGGTGGCTGATGAATGAAGGATGGTTGGAGGGATGCTGCATAGGTCCTTAGGTTATGCCTTAAGTCACTGTAAAAGCTACAACAAGTTAAAACATGTATTTCGTCCTCAACCACCTTTGTATCACATAAGGTACATAAGATAAACGTACATCCAAGTAAATGAACAACTGCACCTCTATAGTGTTGCCTAGAGTAAACTATACCATGCATTTACGTACCAGGACAGGAAGACCTGTACATCTATAGTTTACTCTAGAGTCAATAAGCTATGTATTTCCTACATCTCAGTAGAGTGCGACATATGAAATGGGATTCCACATAATAAGGTCTTCAAAAAAGTACTATTGTCACTTTTTTGGTGGCGTTTCACACTTGTGCAACGGATTCCAAGAAACAACGCTAAACCCATTGTCTTAAATGTTCAACAATAGTAGTCTGTGAGCTAATTTGGCTATATAAAGAGTCCGGTTTTTTTCAAATGTTCGACCTTAAAGAGGGGATATTATCTAATTTTCAATTATCTAAGCTCAAAATCTCGAAAACTATAACCGACAATATAAAATGAAGATATAAGCATTTCCCGTTGATTATTACCAAACGGTTTCCATCCGTAATAGTAGACTTAAGCTTTCTGCTATTTAGACAACACTGAAATATGTAATTTTGCGGTTTTGACAATGTTCTTATCGTTAATGACAATGCACATAGCGATGTGCTAGTTTATAGGAAAGCTCAATCCTGGTGAAACAAGGTTATCGGTACATCGTTAGGGTGCTGGCCATTAAAGTCTGCAACATATACATTTATGTCAAAACGAATTATTGCAATTTATTGCCCATTATTAGTTTCAATAGCTCATTTCAGATCAATGGTGTGTGTGAGTGTGTGTGTGTGTGTTAAAATAGTCTTTCCCCAGCCACGTTCCATCTGATAGTATGAAATGCGTACACAGTAATATTTTGCCATTTAGCTAAATCCTTATTGTTTTTGGCGTGTTTTTTAATTATTATTCCAAAACTAATGTTAGTACGCTTAAGCTAATTAAGATCCAGTTCGAACCAAATTTCGATTAACATGGGAAATATTTTCAAAAAGCAGCTCCCGACTTTTTTTCTTTCTTTTTTTTAAAGATGTGCAATACCAATGCGAACAAAAAAGTAAATAATGACAAATTCGTAGGTCACGTGGTTTAGCGGCCAATTTTATTTTGGACACTTTTTACAACTTGTACCCCATGTACCTTTGACAACCTTCTCCTCTGAAGATACATGTCTGAGAGAGTTCATAATTGCACCTGCAGCATTGTCAGTGATAGGGTAGTATTTGCAGTTGCTAACTCGAAATAGTTTTCTCACAGAGAGTACTTGAAAAAAGGTGATTTTTTAAAAATATGCATGAACTAAGTTTTTTGTATTATCATAACTCAACTATAGAACATAATAGCATAAGAAACGGAATGCATCATTCGAAACGGGAAAAGCATAATTAGTTTGATAAGACACATGAGCAATGAGTTACAAGTATTTAGATTTGATAGACTTCTGCAAGACCTTACGAAGATTCATTAGATTTTTGCTTTTTGCTTTTTTTCTCACGGTTGCTTCCCTTCGACCACTCACAATGTTAGTCAAAGTATTTTTTTTCTTTAAAATATGCACAATAACAATGGAACAATACCTTAATTCATTTCAACATCTATGCGCTGAATCTGTTTATCTTATGTACCTTATGTGATACAAAGGTGGTTGAGGACGAAATACATGTTTTAACTTGTTGTAGCTTTTACAGTGACTTAAGGCATAACCTATGGACCCATGCAGCATCCCTCCAACCATCCTTCCTTCATCAGTCACCCGTAAACCATCTGTGTTTTCTTATGAACAATCTAATAGTGTGTAACTCCTTAGCCACCCTTGTTAATAAAATGTATATACGCCGAATGAATTTTATCCACATTTAGGGGTATACTTGCTAAATTTTATCATAGATTTTCTGTTGTTGTATCGTAATGTCTATTTCCACGTACTTACGTGTATGGTATGTATTGTAATGTATGTATTGTAATGTATGTATTGTAATATATGTATTTGTATTTGTTATATTCATATTTGAATGTAGTGTGTTCGTTTGTGTGTGTATGTGTGTATGTATGTATGTATGGATAGATTGTCTTTATTTCCTCCATGATTGAAGATTACATATTACACATGAATGTTATACATTGAAACAATATCAATCAAATGACAGGATCTATACAATGAAATGAAGTTGTAGTAGGTGATACAATGATTAAAAATAATATGCTACAAGCAACATACACTTTCTCCAAGTTTGGAATGGCATATTTGAGAAGCAGTTGGGTACACCTCCAAGCATAAATGACATAATGACATCGTCGCCATTAGACCACCAGTCAACAAAGACATTCACATCGATGACATCACATAATCGATCAAACAATTCATTTCTATGACATCGTAATTTGACAGAACATAAGAATGTGTTTTACAATGTCATTCGCTACTCTTCCACACTCACATTCACCAGATTTAATCTTGCTGACACTGAGTTTTGCTATTAGTGCCAAATCCGTAGTCCTATCGGGATCACGAACAGCTAATTTCCATATAGTATGTATTCCATTTTGTTTTATCAAGGCATACCGTTTCAGATCCTCTCTGACACATATTTGCTGCAGTAATGTTTCAGTCTCCATCTGTGTTATTCTCTCTGTGTTGGCATTATGGAATGATCGATATAGTTCTGTAATAGGTCACACATGTGTTATTTTTTCACAAGTCTGAGCATATTAGACATTGGAGATTTTATGTGCATGTGGGTGTGTCTGCCTGCAAGTACGCAAATTTAAACGTCGATTTATTGTCTTTGTGTATGTTCGCTTTATTATATGTTGTGTAAATGTGTGAATGTTCATTAGTGTAAACTAACTTTTTATCTAATATATATATATTTTGTTTTAATGTATCGTTAGTGTCTCAAAAGCCTTTAGACCGGATGTTACTCTTAACAATGTCTTATGTCAATGTCTTTCGAACTGTAACATGTGACACTTTAATAAAATAATTTTCTTCTTCTTCTTCTTCTTTCTTCTGTATGCAGCTGAGACTTTGGTGAATGCATGGTGTGTCTTTTCAAGAGCGTTATTTTGATAAATTGTGACTTTCATTTTGTATTCTAACTCTAACAGCTACAGATCTTCATGCAAATTTCAGGAATGACTGCTGATATGATTTTTTTGATAGGAAATATATCAAATATGCTGCTGAATCCTGTTATCGTCACTTGTGACTATATTCGTTATTACGTTTGCCGGTTGAACGAGTATTATAATGTGGAGAGGAACACTACATGCATGACTAATAAACAAAATTAAAAAATATGAAAATGTTGCGAGGCCTCTGGATCTGTATGTGATTATATGGGTATCAGCTACAATCATGTCAAATGTCATGCTCTCATCACGATGTGCACAATTCAGTTGGAAAATTGCACTTACCGCTGGGCTATCAGGCTTTATCCACTCTGTATTTTCTTGCTGCCAAACACTGGATACTGACACGTTGACAGGACCCAGCAGGCAATTCGACGTTGAACCGACGTTGAAACGACGTCGTTCATCGACGTTGAAATGACGTTGTTTTATGGGTGTATATGAAATTTGCGGCGACATCGATTATCGACGTTCAATCGACGTCGGAACAACGTTGTTGCTACGACGTTGCATCAACGTAGATTCGACGTTGCAATAACGTTGGTTCGACGTTGCATCTACGTTGATACGACGTTGCACCAACGTTGATGCAACGTCGTATCAAAAACGTTGTTAAGACGTCGATTCAACGACAATACATCGACGTCGCCGCAAATTTCATATGCAACCATAATACAACGTCATTTCAACGTCGATAAATGACGTTCTTTCTGAGCAGTAGCAAT
This sequence comes from Gibbula magus, assembly GCA_936450465.1. Lineage (NCBI taxonomy): Eukaryota > Metazoa > Mollusca > Gastropoda > Trochida > Trochidae > Gibbula > Gibbula magus. The sequence goes on from OW388305.1 coordinate 2,579,943, forward strand.
CTCTAAAAAAAAATCTCAATTCTAAAAGTATCTCTAAAAGATAGATATTATATCTTCCGGGTTAGCTGTAGCAACAAGGGATTAGTCAAAGCAACCAAAATCGAAAAAGAAACAACAGACAGCTGGGGATTACGATTACATAATTTGTGTTTTCTGCCTTAAAATAACAAGAATACACGGTTCTTTGTGTCTTCGTTTCGTCACAGCGCCATTCATCAGCTTTCTGGAAAATGAAACAGACAACTTACACATATGAAAAAGGAAAAAAAATCAACTTATTATTGATGTCGATGCTTCATCAAATGTATCTAATTTTCAAAAATAATCATGTTACTCATCATTCATTATCACTGTACTTTAACTATCTGAATTCTATGTGTTAAATATATATGGACCTTTAATCGTTTTATGTCGGAAAATACATGATGCATGATGAATAACTGTATACCTGAGAAAATATTCTGGATGGAGCCTGATAGGTAACCCAGCTAATCTATAGATGCGATATTTCCCGTCTGCAACTCTCTGCTCCCCGTCTTATCCCTTCTCAAGCAGTTGACTGAAACAGATATGTGAGCATTTATAATTAATCACTACAAACAGTCATACTTCTTTAACACAGTTATTAATAGAAATTAATTTACAAAGGCACATTAATCTAATGTTCAACACATCTACATATTTCAAGGAATTGATTGAAAACATATTTTATTCATTTAAGAAATGGATTGGGCACAAGTTGTGAAACTTATAGAACAAGTTGTACTGTATAGTCAGGGAAACAATTAATTTGTCAACAAATAACTGAATTTCCACCGATTCCAGCTCCTATAAATAATTATATATGAATCACTTTCAGTATATCGATATATTAGCATAAATTATACATGTCAATTACGTGTACATGCACAGATATTTACCATGAAATAAGTTCATTTGGAATCAGTATACAACTTTTCAGCAATATTAGAAATCATCTCAACAAGAAGATCATTTGAATTTAACGCATGTCATCGTATAGATAGTCTGATACTGTCATTAATTTGTTTTTGAAACCCAATCAATCATCCTTATTAGTTAATTTAATCAAATTACTGTGATTTCTGTGATTGATAAACAGTAGAATTTTTAACATAAATTTAATGTTTTTCATAATTTAGGCTATGTTTAATTTTCTGTTTTCTATCTTGGAAATAACAGTACATTAGATCAACATATATAGATAGTTGTGAAAAATTTAACATGGCGATCTATGGAAAACGTTTTATTCAATGTACAATGTACACATGTAGGTAAATCGGATGACATTATCTTGATTGTCCTCGGAAATGTCATTTATATTATGTACTTCAAGCTGAGATGATTTCAAATAAAGATGAACATTTTGACATTGATCCAACAAGAACATATTTTATGAAAATTATTTATCCCAGAGTCAACTAAATTAACATGCATGTAAATGGAATTAACGTCACCGTCCGAATACTTTTTGCATCACTCTGTATATCATATTGAAATAACGTTTAAATATAAGTGGCACAGTAATATTCATGATGCCAATTTTAGCACGCTTTTTAATCGTGTTAATATGACGCAAATAGCAATCAACATAAACATGTTAGCAAAGCCTGCACTCAGTGAACTTGCAAACAGCTGATCGAAGACAATACGAACTCCGCGCATCATTGTGAAAAGACACGTCACGGAGCACTTTACGCAACACTGTAAAGAGTTTGCCCATGTTTCCAAAGCCGGGCAGGCGACACCAACATTGATTTGCAAATAGAATGTCGTTGATCTCTTGTCAGTGAAAATAAAGTTTATGGATAGGTTAGATAGGTTAGGTAATAGTAGCACAATCATTAAAATTCCTACTCGTTCTTCAGCAGTGTTAATAAGACTGCCGACTTCTACTGCAGTAAATGTAAACAACACGCTTCGCTTTGCGATTGAGTTGAGTGGTAGACTAGTGTGGCGGGTTTGGTTTCGACGACTTGTCCGTATTGGGTTGACTTTATTAAATATTAATGATCAAAGTGTGTATAAATGCAGGAACAATAACTTACCTCAGAAAGAGAAAACACCAGTGTCCATAATACGCAACGTAAACAGATTCCCTCTACGGCGACGTCAAACATGGCGGCGAAAGTACTTAGTTTGTGACGTAATCGTTGCACACATGACGTCATAAGCTTTTGTGCTGGCGCGAAAACGTACACAGCTTCACAAATATTTGTTACGTTTAGAAAAGAGTCTCAAATTATAAATAAGTAAATGATTAAAATACATGGGCATACAAAATAGATAAATAACAGTAGCCTATCATTCGTTAAAATCACTTAATCAAATAAAAAAATATATGCACAAATACATTTTTATATGGGGTGCCAAACGGGACTTTAATCGCTATTTAGTAAGGTAACTAAATGAATTAGTAAGCTTACTAATTCATTTAGTAAGCTTACTAATTCATTTAGTAAGCTTACTCATTCATTTAGTAAGCTTACTAATGTGATCGATTTAGTAAGCTTACTAATTCATTTAGTAAGCTTACTAAATAGAAACGATTTAGTAAGCTTACTAAATGAATTAGTAAGCTTACTAATTCATTTAGTAAGCTTACTAAATCACTTCCGGTTTCACGATTTAGTAAGCTTACTAATTCATTTCCGGTTTGTTGACATCTCAATAAATGACTGCTCCCAAGAACGATCAGACAAAGGACATAGGCTTATTCAGACAAGCGACAGTATTTGATGAAATAATAATTATATACACGTACATTGTTCATTCTAGACTGTAGTAGATCACTCAGATAATATTTTAACAAGCACATTAAAAAGGGGAGACTGACAAAAACCCGTGTTTAAAATGCGCGGTAACCAGTGGCTCATGTTTGCAAAGGGAGATAACTCCGATGTTCTACGGAAACTCTTTGCCGAACGTTGTAGAGAATGTTTCTGTAACTGTGGTGGCGAACAGTGGAACACATTAAATACACTATAGGGAGAACATTGGCAGTTAAATGTTGTAAATAATTGCTTGGAACGTCCACCAGCTACTACTTATACGTCACGTTTTACCATGTGAAATTATCCCGCCATTTTACCGCATTGGAGGGAGTAATCATTATTTGGTTTTAAGCGGGAAAATAAAAAAATGATTTAGTAAGCTTAGTAATTCAGCTGATTTAGTAAGCTTACTAAATCAATTAGTAAGCTTACTAAATGAATAAATATTCTTACTAAATCGATCGAATTAGTAAGCTTACTAAATGAATTAGTAACCTTACTAAATGAATTAGTAAGCTTACTAAATGAATTAGTAACCTTACTAAATGAATTAGTAACCTTACTAAATCGGGCGAATTAGTAAGCTTACTAATTCATTTAGTAAGGTTACTAATTCATTTAGTAAGGTTACTAAATCATTTAGTAAGCTTTCTAATTCATTTAGTAAGCTTACTAATTCAAAACGAATTAGTAAGCTTACTAAATGGAATTAGTAACCTTACTAAATCGAATTAGTAAGCTTACTCAATCGAATTAGTAAGCTTACTAAATCGAATTAGTAAGCTTACTAATTCGATTTAGTAAGCTTACTAAATACATGCCTGAATTAGTAAGCTTACTAATTCGAATTAGTTAGCTTACTAATTCGAATTAGTAAGCTTACTAAATAGCGATTAAAGTCCCAATTGGCACCCCATATTTTTATTTATTGTAGACTACGTGTACATGCACATTTATATGTTTTAAAATAACATTACTCATAACGGAAAATTAAAGAATATCAATGATGGATTTAACATGGTAATTTCTTATATGTCCGACGACGCCTAGATATATAGGCATCCTATAGGGCCCATAGACTTCATATCTTTATATAATAATCAAGGATAAAGATTTGAAATATATGCCTAATAAGCCATTGCGATCGCTAATCAATGAACAGTAGGATGCAGTGAGGATCCAATCGTTGTGAATTGTGAAAACGTTGAAAAGCCGTCGCAAATAGACTTATTATCGACGTCGAAAATTACAACGTTGAACAGATGTCAGATATCGAAATAACACCGACGTCGAAAATACTGACTGTTGAAACGACGTCTGATATCATTATATTATCGACGTCGAAAATAACAACGTTGAAACGACGTTTTATCGACGTCGAAAAAGAGAGACAATGAAACAACGTCGTTTTATAGTTGAACGACGTCGCGACGTTATTTCAACCAAAATGTGACGTTGTAACAACGTCGTGTGCCTGCTGGGGAGTGTATCTGTGCCCACGAAGGGAAGACCAGAGCAGAATGTACCTTCTGGGCAAAGTGACAAAGCGTTCTTTTCCCTTTAACGTTCGACTGAAGGCGTGTATTTTCCTTACCAAGTAATGGGGACAATCGTTATGAAGACTTGTGACCGACGCTGTCATAATGTAACACAATCATGTGTGACAGTGTTAATACCTAGTCGTTTGAGCTGATTGGTTGCTAGTGGTCCGCATGTTACGAATCATAACATCAATCATCTTTTTTCACCCTGTGACGTCATGACATGGTGGCAGACTGAACATTGCAGGACAATAATGTTAAATAGTACTGTCATAATATATACAGGTACTATTTCTCCTCGACAACAACATCCATTCGTTAACCCCGGGTTGACCTACATGCATGCTGCACATGCAGGCCCAGCTACGCATTACGCGCAGTCACACTCCGTTGATTCTGGGAGTTTAGGTGCGCTTCTCTCACAAATGAACACAAAGCTTGAAGAAATGAATACAAGATTGAAGTGTTTAGATGTTTGAACAGAAGTTTGATAACGTTGAACAGTATATGAAGACACTGGAGACACAGATAAACAACATGACGGTCCATCATCATGAATTTGAACAAAAAAACAAATGAAAAGCTGAATAAAGTTGTGTACAGACTCCTTGGCCAACGGGGATTCTAAATTGCAGATTTGGTGACAATGTGACCCCAACTATGAGTCACTGGGGTCATGACCTTTTATCTTCTTCTCCAGTACAAACAGCTCTAGCAAGCTGAAATGTTGTTTACCGACCCTTGGTCAAAGGAGGTTCTTAATTGTAGATTTGGTAAATGTATTACTTGAGATAACGTTGATGTTCAACCTTAGTTAATAAATCAATGGAATCCTGTTGAGCTACAGAGCCCATGGCTCTATTTTTAGTTCATCTGACCTGAAAGGCTTGATGGGTTATGGCATGGTGTCCGGCCTCTGTCCGTCCGTCCGTAAACTTTTCGCTTGTTCGTCTTCTTCTCCAGAACCACTCCACAGCCTTGTTAATTAATTAATGATGATTATCACTGCCGCTAGATGAATTTCATCGCCAAAAACAGATGTTTATGCACTAATTATGTAATTGTCATCTGCGGAATTACTTAGTCGGATATCTAAACATTCGTTATTGATATTTGTTAGTGAAATTAACAATCAAAACTTTGCGAAATTACGTTGAATTATGACGATCGCCTAAAATCAGGTTACTCCAGTGACGTCACAGAAGTCATTACTTGAGGGGCCACACCCCGCAGACTTTCATTCTGGTTGCCGGGGCTAAAAAAGCGTTTTTTTCAAAAGCCGTATTTAAGTAATTTATCAAAGTAATTTTATTGACATCCTATTCCAATGAATCCGATTTTGTCCGTATGTCATTTAATCTATCCTTTAACATTGTTGTCTTGACAATGATAGCTAAAACATGAGATTTGACATAACTGAAGGGTTTAGCTACTTAGGGTGTGGGATAATCTTTACCAAAGGACTAATTATGTTTTGTATTCATTTATAGTGACAGTCAGCCGGAAGGATGTCCAGCAAAGGACGTGTTCAATGAAGCTGAAGACGAGGAGGAGAATTGAGCGAGGGGGAAAACCAGCAGAAGGGGCATGAACCTTCAAGACAACCCAAGAGAAGCTGCCACTGCTGAGAAGTGCATAGGATACACCTGATGCCTGTGATGACCTGAGCCAGTTTGAATGTGTCATCAACCTGCACTGCCAAGGGCTTCAGAAAGAATGTTCAGCTCACAAGCCATCGAAAAGGCACTGTTTTATATTATATGTCACAGGTAAGTATAGCGCTTGTTTTTTTATTTTAAGAATAACTTCAAATTTTGAGTAAATGAAGACCAGAATGGAGACTGCCTGTGATATTGTCGGTACATTCTCTAGACAAAATCTGTAACTTTGTATTTGCCAACTTCCCTATGCAAGGCATAACTCTTGCCAGTCTCCATTATTGGTTGATCAATAATACTAACTGGCAAGAGTTATGCCTTGCGTTTGGAAGTTGTGTATTTGCTAACTAACGAGCCGTCGGTTAGGGTGGGTTCCCAGTTTCCACTCCTCACCTGAACTAATTTACACATGCATGTTACAAATAAATGTTTGCAAACACATACAACTAGTTTGGGTGTCGTTGTTACAACGAGATACGACACACGTGTGTCGTAGGAGTTTAGTGTTTCATTCGTTGTGTACGAGTGTGTACGAATTTTTTTAACAGTAGATTGTACGGCATTTCAAGTTTAATTGATCATTGAATTATCATGATTGACGCCGTCGGTTTTAAACTAAATTTGCGGGTGTTGAATAGCAATGAATCCCGGAAATTTTACAAACGCAACTATTTATCTTATAATTGTTCTTATCCTGCCTATTTTAAATTTTCGACTTCTTTCTTGAATTATCCCTCCTTGAAATTAACACTTCAAACGTTAATAGCTCAAAAAAAATTACCAAAATGTGGACAATAATATAACATTCCCAATTGGCTTTCGGCCGGCAGAATAGATTTTTCGCTATTAATTGATTTGATTTATACAAACGGAAATAGGTGTGTTTATTATTCAAAATATTTATTATCTGCAAAATGCCAGTATCGTCGTTCTGATGTCTATTTCACTGTAAGTGGGGTTAAATGACCGTCGCCCTAATGACACTTCCGTCATTGTGTAAGGACAATAGGGTGACCGGAGTGTGTTTACTCTTTGTATCATAGTTTTATGACTCTAACATTTGCTAAATGGTAATTAAACCTTACAAAACCTACTTTAATGTTAAAATTAGGCATAATGTCATTATTTTCATAATACACACCAAATGATAAAACTGTCGCCTTAATGGCGCTCTGTTATGGCTGTCGCCCTAATGACTCTTACGCTAATACGTGTGTGTGTGTGTGTGTGTGTGTGTGTGTGTGTGTATGTGCGTGTGTGCGTGCGTACGTGCCTGTGTGTGTGCGTGCGTATGTACATATGTACGTAAGTATGTATATGTGTGTAAGTATAGGTATGTATGTATGTGTATGTATGTATGTATGTATGTATATAGAATACTAAACGACGTCCCGTTTGATAACATGTTTATGAAACGAGTGGATGGTTTGGTATTTTAACGAGCAAAAGCGAGTTGAATACCGATGCCATTCACGAGTTTCATAAACATGTTATCAAACGGGACAGAGTTTAGTATTTTATTTATTACTCAATGATGTAAATAGCGTTGAATTGCAAGAAAATATTT